>CAXIUP010000124.1:17500-72500 GCA_964035015.1 Corallium rubrum
TTGTTTGTTTGTTTGTTTGTTTGTTTGTTTGTTTGTTTGTTTGTTTGTTTGTTTGTTTGTTTGTTTGTTTGTTTGTTTGTTTGTTTGTTTGTTTGTTTGTTTGTTTGTTTGTTTGTTTGTTTGTTTGTTTGTTTGTTTGTTTGTTTGTTTGTTTGTTTGTTTGTTTGTTTGTTTGTTTGTTTGTTTGTTTGTTTGTTTGTTTGTTTGTTTGTTTGTTTGTTTGTTTGTTTGTTTGTTTGTTTGTTTGTTTGTTTGTTTGTTTGTTTGTTTGTTTGTTTGTTTGTTTGTTTGTTTGTTTGTTTGTTTGTTTGTTTGTTTGTTTGTTTGTTTGTTTGTTTGTTTGTTTGTTTGTTTGTTTGTTTGTTTGTTTGTTTGTTTGTTTGTTTGTTTGTTTGTTTGTTTGTTTGTTTGTTTGTTTGTTTGTTTGTTTGTTTGTTTGTTTGTTTGTTTGTTTGTTTGTTTGTTTGTTTGTTTGTTTGTTTGTTTGTTTGTTTGTTTGTTTGTTTGTTTGTTTGTTTGTTTGTTTGTTTGTTTGTTTGTTTGTTTGTTTGTTTGTTTGTTTGTTTGTTTGTTTGTTTGTTTGTTTGTTTGTTTGTTTGTTTGTTTGTTTGTTTGTTTGTTTGTTTGTTTGTTTGTTTGTTTGTTTGTTTGTTTGTTTGTTTGTTTGTTTGTTTGTTTGTTTGTTTGTTTGTTTGTTTGTTTGTTTGTTTGTTTGTTTGTTTGTTTGTTTGTTTGTTTGTTTGTTTGTTTGTTTGTTTGTTTGTTTGTTTGTTTGTTTGTTTGTTTGTTTGTTTGTTTGTTTGTTTGTTTGTTTGTTTGTTTGTTTGTTTGTTTGTTTGTTTGTTTGTTTGTTTGTTTGTTTGTTTGTTTGTTTGTTTGTTTGTTTGTTTGTTTGTTTGTTTGTTTGTTTGTTTGTTTGTTTGTTTGTTTGTTTGTTTGTTTGTTTGTTTGTTTGTTTGTTTGTTTGTTTGTTTGTTTGTTTGTTTGTTTGTTTGTTTGTTTGTTTGTTTGTTTGTTTGTTTGTTTGTTTGTTTGTTTGTTTGTTTGTTTGTTTGTTTGTTTGTTTGTTTGTTTGTTTGTTTGTTTGTTTGTTTGTTTGTTTGTTTGTTTGTTTGTTTGTTTGTTTGTTTGTTTGTTTGTTTGTTTGTTTGTTTGTTTGTTTGTTTGTTTGTTTGTTTGTTTGTTTGTTTGTTTGTTTGTTTGTTTGTTTGTTTGTTTGTTTGTTTGTTTGTTTGTTTGTTTGTTTGTTTGTTTGTTTGTTTGTTTGTTTGTTTGTTTGTTTGTTTGTTTGTTTGTTTGTTTGTTTGTTTGTTTGTTTGTTTGTTTGTTTGTTTGTTTGTTTGTTTGTTTGTTTGTTTGTTTGTTTGTTTGTTTGTTTGTTTGTTTGTTTGTTTGTTTGTTTGTTTGTTTGTTTGTTTGTTTGTTTGTTTGTTTGTTTGTTTGTTTGTTTGTTTGTTTGTTTGTTTGTTTGTTTGTTTGTTTGTTTGTTTGTTTGTTTGTTTGTTTGTTTGTTTGTTTGTTTGTTTGTTTGTTTGTTTGTTTGTTTGTTTGTTTGTTTGTTTGTTTGTTTGTTTGTTTGTTTGTTTGTTTGTTTGTTTGTTTGTTTGTTTGTTTGTTTGTTTGTTTGTTTGTTTGTTTGTTTGTTTGTTTGTTTGTTTGTTTGTTTGTTTGTTTGTTTGTTTGTTTGTTTGTTTGTTTGTTTGTTTGTTTGTTTGTTTGTTTGTTTGTTTGTTTGTTTGTTTGTTTGTTTGTTTGTTTGTTTGTTTGTTTGTTTGTTTGTTTGTTTGTTTGTTTGTTTGTTTGTTTGTTTGTTTGTTTGTTTGTTTGTTTGTTTGTTTGTTTGTTTGTTTGTTTGTTTGTTTGTTTGTTTGTTTGTTTGTTTGTTTGTTTGTTTGTTTGTTTGTTTGTTTGTTTGTTTGTTTGTTTGTTTGTTTGTTTGTTTGTTTGTTTGTTTGTTTGTTTGTTTGTTTGTTTGTTTGTTTGTTTGTTTGTTTGTTTGTTTGTTTGTTTGTTTGTTTGTTTGTTTGTTTGTTTGTTTGTTTGTTTGTTTGTTTGTTTGTTTGTTTGTTTGTTTGTTTGTTTGTTTGTTTGTTTGTTTGTTTGTTTGTTTGTTTGTTTGTTTGTTTGTTTGTTTGTTTGTTTGTTTGTTTGTTTGTTTGTTTGTTTGTTTGTTTGTTTGTTTGTTTGTTTGTTTGTTTGTTTGTTTGTTTGTTTGTTTGTTTGTTTGTTTGTTTGTTTGTTTGTTTGTTTGTTTGTTTGTTTGTTTGTTTGTTTGTTTGTTTGTTTGTTTGTTTGTTTGTTTGTTTGTTTGTTTGTTTGTTTGTTTGTTTGTTTGTTTGTTTGTTTGTTTGTTTGTTTGTTTGTTTGTTTGTTTGTTTGTTTGTTTGTTTGTTTGTTTGTTTGTTTGTTTGTTTGTTTGTTTGTTTGTTTGTTTGTTTGTTTGTTTGTTTGTTTGTTTGTTTGTTTGTTTGTTTGTTTGTTTGTTTGTTTGTTTGTTTGTTTGTTTGTTTGTTTGTTTGTTTGTTTGTTTGCTTCTATTGCCACGACAGTAATATGCTAACATGATACTCAACTGTTACAAGGTGACTTGAGGTCTTACAAGTACTTGTGACTTGATATGTAAGAATATGTTGGTTATAGATCTGCTAAAGATTCGTATACTTATTGATACTTAATAAAAAATAAGCATATTTTTATTTCTGACAGTCAGGAGAAGAAAACGTCAAAAAAGGGACTGGGCCGCTCAGCAATTTATATCAACAGATTCATCTGATGATGACCACCTAAAAGTAAAATCAGGTAAACATTATATTACTCTTTATTATACAGATGCGAGTGTTTTATTAGAAAATATGCAGTGTCGTATTTTCCATATCCTCACTAGTGAAGATATCGATGACGTCATTAAGAATTTTACCTCTTTTTGCATTGAATCTATAGACCTTATACACAAATGGCCGCCGAATTAGAATTATTTTATGTGCATATCAATTATTCCTTATGACCTCGTTTTAAAGTAATAATTCTTTTGAATTTCACACATGAAAACGAGTTCATAAGGGCTAATTTATATGTATATAAAAGAATTTTAATTCGGCGGCCATTTCTGAATAAGGTCTATAATAAAAAGAAAATTACACGCTGGCTTGAAGATATGAATTTTATCTTCTCGTGGTAAAAACGATATTTTACTCATTCGTAAAATATTGTTTTCACCACTCGAAGATAAAATCCATATCTTCGCACCACCGTGTAATATCCTCTATATATTTACGTATTTTACATTTTTGCATTGCAGGCATAAGTTTAGGCATATATCTATCTATCTATCTTTCTACCTACGTACCTACCCACCCACTTGTCTGTGTCTGTCTGTCTGTCTGTCTGTCTGTCTGTCTGTCTGTCTGTCTGTCTGTCTGTCTGTCTGTCTGTCTGTCTGTCTGTCTGTCTGTCTGTCTGTCTGTCTGTCTGTCTGTCTGTCTGTCTGTCTGTCTGTCTGTCTGTCTGTCTGTCTGTCTGTCTGTCTGTCTGTCTGTCTGTCTGTCTGTCTGTCTGTCTGTCTGTCTGTCTGTCTGTCTGTCTGTCTGTCTGTCTGTCTGTCTGTCTGTCTGTCTGTCTGTCTGTCTGTCTGTCTGTCTGTCTGTCTGTCTGTCTGTCTGTCTGTCTGTCTGCCTGTTTGTTTGTCTGTCTGTCTGTCTGTCTGTCTGCCTGCCTGCCTGCCTGCCTGCCTGCCTGCCTGCCTGTCTGTCTGTCTGTCTGTCTGTCTGTCTGTCTGTCTGTCTGTCTGTCTGTCTGTCTGTCTGTCTGTCTGTCTGTCTGTCTGTCTGTCTGTCTGTCTGTCTGTCTGTCTGTCTGTCTGTCTGTCTGTCTGTCTGTCTGTCTGTCTGTCTGTCTGTCTGTCTGTCTGTCTGTCTGTCTGTCTGTCTGTCTGTCTGTCTGTCTGTCTGTCTGTCTGTCTGTCTGTCTGTCTGTCTGTCTGTCTGTCTGTCTGTCTGTCTGTCTGTCTGTCTGTCTGTCTGTCTGTCTGTCTGTCTGTCTGTCTGTCTGTCTGTCGGTCGGTCGGTCGGTCGGTCGGCCGGTCTGCATTTTAGAACAGCAGGTCATTATTGGGGTCATTGAGGCGGAATAGGAGGTTATTATTAAGTAATAATAACCTCAAGACCACAATAATGACCTTTTGGTTTCAGTGAGCGACTACTGAAGTCGGTTATTGAAAATAACAAGCTGTTCAAAACAATGAGAAAATGCATTAATGAGCAACATTTTACGGAACGCTTCTATTACCACGATAGTAATATGCTAATATGATACTCAACTGTTACAAGGTGACTTGAGGTCTTACAAGTACGTGTGACTTGTGTCTTGATATGTAAGAATATGTTGGTTATAGATCTGCTAAAGATTTGTATACTTATTGATACTTAATAAAAAATAAGCATTTTTTTTATTTCTGACAGTCAGGAGAAGAAAACGTCAAAAAAGGGACTGGGCCGCTCAGCAATTTATATCAACAGATTCATCTGATGATGACCACCTAACAGTAAAATCAGGTAAAAATTATATTACTCTATATTTATGTATTTTATATTTTTTGTATTACAGGCATACGTTTAGGCATATATCTATCTTTCTATCTACGTACCTACCCACCCACCTACCTACCTGTCACACAGACAGACAGACAGACAGACAGACAGACAGACAGACAGACAGACAGACAGACAGACAGACAGACAGACAGACAGACAGACAGACAGACAGACAGACAGACAGACAGACAGACAGACAGACAGACAGACAGACAGACAGACAGACAGACAGACAGACAGACAGACAGACAGACAGACAGACAGACAGACAGACAGACAGACAGACAGACAGACAGACAGACAGACAGACAGACAGACAGACAGACAGACAGACAGACAGACAGACAGACAGACAGACAGACAGACAGATTATACCGTATCTCATACAATTTTATGGAGAAAATTAGAGCTTTACGGTATTCGGGGAACAGCTCTAGGCTGGTTTCAATCGTATTTATTAAATAGACAGCAGCAATGCATTGTCGAAGGTAGCATTTCAAAGCCACAAACAGTTAGATGTGGTGTGCCGCAGGGGTCCATTTTAGGTCCGTTATTGTTTCTTATATATATTAACGACCTCCCTTCTTGTTTACTGCATACCAAACCATATATGTATGCTGATGACACCATGCTGAGTGCTGCTGCAGTATTAACGTCCGAGTTACAATTTAAAATAAACAAAGATTTAGAAAATATCAGAAACAGGTTGATGGCAAATAAACTAAGCTTAAATGTTGCGAAAACTGAATATATGTTTTTCGGAACTGTTTTCAGATTGTCTAATTTAGAGAACTTTTCCAATTACCATTGGTGAAAAAGAAATTAAGAGAGTTGAAAACACAAAATACCTAGGGGTATATTTAGATGAAAATCTTTCATGGAATGAGCACATTGCCGATAAACTCTGTTCCAAAGTTAATCGTTCCATAAGTGGTCTAAGACAGGCTTGTGATTATGTGTCATTAGATGTATTAAAAATGATGTATAATGCTTTAATACAGCCTGTCTTCGACTATTGCGATGCTGTGCGGGGCAATTTAAACAAAGGGCTTGCCAGCAAAATCCAGAAATTACAAAACCGTGCTGCCCGAATAATTGCTTTTCAAGGCTATGACGTGAGATCAGCAGATCTTCTAGAACACCTAAATTGGAATAATTTAGCTTTGAGAAGAGATAAGCGGCTCAGCATTTTAATGTACGATGTACTTAATTGCAATGTTCCAAAATATCTCTGTGACCTTTTCTCATTGAATTCTGAAAATAAGCCATACAAGTCTCGTCTTAGAGAGAATGCCGTTAATGTGTCAATGAGTTATATTCCAAAAACGGAATATTACAAAGCGTCGTTTTCATACAGGGGAGGAAAAAATTGGAATTCTCTCCCGCTGGATATAAAAACCGCAAAATCTAGAACAATATTTAAAAACAAGTTGTCAGTGGGATATAAAGCTTCCGTTTCAACCTCATAAGGTCAAAATATTTTATCATTATTGTATTGTATATAGTTGCATCATTGTATTTTAAATTTTTATGTAATTAGTTAGTTATTCAGTTACTTCATGTACGGCTTTCATGTAAAGAAGTTTTTAACTTATTGAAACCACCGTATCTAAATAAAAGTGAATCAATCAATCAGTCGATCAATCTTGACCCGAAACGTAAGTCAATAAAAGTTTGTACGAAGTTGCAGCTGTGATTGAATTATATATATATATATATATATATAGCCACTAAGACGTTGAAAATCAATCCTAATATACTCAAACTTCCTTGCGAGTCAGTACTCAACTTATTGACTGACCCAAACAACCAGTGAGATTTCTTCAGTTTGTTTCCGCTCTGCAATGTGCTTGTTTTTTTCTTTCCAAGTGGTCCCATGTTCAGTAGTCACACTGTAAGTTGTTTACAATAGTCGCGTCCGTGTTGTATTTAATATACAATCACTTGCCTTCGGCTCATAGTTGTATATCCGATAGAACAATGATTGCGGGTACCAATGACTATGTTAATCAAATACAAAATAACGGTAACCCCGAATAGCGGTTAACCTAGCAGCATTCGTGATGATGACTGAATATGATTTATCTATTCTGAGCTACCGTTGTTTAGTATTCGACAGAACATTGCTACTCGTTTTTTACGTAATGTTACATAATCGCATGAACTCCTTTATTCTAAACAGCTAGAACGAAAAACTATGGGAAAAAGCGCGGCAGGGTCGTTCACGAGACTTCGTCGTCAGAATCATCTTTGGAGTCATCCTCAGAATCATCAGGTATGGTGACTGACTTGTTATATTTCCATGCATGAATTTACTGTTGCACTGTGAAATTGATAAGATAATAAAAGTACCAATATCCCCAGGTACAGGTATGTGTAATAGGGATTTGCCCTGCAATAACTTAGTCCCTTTATTGCACCTCACTGAAACATGATAAAAGATACAGAACTCTAGTCTTCAGCTTTTTCAAGAAATCCCTAGCGGGGTACTACTGTATTACACGCTCTTCATACCACCTATAACCAGGACGACACGTAGACATAGAAATCTATTTGCCCAAAATGTAACTCGGCCCGTATCCTGGAGCATTGGCGCCGCCATATGATTACTAATTGGGGGTTTGGGGCGGGGGGTGGGGGGGGGGGGGGGTGGCGAAACAATTTCATCCACGTCTTATGTTACAATCTATAACCAAATGCACTTCACCTTTGTCTTGTGAAGCAGTTATTGCATGCATGGTAAAGTGTATTTAGTGAGTTGATTGCATCATTTAATTAATTTCAATTTTTTTAAAGGTCTCAGATGCAGGAATACACACTAATACACTAATACTCAAATAGCTCTAGCTAATTGGTTGAAGTATCTCGCCCCCCCTCCCCCCCCCCCCCCCCCAATCAGTATTCATGGCGGCGCCACTGGCCTGGAGAATGCCGCAACTTGTTGTTACTGACTTAGTTGTCACCATTTTTTTTCTGCTCTGCAATTAGTTAGGCTGGTATATATGCAAATCACACTTTTTATATTTCCAGCTTTTCGAGTAAGCTGTGGTATACGCGTTATTTAATGAATGGATGAATAAACGAACGAACGAACGAACGAACGAACGAACGAACGAACGAACGAACGAACGAACGAACGAACGAACGAACGAACGAACGAACGAACGAACGAACGAACGAACGAACGAACGAACGAACGAACGAACGAACGAACGAACGAACGAACGAACGAACGAACGAACGAACGAACGAACGAACGAACGAACGAACGAACGAACGAACGAACGAATGAATCCATCCATCCATTCATTCATCCATCAAAGATTACAGAAAACCGAGCATTATCACAGGTACACCTTATTCTGTGCATACCAGTGATGTGTTTGCTGAACTGGGATGGTCTTTACTGGCCACATGCGACAGCGTCAAAAGGCAATTATGATGTATAAAATAGTAAATGGGCTTGCACCCTCTTATTCATCTGAAATGTTCGTCAAACACTTTGGCTCTTCATCTTACAATTCACGAACACGTGATAAAAACCTTTAGATTCCTCAATTAGAACTGAATGTTATGAGAACAGTTTCGCTGTAACTGGAGCGAAAAATCGGAATACTCTCCCAGACTTCATTGAAAGACCTGCCTTCTCTTTCAAATTTCAGAAGAAAAATTAGTGACTATAATTTGTGCATTGACAATAATAAATTTATTTAAACTCATGCAACAAACAATTATATACATATATTCTACTAAATATACACGGCCTCTAGGAAGAACAGACCTAAATATCTTATTTTTCTATTTAGTTTCGATAGAATTACCGTGTTAAACCTCGCCTCGCCTCGCCTCGCCTCGCCTCGCCTCGCCTCGCCTCGCCTCACCTCACCTCACCTCACCTCACCTCACCTCACCTCACCTCACCTCACCTCACCTCACCTCACCTCACCTCACCTCACCTCACCTCACCTCACCTCACCTCACCTCACCTCACCTCACCTCACCTCACCTCACCTCACGCACGCACGCACGCACGCACGCACGCACGCACGCACGCACGCACTCACGCACTCACGCACTCACGCACTCACGCACTCACGCACTCACGCACTCACGCACTCACGCACGCACGCACGCACGCACGCACGCACGCACGCACGCACGCACTCACTCACTCACTCACTCACTCACTCACTCACTCACTCACTCACTCACTCACTCACTCACTCACTCACTCACTCACTCACTCACTCACTCACTCACTCACTCACTCACTCACTCACTCACTCACTCACTCACTCACTCACTCACTCACTCACTCACTCACTCACTCACTCACTGGCCAAAATGGTGGATGGTCATGCCGAACGTGGCTCCGCGAGAATTCGAGCTAATAGCCGTGTTTTGGCACAATCGTTATCAAATTTGTCGGAGAATAACTCCGAAAGTGTAAATGAGGATTTGGGAAATGTATTTGTTGCTTCCTTGTCCTCGGAAAATTTGTCAAACTCCATCTCGAAGCAGATTGAAGATATCGAAATTGACATAGCAACGACATGCACCGATGATGTTAAAGCAAAGCTTTCGAAAGAAAGCTCTGGAAAGCTCAATAATTTGAGAGATAGGATTATAGAGTTCTGCAAGAATTCGTTCCCTGAATTTCCTAAGGACAAACCGTCAAGAAGAATAACGCGTTCGGGTGGACGGACAGCGAACGAGAAGTTGGCAAGCGATATTATTGCCTTGGTAAAGTTCTGTGGCTCAGGAGAAGCAACGGCTGAGTTAAACGAGGTGTTTCCGAAATCATGTCAACCTGAGGCATCGTTTATGGACATGTTGTCGAATTCGCAAGATCGATGTACCAACGACGAATCTAGCCAAGAGGAGAGAAAACAACTTATGGCACTCTTGGAGAAATTAGACGTCAAATTCTGCCAGCTCAAGGAAGACTTTGATAAAAAAGTATTGATTTTGGAGAAAGAAGTGGTCAATTTAAAATCAAATCTGAATGAAAAGCACGCTAAGATCTGCTCCTTAGAATCGGAGCTGGCTGTTTTCAAGGGGAACTATAAATCTGATAGGGAGAATATTTCGGACAATTTAGAAAGTCATAAAATACAACTTGCCGTGCTTCAGGAAAATTTGAATAAACTTGAGCAGAAATTATGCAAAAGCGTAGATAGAACGAGAAAACAATCGTCTTCACAAAGAAATATCATTGACCTAGAATGCCCAGGGGAATCTGCGGGCAAACCGGGCACAAAGACCATTTTGACATATGCAAATGCAACGGAGAAAATATCTACAATTGTTGGAGATAATCAGCCTACCGTGGCGTCGGTGGCGAATGGTCTGGAGTTCTCTAAAGATCAAACAGACGAACAGGACGTGGTAGACGACACCTCTACTTTATTTAGAACTCGTTCCCGGTTAACGGGCGTTACAGACCACACTCGACAAAACACCAATAATCATTCGGAAAGTCAAACCAAGATTGGTGACGGCCTAAAAGAGAAAGAGCAAGAAGGCGACCCCGAAGCCGAATTCATTGGAGTTGAGAGAAATTATACAAGAAGAATCTATCTTGGCGGCGTAAAAGAGGGAGTTGGTGCTGAAGTAATAAGAAAGTACATGAGAGATAGAGCTGTTGATCCTTCAGTCGTGCGCCTTATGACAAGTAAAAGGAAAGGGACAATTTCGGTGAAAATAAATGTGCTTATAAAGGATTTTTCAAGAGTCATGAATAAAGAATTTTGGCCAATGAATGTCTATGTTAGACAGTGGTTATCCGTATCAAAGTGGTCTGAAAAACAGAAGGTATTTGACAAAGAGAAGAAATGACTTGCTTAAATGTTACTTGCTGGAATTGTTCTGGTATATATGGAAATTACGTTTATGCGAGAAATTTACTTAAGAGTACCGACATCTTGGCAATATCAGAACACTGGCTCTACAATGATGATCTTAGTTTTTTAGACGGTCTAGACGAAAATTTTTGTTATTATGCATCCAGTTCATACTTAAATGATGATCTGCGCAGGTGGAAGCGTGGTCAAGGTGGTGTGGGTTTATTATGGAGAAAAGAATTAAAAGTTAGGAAGCTGTTTGCAACAGACAGAATTTATTGCCATTAAAACCAAACTAGGACCCTCTCGGTGGACTATGATATGCAGTGTATACTTGCCTTCGACCAATCGTTCCATTACTGAATTTAAAGATGCATTAGATGCCTTAGAATTATTCTGTTTGAGAGAGCGCGGTGATGATGATTTAATTATTCTCGGTGATTTTAATGCCCATGTCTCCGGGACGAGATACTCTTGCAGAGAAAATACAAGAGGGCGATATGTCAAAGAATTACTACAGAAATTAGATCTGACCGCAATCAATTTACTACCCAGTTGTCTTGGACCATCTTATACTTATGAGTCGTCCAGTGCACACACTACCGTCGATTACATCTGTCTCAATAGTAGCCTCTTACGACTAATGGTACGCTCTGAAGTTATTGGTATACATCCACATAATGTGACGCACCATCTTCCAGTGCAAGCTACCATTCAATTCTCTTGTGGTTCTGACTTATCGGGAGTAGCTGAAAACGAAACACGTTCGAGAATCGCTTGGAAGAAATGCACCAACATACATTTCGAGAGGTTTCAATGCTATCTCAACAGGGAACTTAACTCTACACAAGAATCTGATGGTGAAATCGTAAGTACTGAAGAATATTTCCAATTCATCTTAAAAAGTCTTGACATTGCTAGTAAGACGTTGCCTCGCATTAGATATAAGAGCTACATCAAGCCTTACTGGAATAATAACCTAACTGTTTTAAAGAAAATGGTCTCTGAGAAGTACAAGTTATGGTTAAACGCAGGTAAACCAAGAGGACGAGATCACCAAACGTTCGCTGATTACAAGGAGGCAAAACGCCTGTTTAGGAAGGAGCAGAGATGTTGCGCGGCGGAGTTTGCGGCGAAAGAATATGAAGAACTTGCAAGTGCTGACGAACAAAATTACGATAGATTCTGGTCATTAATTAACTTACGGAAACGACATAGACAAAGTGTACCGATTCTCGAAGTTGATGGTCAAATTTTTGATAAACCACGGAATATCGCCGAAAAATGGGCCGACTACTTTGAAAAGCTTCATACACCAGGCGCAGATGCTGATGCTGATGTTACACGCGAAGTATATGCGATTGCTGAGCGCCAAAACGACTATGACGACATCCTTGATACACCAATATTGATGTCTGAGTTAAAACATGTCATCAGAACTCTACCGAACGGCAAAACACCTGGTTCGGATGGAATTTGTTACGAACATGTAAAATGGGGAGGTGACACTCTGCAATACCACATGCTGCTGCTTTTTAATGCAATCATGACGGAAGAACAGATTCCAGAAAGCTTTAAAATTGCAATTAAAATTCCAATACCGAAGGGACGCAAAAAGCAAGCAAGAGGTTTCGATGAACATAGAGGCATAAGCCTTCTCCCAGTTTTTGATAAAATTTTACAAAGGCTTATTCTCAACAGAATTCAAATGCGACCAAGCACACCCATTCACTTTCTTCAAGGAGCATACCAAAAGGGGCAAGACGCATTAACTACGGCTTTTATGATCGACGAAACTATAAAGAACTGCTGCGAACAGGGTGACCGCGTGCATGCCTGTTTCGTAGATATCAGCAAAGCTTTCGACCAAATGTGGATCGATGCGATGTTATACAAACTTTATCGTGATGCAAAAATTAAAGGGAAATGTTGGCGTATCATCAGCAATTGGTATTTGAACATGAAAGAGTTCGTTTACATTAACGGTACGCATTCTAGGACTTACAACCTATTGCAAGGAACACGCCAAGGTGGGATTCTCTCTCCTTGGCTGTTCTTGGTCTATATAAACGATTTGATCAGTGGTTTGGAAAATAAATGCTGGGGAGTATTCCTGTATCACACATTTTACGGCGCACCCATGTTTGCTGACGATCTAACTGTTTTATCAAGACTCAAGACCGGTCTGGACCGACTTCTTAGCTGTTTACACGACTACGCCACAAAGTGGAGAATTGTATTTAACATCAAGAAAACAGTCATCTTGGTATTTGGAGAAAAAACAGTAAACTCTGCTTCAGCAAGGATCTGGTCTCTAGGTGATGTCCTATTAAATGAAAAGGAAGTTTGGAAAAACTTAGGGAAAATATGGCACATTGATTCTAATTGCAAAGAACCAGTACAGGAATCGATACATAAAGGGTTCGAGGTCATCTCCAGGCTGGCTAGCATTGGCTGTCGTTCTGGCGGGTTAAATCCTAAGGTTTCCGCTCGTTTATGGAAGGTGATAGCGCTACCACACATGCTGTATGGTTGTGAACTCTGGTATCTAAAAGCTCAACAATTTAAGGATCTAGAAAAAGTGTTAAATGTCTTTTGCAGAGCTGTTCAGTCTTTAATTCCTGGCTCATCTGGTTCGGCAGCGAGGGGCCTTTTAGGTCTACACAGTATAAAAGCTGAAATTTGTAAAAGGAAATTATATCTCTTAGGTAGAATAATTAATTCAGATTCTTCTTTGGCCTATAGAAAGCTCTTCATGCGTCGGCTAATAAAATGGAAATGGAATAACAACGCAATGACAGGTTTCATCCCAGACATTATCAAAATTGTACAAGAATTTGATCTTTTTGATTACATTGCTGATTTCTTGATAAATGGAAATTTTCCTTCTAAGCGTAGATGGAAGGATATTGTAAAGAGCGCAGTTTATGGTAAAGATCAAAACGATTGGGTCGACAAAATAAACAAGAAATCAGAACTGAAATTTTTCCTTCCCTGTCATCCTCTAATTGGAACTAGCAAGTGGTATGAATTGTGGTATTATTCACCATCACATTCAAAGAAAATAATAGATGTGATACGATTACTTTGTGGCTCGCTTACAGTAAAGAACGACAGATTTGGAAATGCCGGAACTCTTGCGGCAACCTGCTCAGCTTGTGGAAACAATTTCACGAATCCAATCCATCATGCATTGCTATTTTGCAGGAAGACTGAACATGCTAGAGAGAATTGGTGGTTGTGGATTACAGATCATCTCCCTATTTCCATTAGCCACATTTTCAATTCTTTAGATGATCACAGTTTTATTAAGACCTTACTGGGAAATCATTCAGTTTTTAGTACAATTGATAGAAACAGCTTAACAAAAGAATTCGGTTTGCAGTGTGCTACATATATCTCGTACTGTGTACAAAACTCGACTTTCGACCCGTTCAAAAATAACTAGACCTTATTAGATTATTTTACAAATTGCCATGTATATAGTTTAGTTTTGTTTTGTTGTTGTTTTTTTTCTTTCTTTTTTTATGCTCAGTTTTGTATACTCTTCATATTTGGAGGCAATAAAGATTTCACTCACTCACTCATTCGTTCGTTCGTTCGTTCGTTCGTTCGTTCGTTCGTTCGTTCGTTCGTTCGTTCGTTCGTTCGTTCGTTCGTTCGTTCGTTCGTTCGTTCGTTCGTTCGTTCGTTCGTTCGTTCGTTCGTTCGTTCGTTCGTTCGTTCGTTCGTTCGTTCGTTCGTTCGTTCGTTCGTTCGTTCGTTCGTTCGTTCGTTCGTTCGTTCGTTCGTTCGTTCGTTCGTTCGTTCGTTCGTTCGTTCGTTCGTTCGTTCGTTCGTTCGTTCGTTCGTTCGTTCGTTCGTTCGTTCGTTCGTTCGTTCGTTCGTTCGTTCGTTCGTTCGTTCGTTCGTTCGTTCGTTCGTTCGTTCGTTGAATAAATAAATAAATAACGACGTTAAGGAAAAAAAATGTTATCTATGCAATGACGTCACACACTTGTCCATTTGGCACTACGACAATCGTGTTTGTTTTTTTATTTCAATTGTTTTAAAAAAGACACTACAACGTCCCTTATATAAATCTCATACGTTTTATCCCGATTTTGCAACCTTAATCATTTAAAACAATAATTAGTTCTGTAGAGGACTTTCAGGGAACGGTATCATTATCAAAACTCCGAACTTGGAGACAGAAATATAGCTTTCTCCTGTCTTTACTTTTTTAGTAACTAACAACTATGGTAAAGAGCGAAGCGGGTTCTCACCATCAAAGTCGTCCAATAGCAAACAGCTGGATCTAAAAACAGGTAAAAACTAATGTTGTTTTACGAATATAGAGTTCTTGACATCTAAGATTAAACGAGTTCATCATGGGGTACAGGGAGTGAAGAAGTATGAGAAAACACGTTGCCATATACCTAAACATAGTCCCTAGAAATAAATTGTCTGGAAACGCGGCCACAGTCTTTGTTCAAGGTTTTTGTTCACGTTTGTGCACCTTATTTCATCTTAACGCTTGCTGAACACATTGTACTTTTGGTATAATGAAGCAATCAACCAATAGCAGCGTTGCTTTATAAATATTAATGAACGTAAAACAAAAGATTGTGCACCTTATTTGCCACCCTCAACCTAAATTGTAGCTCATTGTTAACCGCTTTGATGATCGCCGCGTTTCCAGACAATATAATTCTAGGGACTATGATTGAGAGAAATGCCTTCGAATGGCATTATCTGCTATTAGCACACCTTAAATACTCTACACAAGCTATACCCACGGGACGGGTATGACGTAACTGCATACATTCCGTAACGCTACAAAGTACATTTATACTCTATTACATCGAGTGTAAAGCACTTTATAGCTAAACTGCATTAATACACAATAGGAACAGGAACAACAGACTAGGAAGCGGGCATCTCATTTATTCATGCCCGCTGTCGACCGATAAAGAAAGATAAGCAGTATGTAATACATAATTAGAATAATTGTTCTTTGTAATCGTTCTATAAACTAGGACTCCCATGTAAACTTCGGGAAACCAAAAGAGGAGATTCTAATTTGTCCTTAACATAACCGTCTTTTGCAGTTTCTGATTTCCATCTGCCATGTCGCTTGAATAAACGATCTTTTACTCCAGCATTAGCGGCCGCAGTAGCTCCACCACTTCGTAAAGTATGGAGGCCAAACTTCTCTTTCGGATAACCTAAACGAACAAATGCTTCAAAAACACTTATTTCTCTTGTTCTTGTATAAGACATTCCTGTAGAACGTAATTTATAACTATTAGTCGATTTATAATATTGTAAACGAAGAAAAAATGGCTCAGTGGTATTGAGATTTAAATTAGCCGCCTGAAGGTATCTCAATAAAATATTAAAAGGACAAGAATTAACATTAGATTGGGCCATGAGAACCTGGGAACCGTCTCTGTAAATGTAGGGCTTACTCTTGGTAATGTGGAGCTCAACAAAACGAGTTGATTCTGTATAGCAAAATTTCACACCACAACAGCGCAAACTGGCGAGTTCGTTAAATCTTAGAAATGCACTGAACGCTGTCACGCATATGGCGGCCAAACGAAGGTCTGAAAGGTTGGCATTAGGACCTGCATACTTTGCACAGATAGCGGAAATCATGTCACAAGTTACGGGTTCTTTCTTAATAATTGGCTTGGACAGTTTACGTTTTGCGGCTTCGAGAAGATGTTTCACTAGGCCAGACTCACACGGACTTTTCAAACCATATATATACGTTATGCGCCCAATTAATTCCGTAAAAGGCGGAATCGAGCTTGGAATAAGGGCACTTGCTTTGTAAAAGGTGTTCAAGATAAAGAGCCACAGAAAACGCTTTTGCCGGCAACGTGGCGATTTCATCATAAACAGCCGGCCAAGTCTTGAACGCGTTGAATGCCCTAGAATATCTGTCAGTGGTGCTAGCTAGGGGCTTTAGCCTCGATCACACGAAAAGGAATGTTCGCTGCCAGACGCTTCAGCTCTGGGGAATGCAGGTTTCTAACGATAAAAGAAAAAACTTGAGCACTCTGTAAAATAAAAAAAAAAATGCAAACTATGTCAGAAAACAAATAGCCCAGTGGCCAAAATTCAACGAAACACTTTTTATTTTTTTTTAAACTAAAACATTCACACAGCACTTAAAGCTCCGTTTAACAGCATAAACGCTACTGGACTGTTGAAGTTGTCAGAACCGAATAAAGATTCTTTG
This sequence comes from Corallium rubrum, assembly GCA_964035015.1. Taxonomy (NCBI): domain Eukaryota; kingdom Metazoa; phylum Cnidaria; class Anthozoa; order Scleralcyonacea; family Coralliidae; genus Corallium; species Corallium rubrum. The sequence continues at coordinate 34,162 of CAXIUP010000124.1, forward strand.
TTAGCTCCATGTTGGAACACATCTTTCCCGTTTTGGACGTACACAACATCAACAATAAACGAGCGAAAGGAACATCTTCATTGATCAGGAAAGGCCAAAACACTGCTGATGGCCACACTGGCACGACTAACACTGCACGACACTGACTTCCGCATACATGTTTAACGGCTCTGGGAATTAACACTATTGGCGGAACTAACAAACAAAACTCCCCAAACCAGCTAAACGCAAAGGAATCAACTCCTAATGAGCCAGGGTTGAAAATAGATTGGAAATTGACATCTCGAACCATCCAATCTTCATAATCCACAACTTTACTGAGGTAATCTGCTTTCTCGTTTAAAGTACGCGGTATCCATTCAACATCTAGATTAATGCTGCTATTCTTAGCATAGTAAAAGATGTCTACGGCCGGCTTATGCAAGTGCACTTGCATGCTGCCTGAATCGATAATGCTCTTTACAGCTTGGTTATCAGTAAACCACTTCACAGTATGTGAAGACAACACGTGTTGGAAGCTCTGGAGTGCGAATGAACACGCTTAAACTCTCTCCAAGTGGGGCTCTGCCTGGTTTCAATCTCAACCCAATTTTTATAAAACACGGGTGAACCATCAACTGAAATGTACGCAGCGCAGCCGCTTTTGCTGGCGTCCGAATAAAGTAGTCTTGTGGGTAACTGAGATTTAAACAGAAGGGACCGAGAATTTAATTTTGGCACAGCATCTAACCAAAATTTGAGCTCCTCAATAGAATCCGTGTCCAAAGACAGAACAGAACCCCAACTAAGCCTAGTGTCGATTTTGCGACGAAAATCTTTTGTCATGAGTTTGCATATATTACCAAAGACAAGCATATTCGAAATTATTAGTCCTGTCACCGAGGCCAGCTGTCGAGCCGATAATATTTTCGTGGCCAGTGCCTCATTAATTACCTTAGTAAAAATATAAGGCCCAGTAGCCAAACCAAAAGGCAGAACAGTAAACTTGAAGTATTTTAGAACACCTTTAAAGACCCAAGAAAATCCTATGAACTGCTGATCATCTGGAAAAATATCAATGTGGTGATAACCGGATTTAATGTCAAAAGAGAAAATCCAGTTTTGAGGATAATCTGTTAGGCAACTCAGCATCGCTTTAGCATCTTCAAACTTCACTTTGAACTTTTTCAAGAAACTGTTAGGATATCTTAAATCAAGAATAAGCCTCTTTTTACCACTAGACTGAATAGAAACTGACAAGGGATTTACAACTAAAGGTGCGGACAAACACTCTGGTACCGAGCCTGACGAAATTAATTCGGTAATAGCACTTTCAATTCAACAAAGTTACTATAAGCAAACGCTGACTTATTATTTCTGAAATGAGCACTAGGGTGCGTGGTCAAAAAGGGAATAATATAACCCCGCAAAATCGAATCTATTATAAATTGAGGTGCCTGAATAAATTGCCAAAACTGAATATGTGACAGCAACCTGCCTTTAACTTTTACAGGTTTTGAATTCTCTGAGAATTCGTGAACACTGTCAGACACTTCATCGACAAACTCCAAACTGGAGGAATTAAGACAATTATGATACTCATCTTTCTCTAGTCTTTCAGCAGCAGCCTTATGTCTTGGTTCTGTTACATCCGTGCTTACATCAACAACGGGTGGTTGAAGTTGTTGCTGCGGATCCACGGCTATCGGTTCGATATCTATTGCCACAGACTGGAGAGCCTGCCCAATGGCCACGCTGCCCGCAGCTGAAGCACTTATCGGTGGGCTGAAAACGCTGTGGCTGGAATCCAAGTGTTGTTTCTGTCTAGGATGACGGTTGCTGTTGGCGAAACCCCACTTTCATAGGCTTCTTTGACTGCTTCTTGAGCTTAATCTTAGCGATAGCTAGCTTTTCGGCGGAATCTTCAGCTAGATCATCGGATTCGCATTCTTCTACAGCTGTCCAACCACAAACGTTGATAACTTTTGGTCCAACTTTGAATCCAAGAGTTGTACAAATTGATGAAAGGCTTGATCTTGACTACTGGCACTCGGGTTGGAACCAGGGTGCGACGAGAACTGTGTGTATCGACGTTTGGTCTCCCAGAGACTTCAGTATCGATTGCCAAGAGATCACGTTCTGTGTCCGACGCCATAGACATGAGGTGATACACTTCTTTTCAAAAGCTAGAACTTCGATTGAGAGAGATGCCTTCGAATGGCATTATCTGCTATTAGCACACCTTAAATACTCTACACAAGCTATACCCAGGGGACGGGTATGACGTAACTGCATACATTCCGTAACGCTACAAAGTACATTTGTTCATGGTCATATTTGGCCACAAGCCAAAGCGAAACATAATTGGACCAGTTGTTTTAAAAGCTTAGTGGGAAATAGCAAAGCAACTCGACTGTAAAGTTAGATAGCGTCCAATGACGAGGCGTGGTGGCATTTCCAAACGATGTACATGCATATTTTTGGAAGACGGGCACTCGTGTTTAAACGTTGTGGCGTTATAAACGTTGTAAATATCGTCGATAATACATACTGTATCATGTAGAAATAGGAAGTTTGGGGGCTAAAAAATAAATAGCTTTGTCTCTTTGCGGTTTAATTTAAGGTGTCTTCTTACCCTTTTCTATCTATTGACTAGGAACAGAAAATTATGACGTCTGAACAGGTTACAGGTTCTAGAACCCCAACAAAAATATAGTACATGGAAAATCTTGTAAAAATTACCACTAATTTAAAAAGATATGTTGTTGCCATGGCAACTATGATGAAAGCAATGCAAGAAAAATGGCATCCATAATGACGGTTTTTTCGCTTTATTTAAAAAATTAGTTCGGTGGCCCCCAGTTTTTAAAACACGAATCATATTATTTGTTACAAAAATGTTTTTTTGCATTATAAAAAAAATTGTAGATTCAAATACGTTTTAAGACATAGAAAATATTTTCCGTGTTTACATACAGTTATAGAAATACGAGTGGAAGTTTGGGAGAACGAGAAATTGTATGAGAACACGAGCCCGCAGGGCGAGTGGTTCCATGCAATTTCGAGTTCTCCCAAACAGCCACTCGTGTTTCTATAACGTATGCGAACATGGGAAAATGTTTTCTATTTATTTTTTTCACGTTCCGGAATCCTTGAAAACCCCGCTTTCTGATTGGCTAACGAGCTGTCCGGAATTTTAGAGTACGGACCTCACAGGCTAAAACCATTCGGAAAAGGGTCAAAAATTTCAGAAAACGTGAAAATATGAAGAAAAAAAAAAGAAGAAGTTATTTATCAAACTTAGTCGGTCCTAAAAAAGCTGACAAATTAAACCACTATAATGACGTCTATAACAAAATAAACGTACGACGTAGTCAAAGTGGCATTGCGCTTTTTCGTTCAATTAGCATGTTTTACACAGTTCATGTCCCCACAAGTCATAATTATCATGTTTTACACAGTTCATAACCTTACAAGTCACAATTAACATGTTTTACTAAATTTCGGGAAAGCGCCCGGGCTTCGGTTTCCACTCGGCCATCGTGGCCAGCGCCTGCGATACACTAATGAAGTATACCGCATGAATATTCAAAATGGCGCTCGAAGATTTTGAATGGCACAAGACATACTCTGGCGTGCTCCCTTGGTTTTACACAGTTCGTGTCTCCACAAGTCACAATTAGCATGTTTTACACAGTTCATGTCCCCGCAAGTTACAATTAGCATGTTTTATACAGTTCATGTCTCCACAAGTTACAATTAGCATTACACAGTTCATGTCCCACAAGTTACAATTAGCATGTTTTACAGAGTTCATGTCCCCACAAGTTACACTCGGCATGTTTTACACAGTTCATGTCCCCCAATAGTTACACTTAGCATGTTTTACACAGTTCATGTTCCCGCAAGTTACAATTAGCATGTTTTACACAGTTCATGTCCCCACAAGTTACACTTAGCATGTTTTACACAGTGCACGTCCCCCGCAAGTTACACTTAGCATGTTTTACACAGTTCATGTTCCCGTAAGTTACACTTAGCATGTTTTACACAGTTCATGTATCTGGTGGATACTATCAGTATCCATCAGGTAAACGTTAAAGTAAGTAAAGTTAAAATTAAAAATTAAAGTAAGTAAAGTATAGATTCGATTGAGATCGTTCTGGTTTTGCAGAGTTTTCTAAGTTAAATAGTTCTATAAAAGACAAATTTCTCAACATTTTCCCTGCTGCTTTATTTTAGTACGCTTAATGAAGAATGGGAGAATGGTAGGACTGGGGGAAATCGTCCCAAATGCTAAGCAGGTCCATGGTTATCAGCTAACTGATGGGTGGATTTCAGTGTCTATTAAAATGCTACATGTAAAGAATCTGAAATGCTGGGATGATTATCCGACACTGTCCGAGGAAATAGAGATTGGAAGCTTCAGTGCCTGGCCACTTGATCAGCTGGTCAGCTTGGATAATTCAGGTGATGATGATGATGATGATGATGATGATGATGATGATGATGATGATGATGATGATGATACAACGTCCCTTATATAAATCTCATACGTTTTATCCCGATTTTGCAACCTTAATCATTTAAAACAATAATTAGTTCTGTAGAGGACTTTCAGGGAACGGTATCATTATCTAAACTCCGAACTTGGAGACAGAAATATAGATTTCTCCTGTCTTTACTTTTTTAGTAACTAACAACTATGGTAAAGAGCGAAGCGGGTTCTCACCATCAGAGTCGTCCAATAGCAAACAGCTGGATCTAAAAACAGGTAAAAACTAATGTTGTTTTACGAATATAGAGTTCTTGACATCTAAGATTAAACGAGTTCATCATGGGGTACAGGGAGTGAAGAAGTATGAGAAAACACGTTGCCATATACCTAAATTTGTGGACGAAGGGGGTTTATGTGGGAATGGTAGTTGCACTCATTAAAAAAAGTATTCCTTTGACTGTGACTCAGAGAAAGTACTTGGTCTTATTAATGCAATAATGTATGTGTAAAAAATGCGGTACACACAATGCGTAGAGATCACGGTATGTTTTGTGAAAAGTGTGGCAAACAGTATGTTTGGAAGCATTATCACAGCATTTCTGAAGAGGCTTAACTCTTTCTAGACCTTGGGCTACTCTCAAGTCGCGGCCCACTGACTTTATTATTTTACTCTGGCTAACGCAGACGATTTTACTCGTTTCTGTCTGGAAAGAGTTAATCGTCATAAAAGCTCAATCTGTAGATCACTTGCAACTACGCCACAATCCGACGTTACTTTGGTTGATTTCCGAAACAAGCATGGCGACTAATGAAATTAAATTATTTGTTCATGGTCATATTTGGCGACAAGCCAAAACGAAACATAATTGGACCAGTTGTTTTAAAAGCTTAGTGGGAAATAGCAAAGCAACTCGACTGTGAAGCTAGATAGCGTCCAATGACGAGGCGTCTCATCTCATCTCATCTCATCTCATCTCATCTCATCTCATCTCATCTCACCCACCCACCGACTCACTGACTCACTCACTCACTCCCTCCCTCCCTCACTCCCTCCCTCCCTCCCTCCCTCCCTCCCTCCCTCCCTCCCTCCCTCCCTCCCTCCCTCCCTCCCCCCCTCCCCCCCTCCCTCATCGATCGATCGATCGATCGATCGATCGTTCGATCGATCGTTCGTTCGTTCGTTCGTTCGTTCGTTCGTTCGTTCGTTCGTTCGTTCGTTCGTTCGTTCGTTCGTTCGTTCGTTCGTTCGTTCGTTCGTTCGTTCGTTCGTTCGTTCGTTCGTTCGTTCGTTCGTTCGTTCGTTCAATAAATAAATAACGACGTTAAGGAAAAAAAATATGTTATTTATGCAATGACGTCACACACTTGTCCATTTGGCACTACGACAATCGTGTTTGTTTTTTTATTTCAATTGTTTTAAAAAAGACACTACAACGTCCCTTATATAAATCTCATACGTTTTATCCCGATTTTGCAACCTTAATCATTTAAAACAATAATTAGTTCTGTAGAGGACTTTCAGGGAACGGTATCATTATCTAAACTCCGAACTTGGAGACAGAAATATAGATTTCTCCTGTCTTTACTTTTTTAGTAACTAACTATGGGAAAGAGCGAAGCGGGTTCTCACCATCAGAGTCGTCCAATAGCAAACAGCTGGATCTAAAAACAGGTAAAAACTAATGTTGTTTTACGAATATAGAGTTCTTGACATCTAAGATTAAACGAGTTCATCATGGGGTACAGGGAGTGAAGAAGTATGAGAAAACACGTTGCCATATACCTAAATTTGTGGACGAGGGGGGTTTATGTGGGAATGGTAGTTGCACTCATTAAAAAAAGTATTCCTCTGACTGTGACTCAGAGAAAGTACTTGGTCTTATCAACGCAATAATGTATGTGTAAAAAATGCGGTACACACAATGCGTAGAGATCACGGTATGTTTTGTGAAAAGTGTGGCAAACAGTATGTTTGGAAGCATTATCACAGCATTTCTGAAGAGGCGTAACTCTTTCTAGACCTTGGGCTACTCTCAAGTCGCGGCCCACTGACTTTATTATTTTACTCTGGCTAACGCAGACGATTTTACTCGTTTCTGTCTGGAAAGAGTTAATCGTCATAAAAGCTCAATCTGTAGATCACTTGCAACTACGCCACAATCCGACGTTACTTTGGTTGATTTCCGAAACAAGCATGGCGACTAATGAAATTAAATTATTTGTTCATGGTCATATTTGGCGACAAGCCAAAACGAAATATAATTGGACCAGTTGTTTTAAAAGCTTAGTGGGAAATAGCAAAGCAACTCGACTGTGAAGCTAGATAGCGTCCAATGACGAGGCGTGGTGGCATTTCCAAACGATGTACATGCATATTTTTGGAAGACGGGCACTCGTGTTTAAACGTTGTGGCGTTATAAACGTTGTAAATATCGTCGATAATACATACTGTATCATGTAGAAATAGGAAGTTTGGGGGCTAAAAAATAAATAGCTTTGTCTCTTTGCGGTTTAATTTAAGGTGTCTTCATACCCTTTTCTATCTATTGACTAGGAACAGAAAATTATGACGTCTGAACAGGTTACAGGTTCTAGAACCCCAACAAAAATATAGTACATGGAAAATCTTGTAAAAATTACCACTAATTTAAAAAGATATGTTGTTGCCATGGCAACTATGATGAAAGCAATGCAAGAAAAATGGCATCCATAATGACGGTTTTTTCGCTTTATTTAAAAAATTAGTTCGGTGGCCCCCAGTTTTTAAAACACGAATCATATTATTTGTTACAAAAATGTTTTTTTGCATTATAAAAAAAATTGTAGATTCAAATACGTTTTAAGACATAGAAAATATTTTCCGTGTTTACATACAGTTATAGAAATACGAGTGGAAGTTTGGGAGAACGAGAAATTGTATGAGAACACGAGCCCGCAGGGCGAGTGGTTCTATGCAATTTCGAGTTCTCCCAAACAGCCACTCGTGTTTCTATAACGTATGCGAACATGGGAAAATGTTTTCTATTTATTTTTTTCACGTTCCGGAATCCTTGAAAACCCCGCTTTCTGATTGGCTAACGAGCTGTCCGGAATTTTAGAGTACGGACCTCACAGTCTAAAACCATTCGGAAAAGGGTCAAAAATTTCAGAAAACGTGAAAATATGAAGAAAAAAAAAAGAAGAAGTTATTTATCAAACTTAGTCGGTCCTAAAAAAGCTGACAAATTAAACCACTATAATGACGTCTATAACAAAATAAACGTGCGACGTAGTCAAAGTGGCATTGCGCTTTTTCGTTCAATTAGCATGTTTTACACAGTTCATGTCCCCACAAGTCATAATTATCATGTTTTACACAGTTCATAACCTTACAAGTCACAATTAACATGTTTTACTAAATTTCGGGAAAGCGCTCGGGCTTCGGTTTCCACTCGGCCATCGTGGCCAGCGCCTGCGATACACTAATGAAGTATACCGCATGAATATTCAAAATGGCGCTCGAAGATTTTGAATGGCACAAGACATACTCTGGCGTGCTCCCTTGGTTTTACACAGTTCGTGTCTCCACAAGTCACAATTAGCATGTTTTACACAGTTCATGTCCCCGCAAGTTACAATTAGCATGTTTTATACAGTTCATGTCTCCACAAGTTACAATTAGCATTACACAGTTCATGTCCCACAAGTTACAATTAGCATGTTTTACACAGTTCATGTCCCCACAAGTTACACTCGGCATGTTTTACACAGTTTATGTCCCCCAATAGTTACACTTAGCATGTTTTACACAGTTCATGTTCCCGCAAGTTACAATTAGCATGTTTTACACAGTTCATGTCCCCACAAGTTACACTTAGCATGTTTTACACAGTTCATGTCCCCCACAAGTTACACTTAGCATGTTTTACACAGTTCATGTCCCCACAAGTTACACTTAGCATTACACAGTTCATGTCCCCACAAGTTACACTTAGCATGTTTTACACAGTTCATGTTCCCACAAGTTACACTTAGCATGTTTTACACAGTTCATGTTCCCGCAAGTTACAATTAGCATGTTTTACACAGTTCATGTTCCCGCAAGTTACAATTAGCATGTTTTACACAGTTCATTTTCCCCGCAAGTTACAATTAGCATGTTTTACACAGTTCATGTTCCCACAAGTTACAATTAGCATGTATTACACAGTTCATGTCCCAACAAGTTACACTTAGCATGTTTTACACAGTTCATGTATCTGGTTGATACTATCAGTATCCACCAGGTAAACGTTAAAGTAAGTAAAGTTAAAATTAAAAATTAAAGTAAGTAAAGTATAGATTCGATTGAGATCGTTCTGGTTTTGCAGAGTTTTCTAAGTTAAATAGTTCTATAAAAGACAAACTTCTCAACATATTCCCTGCTGCTTTATTTTAGTACGCTTAATGAAGAATGGGAGAATGGTAGGACTGGGGGAAATCGTCCCAAATGCTAAGCAGGTCCATGGTTATCAGCTAACTGATGGGTGGATTTCAGTGTCTATTAAAATGCTACATGTAAAGAATCTGAAATGCTGGGATGATTATCCGACACTGTCCGAGGAAATAGAGATTGGAAGCTTCAGTGCCTGGCCACTTGATCAGCTGGTCAGCTTGGATAATTCAGGTGATGATGATGATGATGATGATGATGAACTTTATTATTTCCGTGTCAAAATCTTATAGCAGACCACACGTGCTCCACTAATCGTGCTAAAATAATCAAAGGATTGGATACAATTTGACCGAGAAAGAAACTGATAGACAAATCCAAATCTTTTCAAGAACATAATTTTCTTCACCGCTACACTAACGATTCTCAAAATGCCCTAAAAATTATTCCACGGAACAGCACGACTGCGGGAAATTAGTGATAAAATTTTCCAGCATCAAATTTATGGACTCTGCCAAATCTTCCTCAGGCAATGTGGAATTTTGATCACCATGCAAAAGTGTTCATTGATTTCGAGAAAACTATCGTTGTTGAGAACCTCGCTCCGTGTCGCTTTGAAGTACATACGAAATTCCACTGACATAGGTGGCTTGCACGGTCGCCAACAGAAGCGCACATATTCACCGTTCACTTCTGGTCGGTGACCGAACCATGTTACGTGGAGGTTTAAATTTAAGGCTGACACGGATGTTTGCTGTCCGTCCACCTCTGCTCGTAATATTTTACGTTGCATGGCTATGCGCAGATTACTTTGGGATTCATTTGTGATGCTTTTTAGAGAACAGCTTTAAATAGTATCAACACTTCTAGGTGTCTTAGTTTTCAGAATATTTCATTAGAGACCTCTAATTTCACTTCATTCCAGTACTAAGAATTTTTTTCCGTCAACTTAATTATAAGTATATGCAGAAACACTAACAATATTTACCTGTATGCTTTTTTTTTTCAACAGACGTAACCGGTCTGGCCAAAGGATATCATCTGCGAGAAAATAACAGTAAAATATTTGTGAATGTAAGCATTATTTTAATTCTTTTATTGAGACATTTCCTAAGTTGTTCACAAATTGGTTAAATATCAATTTCCGTGACCCCTAGTGAGTGCCTCACTTTAGACAAACACGATACATTCCCTTTCATATTTTTGGTACATGTACTTGCAGTAAATCCAGAAATTGTAGTGTGACAACTCTTAAGGTCACACCACTGAACTCTATCTAAACTGCAAAGGCCGACTCCATTCAATTACTGGATCAACCTAGGAGTATCAGTAGATGTTGGTGAGGACTGATCATCATCATCATAATAATAATAATAATAATAATAATAATAATAATAATAATCATAATCATAATCATAATCATAATCATAATCATAATCATAATCATAATCATAATCATAATCATAATCATAATCATAATCATAATCATAATCATAATCATAATCATAATCATAATCATAATCATAATCATAATCATAATCATAATCATAATCATAATCATAATCATAATCATAATCATAATAATCATAATCATAATCATAATCATAATCATAATCATAATAATAATAATAATAATAATAAACTGATAGTTTCCTCAGTGGCGGTCATCCACTTGACTCTGATGATGACCGCCGCTGAGGCAGTCGAAACGTCAGTCACTACTACCAACAGTTTTTCTCATGACTACACTAATCTAGGTGATCACTCTTCATCGATATAGCGTAACATCTCGAAATGTAGCGTAACATTTCAGAGGGTAGTGTAATATCCCAGAAAGTAGTGTACTAGACGTGTAACATCTCAGATTGTTATATACCAAAAACTTTCGTTTGCCAATAATGAAATCCTATTGGTTCAATCATGGTCACGTGTTGTTCAACTCAAGGTTTCCTTCTGCCGAGGGAAACATTGCACTGTTTCCCTCTGACGTCGCTTTAATCATGCGTTGTTCACGTGAATACACGATTATTGCATCAGACCAAGAACTTTGGACTCTTCGACGAAATAGTCCATTTTCCGAAAGAAAGAATTTCTATACATATCTTCAAAGGTCTGAAAAACACTTGGAGAAATTTAAAGCTGTGTGTTGAGTCTGGTGTATTTGTTTAGTTGAATGACTTGAATTGAAATTACGAAGACAAAGTCAAAGTGTTTTGGTCTTTTCACCGTTTGCAAGTTTCAAGGCAGTTTTGTATTTTAAAAGTCTTTGGTATATAACAAAACGCTTGTTGACTTTTGCCTCGAGAAACTTCGAGTTTTACGGTCCATCAGGCTTCATTGTCACCCTCGGGTGACATTGAAGCCTTCGGGTCCGTAAAACTCGATGTTTCCCTCGGCGCCAGTCAACAAGTGTATGTAGTGTAACATCTCAAAATGTAAAGTTGCATGTCAGGACGCAGCGTAACATCTCAGAATGTAAAGTAACATCTCAGAATATATTTTAGCAAAACATTTCAGAATGCAGCGTAACAACTGAAAGCGTAGAGGAACATTTGAGAATGTAGCATAACATCACGGAATGTAACCCAACGTTTCAGAATGTATCATAACATCTGAGAATGTATCATAACATCTGAGAATGCAGTGAAACGTCTGAAAATGTAGTGTAACATCTTAGAATGTAGCATAACATCTCAAAGAATAATAGCATGTCTGAGAATGCAGCATAACATCTGAGAATGTAGCATTATAATATTTCAGAGTGTACTGTAACATCTGAGTCTGAATGTAGCACAACATCAGACATAGTATGGCGCTACTCTGAAAAGTGACTGTGTAGACAACAGCTAAGCTCAAACAGTCTTTTATAAGAGCACATGGTTATGCATTAAACTTTAAATTGGGCTCAGACACGAGATAGAATAGAATAGAACACCAAACTTTGTACAAACATGTTTGGTTTCATAACTGCAAATAAATGTCGGAATATAACATAATACCGTAAAGTAAAATTGTGTAATGTCCAGTTACACAGCATTACCTTGAAGCTAAGCTGGAATAAATTTCGAACCTGCACCGGGCTGAAATCATCCATATAATCGATCAAGAAACTCAGCCCTATTTTATCGGGTCACCCGGTCCGATGGAACAATCTCTTTAAGGTGGCTCCATACAGTTTCTTGAAAAATGGAAAATACAAGTTTGAGAGTCCAAAACACGTACATAAACAATTCGGAAAAAGAATAAAACTAAATGTTATGCATAATTAAACAGTCTGCCAATTACCCTTCAAACTAATTTAATTCGAAAAACACTTTAGTGACCCCCATTATCCTTTTTCATTAAAACTTTTCTTGAAGTGTGATTAATCAATAGATCGATTTTAAAAAATTCTGTAGAACTAATTTTTTTTCCCCGGAAAAATCATGTTTAATTTTTAAATTTTCTGTCCGATGCATTTAAAAGCATCAAATTAAATTTTCACGATACGCAAAACGAGTCGACTACTCCAGTTGGCCATTAGGTATTATATTATGTTTGTCGTTTCTCCCCTTAATAAGCTGGTTTTCCACTGGCGAATTTTGTCGCCTTTCACGACATTTTCTCTTTGTCTTATGAGCCCTCAGGTGAAACTATTTGGAAATGTATCGAATCTCTTAAATTTTACAAACAAAATGGTTACTTCGAGAGAAATAAAAAATCGCAAAAATATTCGGAAGACCTGCTTTACTGAGAAACATTGATGACTTATGTATATGCGGCATTTGACTTTTCCGTCATTTCCCCTTTCCGCAAAATACACCATTCCGCCGTTCCGTCATTCCTCCATTCCACAAAATACACAATCATGCAATCACGTTTAGCATGTTTTACAATATACCCATGCAGGTAACAATTTAGCATGTGCACAACTAGCTTGCAAAGTTCATTTGCACAATTCAGGTTAATTCCCACAAATCATTAATGTTATTTACTGTTTGGGAGGTCTGTATTGGAAACATATTTGCCCGACCTGCGGCCTCAGGCCATTTTTGAGACCGAGGGCAAATATACCCAAATAGACAGACTAAAACGGTAAATAACATGTTTATTTTTTTCTGGTCCTTGAAAAAATAATTTGCTTTCAGATTTTGTGAGTCTTTAAATGGCTCCAATTTCAATGTACGTTTCATAACGACAGAAAATCTAACGGCAACGTAATAATAAATAAATAGCCCGAATACTATTAATGTGAAGGAGATAAAGACAAGGTGGTACAATCGGATTCCCGAGAAGAAGGAACAGGCAAAATTTCAGTCGAAAATATAGAAAAACAGCCGAGAACATTCGTAAAATTCATTAGTGCGAAAGAGCTTGTCAATGTCAATGTCAATGTCAATGTCAATGTCAATGTCAATGTCAATGTCAATGTCAATGTCAATGTCAAAAACGCTAGAAGAAAAACCAGCGTAATAAAATCAATAATAGCTTGAAAACCAGAAATCGGTATGAGGTAAAAATAAGTTGTATAATCGGGCTATCAGGATGAAGCAATAAACGAGGACCCCACAAGTCATGTTCAGCACGTTTTGCACAATTTATGTCTTCAGACTTTCCATATTATACACAACTCATATCACAACAAGTCACATTTAGCATGTTTCAGCCTTTTTAGGTCCCCACCAGGCACGTTTAAACTAACATATTTTACACAGTTCAGGTAACCATAACCATATAAAGGTATGATGCAATGTTGTCCACAGTTCATTTCTCCACAAGTTACAGTACACGATAGCACATTTTACACAGTTCCGGTCACCACGTGTCATGTATTTTTCATACATGACTTGTCACTCTTGGAAAGGCACAATAACCCCATTCTATTCTTCGGATAGCAGTTTGGAATTTTTGTAAAAAATCGTAGAGTTGTCAGAATTTAATCATTTATTGTATACAACAAAATTTCTAACATATTGTCATGTGTTATAGGAAAAGAGTTTTTCAGTGGATGACGTATTTACACCAAGTGACAACACCAGTGATGATCAAGCCAGTGATGATTTAAAGCATTGCACCAGTGAGGATACTCACTATGATGTAAGTCATGTAATCAAAAATTGATATGAATTCTCAGAAACCATATTTAAAGAAAAGTCACTGTAATTTATTTCACTGGGCTAGCCTTCTAATTAGCGCATATTAATCTATGAATTCCTGTTGCTTTTGTGCAAGAAACAGGTTACAATAGAGGGTCAGTCGATGAACTGATTCTACCTTGAAAACAAGAGTCAAGAAGCAGGGAAGTGACAGGGGAAAAACAAAATGTTTTTGGTTATTCCTCGTTGCTTCGGCGCTTTTCCTTGAGCGATCGACTCATGTCTACCCGAAAAGCAAGAATTAACCCGACCACCCGAGCAGACTGCTAATCTACCAGAAGTAGAATACAGCGGCAGAAGTCTCACTCTCGTCAGAACAATGTCGGGATAAAATCTTATTGTTGCAATACGTAGCCGTAGTCGTGTACTCGTAGTATTTGCTCAAACTCTCTAAACTGCTTAATTTTGATGTATACTGATATCATTACCGGCAAAAACCAATGATCATCGGAGGTTTTACTTGCTATACATTAGTCATTACCATAACTGCACCTCGAACTGCATCACTATTAAGGCTGGATTTCCGCTTAGCAAAAGATGTCTCGCGAACGAATTTTTTTCTTTGTCTTATGAGCTTTCGACTGGAACTAATTAGACGTCTATTCAATTTTCACAAAAGAGATGTCGATTCCTCGAAAAATATCGCGTAGTGGAAATCAGCCTTAAGCCGGTTTTCCACTAGGCGGAATTTTGCGCGCGGAGCGGAATTTTTCTTTGTCTTTTTCAATTAGTTCCACCCGAGAAATCACAAGACAAAGAAAATTTCCGCTCCGCACGGAAAATTCCGCCTAGTGGAAATCGAATTTTAAGCATGGTTTCCATAAGATCGATCGTCCCAATCACCCCTCGCTTCCAAAATTGTTGAAGCGATAGAATTTTCTGGGTTTTTTTCAAGCGATTGCTTTTGTCTTGATTACCTAAATTGTTTTGCAAGGATTTGTAGGGTTTCCATTTATCGCCGCGATCGCGGGGCGATCGAAAAATGCGAGAAATGTCTCGCGAACGAAATGTTTACTTTGTCTTAAGAGCTATCGACTGGAGCTAATCGGATTACAAAAGAAATGTCGTCAGTTCGATCAAATATTATGGCGTAGCATGGAAATCCGCCTTTAAGCCGGTTTTCCACTGCGCGATATTTTCCGGGCGAATCGACATCTCTTTTGTTTAAATTGAAAAGATATCCGATTAGTCCCAGTCTATAAGACAAAGAAAAAATGTCGTTTAAAAATGTTTTATCCTTACCAGAAAAACTTTACCCAACCCACTTTTCCTTATAGGAGTTATTTTTGGAGTTATTTATTTTTTGAGGTGATGTTTGTAAAGGCGAACACCGAAAATCGGCAAATAGTCTGAAATGTAGATGTCACTCGATGTAACACCTACAATACGCTCTGGCCACTCCATATTAGACTTTAGTTTCCCGTCCACCCCTTCCAGAGAACTGCACGCGGGCGGGCGGTGAAATCTCGTGTTTCGTCTTTCCTAACCAAAATACTACCTATCCATGCATTGAGCCATCTTTGATCTTTCTATTTACTAGTAAAACGAAGAAAATGCACATTGCGGTATTCCGCCGGGCTCCATGTGCGTCGTCACATTTACAACCATGTCATTTTTTGTATTTGTACGTTGATTTCCAGTTGATACAATCGCTTCGACGGTAGATTATTTTCGTTATTCTTGATAAACAAAAGGGCAAATAATGGAACAAGAGTGCAATAATGGACAAATCACGCGGCCAGTTCTGGGAGACGCGGGCGGTGGTCTAATTTGGAGTGGCCGACTGATTTGTTCGACCAAATATGGTCGAGGAAAGCACAGCTTACAGGACGAGTAATAAAAGTGACAAGCTGATTAACAAGCCATAAGGACACATTTAATTTAGCCAGTAATCCATATTTTACTATCATTACCATTTTACTAAATTAACTTTGTACTAAATTCTGCACTAGTTTCGGCACATGTATGTGTGACGTTGTGACAGGTTCTGCCGTCAAACTTAACTCAGGTACCGATCCAAATTAAACCTGCCGAACTGATTCATACGCCGTTCTTCTGCCGCACTTAGACGTAGTTCATCAATTAGGTTCGGCGCATGAGTGAAACGGCGTTTGGAACGGGCCCAATAGCTCTAGCACCGGGCTTCTCCGGGAATAATCTCATAGACATAGCCGTAGTCTATTCTAATAGCGGAATCATGTCGCATGCTAAAAGGAAGTGGTTAAGGCAGGTCGGTATTTTTATTATTGATACTTAATCAAGGCACTGAATTGTGTTATTGTCTGTTATTTCAGAAAAGTGTGATAGGCTATTTACTTGCACAATAATTTCTCCATTTTATTAACTTACTATTTCTGTTAATTTATTAAGGATAAACACTCGGTTGGCAGTAGGCAAGGTACTTCTGAAAGTCAAGGTAAACCGTAATACCAAATATTTTTTTTATTTCTTAAAAGGCAGTATATATATATATATATATTTATATATATATATATATATAAAAGGCAGTATATATATATATATATTATATGTATATATATATATATATATATATATATATATATATTTTGTAGTAACTAATTTCGTACGGATGTTTGTAGACATAATTTTCGGGATTCAAGGTTTTCGGCGCTGCGAAGCCACTGGGACGAACGCGCGGTCAAGCCTATTTATCCTTTGCAAAACGGGTTGCGGAGAGCGTGTTACTCGAAGGAAATCTCTTCGCTTGTCTTCGAGAAGCTTTTTATTCCCGTGGAACTCGGTAATATTTTGAGAAAAACCTTCCTTGTTGGTCAGGGACCAGTATGGCTACCAAACAACACGAAGAAAGTATCAAATACGAAGGTTTTCGAGTGCGCGGTATGTTATGCATGTGGTGGCCATTATCAATAAAACATGTTGTCTTGTTCTGGCTTGTTGTACATGTTGGCAATAGATGTATTGGATTTGGTATTTATGGAGATCACTCTAATGCCCCTTTACAGTAGCAAAGTCCATATAAAATCGTAACTAAAACATTTCACCTCAAAATTGATGATAGTAAATTAGCATTAGCTTGTTTTATATACTTATACTATACTATACTATACTATAGTACGAGTGGTTTTTAAACACTTAGTCAGTAAATGTCCCTTGGATGAGACATTCAATTTTCTTTAAAAGCAAAGGAATCCTTTGTGACAAGAACTATTTCTTTCAGAAAAAGGTATAATATTATCTCACCTGCATGCATGCATGTATGCACAAGTATGAAACAGAGGAACAAGGAAATAAGTTATGTAACAGTAAATTCCAGCTGTGTCTATCCCCGGGCCAACTCCCGGGCTTTAGACATTTTGGGGAAAGAATTGGCTCTTTCCCCACCCCGGGGAAAGACGTGGTGTGCTACGGCCCCACCCCGGGCAAAAAACTCGGTTTTAAATCCCCACCCCCGGGTCATGATATTAACAGATTGCGGAAGCGAAGAGCCTGGGTACGAGGTTGACAGATTGTTTGACTTGGATCACATTACTTTTCCGCTTTGTGTTGGGAATGAAGTTCGTTAGGAAGTTCAGATATTCGTTCGGAATTACGTTGCCAAGGTTGAAAACTTACCCAATCAAATTGCGAGCGTTGGATCAAAACTCATTATGATTGGACAATTTTTTAACCTTGGCAATGTAATTCCGAACTAATTCCGAACGAATATCTGAACTTCCCAACGAACTTCGCAACACAAAGCGGAAAAGTAATGTGAAATCAACTGTAAGAAAAAAATGCAAGTTCTACAACAAGAATATAAAAGAATTTTATAAAAAAATAGATTTACCTCTAATTCATCAAGCATTTGCATACAAAATCTAAATCTCTTTGAAATCCTCCAGCGTAAACACATTCTCCGCAATGTTTTTTCGAGGCCTCGTGGCCATGATGTATACTAGGTGCGAACGTTCTAAGTCCCCACCCCGGGCCTTACCCCGGGATTAATAAAAATGGCGATGGCCGGGGGGGGGGCGGGCACAGCTGGAATTGACTGATAGATTACCTCCCAAAAATTTGACTTAGAAGCGACCAGAATATCAAACAAATCCCTAATCAAGACTCAGGACACTCAAGTAAGGACCAGACATTGAGAAAGTTTGACCCTAACCCTTGTAATCCTAGTGTAAACATATATATTTCCAATCTCGTCCTCGTTAGAAGGTTTTTCTCAATAATTATCGAGTTTCACGGGAATAAAAAGCTTTTCGACGACAAACAAAGAGATTTCCTTCGAGTAAGACGCTCTCCTGGCCGCGCGCTCGCCTCTGCAAGATGGCGTTGTAAACCATTAACCCCTGAGCTGTGTAAGACATGCTAAGTGTAACTTGTTGGGACATGAACTGTGTAAAACATACTAATTGTAACTTGTAGGGGACATGAACGGTGTAAAACATGCTAGTTGTGACTTGTAGGGACATAAACTGTGTAAAACATGCTAAGTGTAACTTGTGAGGACATGAACTGTGTAATGCTAAGTGTAACTTGCGGGAACATGAACTGTGTAAAACATGCTAAGTGTAACTTGCGGGAACATGAACTGTGTAAAACATGCTAAGTGTAACTTGCGGGAACATGAACTGCGTAAAACATGCTAAGTGTAACTTGCGGGGACATGAACTGTGTAAGACATGCTAAGTGTAACTTGCGGGGACATGAACTGTGTAAAACATGCTAAGTGTAATTTGCGGGAACATTAACTGTGTAAGACCTGCTAATTGTAACTTGTACATAGGGACATGAACTGTGCAAGACTAGCCTGCGTGCAGACGCTTGTATTTCTGGAGCTTGGGTAATTGAATCCCTATAAGCGTCTGCGCATTGGAGGCCAAAAGCTTGTTCTGATCACGTGTATTTTCCACAGAAAGTTGGAACCGCATGTGATTGGTTCTTTGTTAATTATGCAATTTATCATTTGTGAATATGACCAATTTATAATTGGTTAGGTTATGACCAATTTTTAATTGGTTATAGATATGACCAATTTATAATTGGTTATGGATTGGACCAATTTATAATTGGTTATGGATTTGACCAATTTATAATTGGTTATGGATTTGACCAATTTATAAATGGTTATGGATTTGACCAATTTATAATTGGTTATGGATTTGACCAATTTATAATTGGTTATGGATTTGACCAATTTATAAATGGTTATGGATATGACCAATTTAGAATTGGTTGCGGTCATGAACAAATTTAAATTGGACATTTTGAGTCATTCAACATTAATTAGCGACCAATATGAAATTGGTTGAATTTACCATTTTAATTTGGTTGAAAATACAACCAATTAAGTATTGGTCGAAACAACCAATATTTAATTGGTCATGTCTGACTAACCAATTCTTCAATTGGTTAAAATGACCAATTCAGATTGGTTACAACCAATAAAAATTGGTTGTTTTAACCAATCAGTTTTTACAGTGTAAGTGTAACTTGTGGGGACATGAACTGTGTAAGACATGCTAATTGTAACTTGCGGGAACATGAACTGTGTAAAACATGCCAAGTGTAACTTGCGGGAACATGGACTGTGTAAAACATGCTAAGTGTAACTTGTGGGGGCATGAACTATGTAAAACATGCTAAGTGTAACTTGCGGGAACATGAACTGTGTAAAACATGCCAAGTGTAACTTGTGGTGACATGAACCTCCACCTTACCTACCAATAAGGAGTCATGTATGCACAAGTCACAATTAGCAAGTTTTACACAGTTCATGTCCCAACAAGTTACATTAATTAGCATGTATTACACAGTTCATGTATCCACAGTCACAATTAGCATGTTTAACACAGTTCATGTTCCCAAAAGTTACAATCAGCATTACACAGTTCATGTCCCCACAAGTTAGACTTACATGTAGCATGTTTTACACAGTTCAGGCCCCTACAAGTTACAATTAGCATGTTTTACACAGTTCATGTTCCCACAAGTCACAATTAGCATTACACAGTTCAAGTCCCCAGAAGTTACAGTCAGCATCTTTTATACAGTTGATGTCCCCACAAGTCACGTTCAGCATGTTTTACACAGTTCGTGTCTCCCCAAGTCAAAATTAGCATGTTTTACACAGTCTATTGCATGCTCCCAGAGGTCACAATTACCATGTTTTACACAATTCACGTCCCCATATCATTAGCTAACTAGTTAAAGCTTCCTGCTACTGTTCTTGTTTGTAACAACCTCTAAAATACACTTAACAGAAAAGAACGCATCTGTGTCGGCGTCTTCACCAACAGAGCCATCTCACGATACGCAAAAAGACGAAAAACCAGGTAAAATTGCAGTTTTAGGATTATGTTTTTTGAATATGTATATATCCTTCTTGGAATTAACTCTTTCTCGGCTGAGGACTGTCCTCTTGAGGAGTAAAACCGTGTTGGCCAGAATGAAATACATAAGACCCTAGGGTTCTAAGACCCATGTGGCCGGGAAGTTTTTAAAGGAGGATGGATGGATGGATGGATGGATGGATGGATGTCCATTACTGTATGGTCAGATCATTGATGAACGAGTTATTAATTGGTACTTATTGTTTTAACAGCTCTTATAGATTGTGCCAAGCGGTCAGCCAAAAACCATCGGATTTACGACAAAAAGCACGCATGCTACTACTGTGGTAAACTTTGTCCGAAAATTGGCCGTCATTATACCACCAGACACAAGAACGAAAATGAGGTAGTCGTTGCTCTGTCATTCAAGACAAAGTCTAAAGCCAGGAAAAATGAGCTTGACAAATTGAGACTGCTTGGGGACTATCACCATAACATGACGGTGAAGGAAACTGGAGAAGGAGAGACAATTGTTGTGCGTAGACCAGGGACAGGAGAAAGTTGTACCGCAGACGAATTTTTGCCATGTCAGTTTTGTCTTGGTTACATCAAGAGAAAGGATCTATGGAAGCATGTCGCTTCATGCCAGTCAAAGCCTGAATGGAAGAAAAAGACGAAACATGAGAACGTGCAACTAAACTCAAAGATTATGATAATGCCACGACTTACGGAAGACGAAAATACTTTGTTAACTAAAATAATAGCTTCCATGAAGAACGACGACATTACTGTAATTGTGAGAAACGACGCCACAATCAAGAAGTTTGGATCCGTTTTGATCGAAAAACTTGGTTCGAAAAACGCTCAACTGATATCTCAAAAATTGAGGGAACTCGCACGCCTATTGAAAGTTTTAAGAGAAGATCAGGGCAATACCAAAGCTGAATTGTCAGAATTCATCAAGCCAGGCAAGTTCGACGCAGTTGTCCAGGGGGTGAAAACGCTCTGCCACTTTTATATGGAAGATGGCGTACAGCAGGTGGACATTCCTTCACTCGCATTAAAGCTTGGTCACTCTCTCAAAAAATGTGTAAACATTATTCGTTGCCAAGCCTTGCGGGAGAAAGAGTACGACCTTATACAAGACGCCGAGTGGCACTATCGGATCTCCCACCATTCGCTCAATACTCTCAGCGACAGGAGATACAACAAAGTGGAAATGTTGCCCCTCGCCGACGACATCGAGAAGCTGCGTCGCCACATTGGTAGGAAAATGGTGGAAAATGCTGAAGGCCTCAAGCAATCTCCTAACGCAGAGAGCTGGAGTTTACTGGCACAGCTCACACTAACGAGGCTGGTGATGTTCAACAAGCGAAGAGGAGGGGAGGCATCAAGACTCACAGTGAAGTCCTACAAAGAAAGACCAGACTGGCAAAAGGCAAACTGCCCAGAAATTATGGCCAGCCTCAGTGGATTTGAGAGAGAGCTGTCAAAACGGTAAATAGTGAAATAAAATTAGCGTGCTGCATAGGCAGTGTAGAAACAACAATCGAAATATAGTAAGGTTAGATATACTGCCGAAACAGAGAACGTAGGACCCTTCATCAGAGAGAAACGGAGGGCCTTCGCTCGAAACGTTAGACTCCTACGTTATCTGTTTCGGCAGTATATCTAACCTTACTATAAAACGGTAAATAGGTGTTTTATAAAAATATGCTACATTCAAAGCCAATGAACTCTATATAGACTGGAAGGTGGACTCCAGTCAAAGACTGAAGTCAGAATTGAAGCCAAACATGGCCGACATGGAGGCCTTTTTGGTTCTCAGTTTCAGGCGGTACGCGATCAGTTGGATGTCAGCTTCAGGCCTCAACACAGCATTTTACATTATTGGGCAAAATTTTCATATTGAATACAGAACACAACAAAAAAGAGAACCTTATCGGGAAAAAAAAGCCAGTTTAGTACTTCAAACAGTTCAAGTAGCCTCAAAGGAGGTACAGTATTCCGAGGAAAACTAGTGGTGAGAACTGACAAAATATAGCAAAGAGATTGATTTGAAAACTTCAGTTTAAAAACACGAAAACGGAACATCATTTTTACCCACTGAAATTGTATTTTCGACAGTTTATTTTACTGGGAAGTTGCACACTTTATCATGTGAAGCACTTGTTCTTAACCATTTCCTTCGTCATAAAAGAAATTCGGCTTTTTTTATGGCTGTGTTGGCTTCTCAAAGCAGTACAAAACAAGATTTGCCGTCGTATGGCGGCGAAAGGACTAAGACTGACGCCAAGGTGATGACCGCGTAGGGGACTAAAGCTGACCACCAAAAAGGCGTTCATGTCCAGACAACACCGCTGCCAAACGTTTGTGCATGCGTGAATTCGCTGAGTAAACATTGCAAGAGAAGTGTGAACTAGCCGTGGCGAAACAACCATGCAGACAGTGAAGACTAAGTAAGTCTCGACTATTCATTTGTGTTTTGAAAAAAGGGTAAAGAAAATTACGAAGGGGTAAATTCAGAATATGTTACAATATTGACAAGGAAGCCATGCACGAATTACCTACCTTATCTTTTTGGTAGTTTGTTTATAATTTTAACTTTTGTGTCGGACTCTCGGACCAGTCCAAATATTTCAGTGTTTTCCCGCTCTTTTTCCGAGGCACGATCGGAAATGGCGGCTGTCGAGGCTCGTGAAATACGGGCTGACCCATAGAGATCATATAAATACTAGAGGGGGCATCCTATCTTAATTTCAGCCAACCACGGGTAACCAATTGAACGCCGCCATCTTGGATTTTTTTTTCAGGCAAACATTAGGCGCGTTGGTTGGCAAAGGACTGGGTCACATTTGCCAACCAATTGACTGAAATACCATAGGTAATGGCGGCCCCCATGTGGTTACCAAATTTTCCCGCCAATGCCCCCTCTAGTATTTATATGATCTCTATGGGCTGACCCGTATTAGCTACGCATGCGTAGAACGAATATCTTGCGTGTAAACGTCATCAATACACGGCCAACAGGCTGCACACTTCAGCGAGGACACCTCGAGCTCAACGTCAAACATCTCCGCTCAAAATCGTCGCTCGACGAGCGCATAGGACGAAGGTTGAGC
The DNA here is from genome assembly GCA_964035015.1 of Corallium rubrum. NCBI lineage: Eukaryota > Metazoa > Cnidaria > Anthozoa > Scleralcyonacea > Coralliidae > Corallium > Corallium rubrum. The sequence goes on from CAXIUP010000124.1 coordinate 57,606, forward strand.
TTGCCATATAATACGGTTTGTTGACAACTCGTGGAATTTTCGCGATGTACGAACTCATTACCCTTCTCAAATTCATCAGTTTCAAATGTCCTCAGAACTCACTTGAGCCAGCACGCACGTGGACTGCGAACTTCCCCATGAAAGTGGCCGATTTCCTATGCGATTTCCGATCGGAACGAGCTCGGACGTCGCACATGCGCAATACGTTTGGCAGGCGCAGGCGTTTGAATTCAATGGGCGATAATGCCGTCCAGTGACGTCACTACCAAGAAACCTGGTAGTGAATCTGATTGGTTGACATGTTTCTAATTTGGGATAATTATAGAATAATAATAAACAATCTGAATTCCTTCAATCTTGCCAAATAGACCCTTTTACGGTTAGAATTGCATGCTGGGTAATCAGGGCAAACTTGATAATATAAACAGACAAGAAGCAGGCGTTTGATGAATCAAAGAAGATACTAAAAACGAGTTTTATCGAAGAAATTTCAACAATTCATCATCAGTGGATAAAGAGAAAGGTAATTAACAACTCCGGAATGTGGTAACCGAACGATATTAAATTACATTTTAAGCTACAAATGAACACCAAAACGACACAAAATCCTTTAATTACCTTTCTCTTTATCCACTGATGATAAAGTCTTGAAATTTCTTCGATAAAACTCGTTTTTAGTATCTTCTTTGACTCATCAAACGCCTGCTTCTTGTCGGTTTATATTATCAAGTTTGCCCTGATTACCAGCATGCAATTCTAACCGTAAAAGGATCTATAACGGCAGCTGGTTTTCAGACTAAGAATACTCACAACTTGGTAGCTATTTAATGCAAGGTTGTGATATTTTGGTCCCCGATGCCTATGGACTTTCATATTGACGACTTTTGAATGGTTCCGAGGGGAGAAGCGGTGAGTATATCAAGTGGCATTGCATAGTATCAAATTGCACGCGGCATCTTGTCAGTTGTGGATCAAGATGGCTAGTAATTTCAGAACTACTCATTGTTAAAATATATTGTGTACGTATGTTATCAGATGTTCAATAAGCTTTCATTCCATGTACAGTTCAAGTTTCTCCGTTATGTGAAGCTTGTTAAAATGTAAAAAATGTGCCAACCGTACAAATAGACAGGAAATTGACTTCTCACAAGTGTTATAATACATAATTTTAGATTTTTTTAAATACTTAACGCGCAACATCGCGAGGTATACATCAAACAGAGCCATTGAAAAATGCTATTTGCTATAGAAATTTCTAGTTTTTAGCTAAATGGAAAACATTTTTAAAATGGGGAAACGTCTGTCTTTAGATTCATTGCGTGAATGTATTGTTGACTTCGAATTATTAGTGTAAACCTTTTGAACGCTAAAATCCACTTTTATTCTGTATTTTAGTATTTCACTCTGGCTATATTATTAACGGCAAACCATTCTAGTCGTTAGGCCACTAAGGTAAAACCGTTATTAAAGAGTTACGGTCATACCAAAACCTACTCTGACCGCTGAGGCTTTAATATATTTTTTATACTCTGGCCTACACCAGGCGGTTTTTTACGCGTCCTTGCCTGGGAGGTCGATAGCGTTGGAAGGGTTAAATAAAAGCTATAAATTCAAATGTGAAGTTCCCGAAATTAGTCTGTTTTGGCTAGAAAGCCGCAATCGTTTCAAAAGCTTCATAATGGTAAGATCATGATGCATTCGAAGTCGACAATATTACTGATTTTATATGTTTATTAACTATAAGTACACATTCACGCAAGGAATCAAATGGAAGACGTTTGCCAATTTTAAAAATATTTTCCGTTTAGCTAGAAACTAGAAATTTCTACCCCAAATAGCATTTTTCAATAGCTTCTGTTTGATATATATCTCGCGATGTTGCGCGTCAAGTATTTAAAAAAAATATCTAAAATTCTGTATTACTGTAATACTTGTGAGAAGTCAATTATACTTCACACTTTCCGGTCGAAATGTATGGAACACTTACGGTATGACGTTGTCCAATTGGTTTATTTGTAATATTATTTCAAACAACAGTTCGCACATTTTTGACATTTCAACAAGTTTCACATAACGGAGAAACTTGATCCATAGATGGAATGAAAGCTTATTCAACATCTGATAACATACGTACACAATATATTTTAACAATGAGTAGTACTGAAATTACCAGCCATCTTTTCCACAACTGACAAGATGGCGCGCGCAATTAGTATACAATGCCACTTGATATACTCACCGCTTCTAGATCTCCCCTCGAAACCATTCAAAAGTCGTCAACATAAGTCCATAGGCATCGGGGACCAAAATATAACAACCCTGCACTAAATAGCTACCAAGTTGAGAGTATTCTTAGTCTGAAAACCAGCTGCCGTGTATTTGACAAGATGGAAGGAATTCAATTCTATAATTATCCCAAATTAGAAACATATCAATCAATCAGATTCACTACCAGGTTTCTTGGTAGTACGTGACATCACTGGACAGCATTATCACCTATATTGAATTCAGACGCCTCTCTCAGCGAATGAGAACGAGATGAGATCGGCGGCTGGCTTTCAGTCTAGTCCATGTCCGCCATGTTTGGCTTCACTTTTTGATTGGCAGTGCACCTTCCAGTTTATATGGAGTTCAGTGATTTAGACTTCGTTCAAATATGGCTATTTTAGTTATTCTCTAACATTTCATTTCATTTCGTTTCATTTCATCTTAATTTTAGACTTGACATGGTAGAAATAAAGGGAAAGAAAGGGCGCAAGGTTCCTGTTATTTTAACCCAGGAAATTAAAGACAACATCGACCTCTTAAACCAAACAAGAACCGTTATTGGTATCCCCGTTGATAACATCTACGTTTTTGCCAGAGGTAGCAGACAGTCAATGGGATATATGAGAGGATGGGACTGCCTCAGAAAATTTTCTCTGGAGTGCGAACCACCACTTTGCAATCCGAGTGATATCACGAGCACAAAATTGCGAAAATATATCGCTACTATCACGCAAGTGCTCTCTCTGAAAGAGACCGAGGTGGACTGGCTTGCCAGACACCTTGGTCATGACATCAGAGTACATCGCGAGTTTTACAGGCTGCATGAATCTACCATCGAGATTGCAAAAGTAAGCAAATTGCTTCTGGCAGTGGACAGCGGAAAAACAAGCAAACTGGCTGGAAAGAGTCTCGATGAAATAACAATTGATGGCAAGTATCTAAAATCAAATTTATATGTCGCGTTCTATTTCCATTATATTTCCAGGACAGTCCAATCTTGTGGAATTCTGGGCATAATTAGAAATTTGGGGGGCCCTTATTCCAAAAGATTACATCCTATTTTGACATGGTAACTCATTTTGTAGAGCGTATGGTATACTGACTGGTATACTTAATCTCGTGGGTTGAAGTCTCACATGTTGGCACTTGGAGTATTTAATACAAAGTTATTACAAAGTAGCATCTTTTTAAATTTAAAAGGATAACAACTAGTCTGACAACCCTGTTTTGTAAATGTTGGCTCAGCATTTAATAAATAGAGAATTTTAAGCCTAAGGAGTGACCCTTAAGTTTCATGACTTTCCTTTAAAAAGAGAGAAAGAATTGAGTATACAGTTGTAAGTCAAAAGGAAGCTCAAGACTCCCTTTGCTACCAATTTTCTACAATACAAACTATTAACCGAGTGTGTTTTGAGATTTCCTTAATGTTTTTTATTTATACATACATAAATATACAGTTATTACATGGTGTGAAATCCATGCCCATGATCCTAAAAAAGAAAAATTTAAGCTTTTGCCAATTCAAGCAAAGACAACAAAACCGACCAATTCGGCCCAAGCTGAGTATCACTTATTTTAAATTTGATATATCGGTGCATACTAGGCCGCGCTTCGTTGTGTATTTACTCGCAAAAAACTCGGCCTTACTGTGCATGTTTTTTTACATATCGAGAGCATTTCATAACCTTTTAAAACATTTTAACCATTTCGAAAATATTTTATTAATACGAGCTATTTTAATAGATTTAGCAAGAGACAGAACAGAACCTTTGCACCTACCGTATTTCTCTTTCAAGGATTTCCTCTGGGCGTGGGGGTGTGACGCGCACGTCTTTTTTCTCTTGTCTTGCTTGCTTGCGAGCTACCTGGAACGAATTACAAAACAATAGAAAACGTACAATAGAAAAGTCGAGCAGGCGACATTTTACACCTACTGGACTGAACCATTATTTAGCCGAATAAAGTTAAATAGCTAGCCGAGAATACAGTACGCATGGAAATATTTTTTTCTAATGCTACTTTATTTCCCCGATGACAGAAGCTGAGTTTAAAGGGATATGTCGATATAAATTAAGTTTGTCTAATTTCAAATAACTGTTTAAATGGTAAAGGAAGACCTTTTACAACTTTTTTTCAGTATCTTCAGTATCAGTTTCAGTATCTCAGTGCAGTTATGAATAAATATATTATACAGTATAATAAACAGCGAATAAACATTTTCCTTCGGATGCACATGCAGCTGCCTTATGGCCATGCACTCTCTTCTCAATCTCAGTTTATTTTGAACTCGTTTCCCTCTACTATGCAAGGCACATTTTCGCAACGCTCCTCGAACTCTTCGCTAACTCTTCGCCAACGTCTGCAGCGGAAATTCAAACTCTCTTTGATTGATAGGTCATTAGCGTGTCAACCAATAGATTGCGAGCGTTCGCCGGCGAACGCTATATGGACGACTGCAGGCGCTCCTTTCACTGTCCGTCCCAGGGCGTTTATATAGGGGGTGGTGAAACGGCGATGTGTGATGCAGAGGACTGGTAACAAGCCCCCTGTCACCATAGCGATGAACGCTAAGCCAGGGAAAGTCCAAAATATGGCGGGTAAAATCGAGGGGCAAATCACTCCAAAAATCTCGTACACTTTGACGAAAAGTCCGCAAAAAGTCCTAAAAGTCCAGCGGAATTTAGAAAATCCTTAAAAATCCAAAAATCCGCAAGAAGTCCTGAAAATCCATGAAAATCCATAAAAATCCTTTCAAAATCTATTAAAATTCACAAAATCTTACTGAATTGATCAAAATCAAAAAAAAATCTGAAGGAAATCTGCGCTTTCTCCTACAAATTCGTTATGTACTTCATGTAATTTCATCCTGAAGTATTTTATATACACATGACAACGAGGTTGCTTGGTCTTGACCATGTGGAAATATCGATTCTCGCGTTTTCACGCCATTTTATATCCACCATCTTTGGGCCTTCCTTCGCGGCCCTCCTCTTTTTATCATATGCTGGCACGTCGTTCCAGGACCTGCTAGTGGGTTAGAAACGTGCCTTCCCAGCTATGCTTGGAACCTGACGATAACATGGCCCCTTGTTTTTTTTCAAAACTCGGATGTTTTTTTCAGAACAGGGACTCGGTCGAGATAGTGGACTTAGGCATTTATCTCGTCCATGGCATCTCTTTTTCCGCACCCGGGTTATGCAATTGCTCCCTAAAATTTTCTCCCTTTGATACGGAAACTCTCACAAATCTTTACGAATCACTCAACAAACTCATATCATTGGAGCTCGCCTCATCGCCAGCGGTGCTAAATTCTACTAGACATCAGCGTCGATCTACGTACTCCAATCTCAAGGAAACACAAGTCAGAGCATCGCCAATTCTGGACTCCTTACTACAACAGAAACAGAATTCACCTCTTCAGAAGAGATTTACTTTAGAAATTAAAAATAAATTATAACACTAACCCCCCACCCCCCACCCTAAAACTTAAAACCACTTCATAAAATCAAACCCTAACCCATGACATTAATCACAATCACCAGCATAAGTCAGTGGATTCCCATATTTGGACTCCCTACCACAACAAAAACATATTTGACTTCTCCAGAAGGATTTATTTTAAAATTGAAATAAATTATCATTAAAATAAAAATAAATTATAATATTAATACTACCCCCCCCCCCCCCCCCCCCCCCAAATAAAGTTTAAGACTTAAAATCCACTTCATAAAACCTAACCTCCATAATCTCAATCCCTAACACCTTAAACCTCAAACTATTAACCATTTTCCACCACTATTCACCAACACAGTACACCAAGGATGGTAAGTCACAGCCAGGATCCAAATACCTGATATGATTTACTTTTACTTTTATTTTACATTTTACAAAACACAAGTCATATATAATTTACAAAATACAATTTATCACAATGGAGCATTATATTTTGCCCAGTATCTTGTCAAACTGAACAGCTTGACAGAGTTGTTTACTCGGCCGTGGCCAAATGCATATGAACTGCAGTTGCTTAAATTTACTAAAATAACCGTCATGCTCTGCGGTCGCAGTGCAACCACAGGATGAAATGTAAATATAATTAATCAAGTAGGCGTAGAATATTAATTTTGAGTTAAGGGCGACAGACTGCAAAGCTATTTAAAGTTTGGATTGAGGTATTACCAACTTTTCTTATCGGGATTTTGCATGTTTTTTAAGGTTGACTGTTGTTATCCTAAATATGTAATGGCACAATTTCTAGTTCTCCCATTCGCCTCCTGGGCTTATATTTATTCCCAGTTTCACTTATAGCCCGACCAGAACATGAAAAACAATGGGAATATTTTCACAAAAAGTTCGCAAAAGTCCGCAAAAAAATCGCAAAAGTCCGAAAGTCCAACGAGAAAATACCCGGACTTTTGAAAGTCCGAAAGTCTCGTACACATTTTAGCGAGTGATTTGCCCCTCGGGTAAAATACGCTTGATGGAAGTCTCTGAGTTGAGTTTAGAAGAGGACGTGGATGAAATTGCCGAGCCATACGATATATCAGTGGGATCTGTGGATTCAGCTACTATATTCTCTGGTGTTACTCCCAAAAATTCGGAGTCGTTGCTGAAACATGAACAAATATGTTGCTGAAAAATATGAACCGTACCGTTGCTTTCGCAAGAGAAATGACGCAAGAAGTCTTTGGAAATCTTTGTTTGTGCACGTTTAATATCATTCGGCCATGTTCGATAGAAGACAACAGCTTGCATTGAATTTTAGCTGGTAGGTTATCTTTCCAATTGAATATCAAGAAATAATCAACTCCAATTTGCATTTTCTCAATGAAACCTAACAAGAAGTCATCTTGGCTATCTGATGACAAAATTACAAGGTGTGGACGACAGTTTATCACATAATGCGCTCGGCATGCGTCCCAGCAAGTCGTATTTTAATAAATTGATCGGAGAGTAAAATTTGTTTACAGCTTACAGTTATTCTAATCTAATGCTTCAAAAACCCGATAAAGTTATTGATATAATTACTAAGAATCGTAACATGGCAAAACTATAAGTTTTGTTTACCTCTCTTGCAGCAATTGAGGAACTAAACAGGCATGATTTAAACCATAAAAATACCTAACATCCGAACGCTATATCTCCAAATAATCAACTCCGATTTTTATGAAAACTCTAAGATATAACCACACTATTATAATCTTCAACATACCTGAATTCCTAGGCGTGGACGATCTGTTAACATGCTCAAATCTTGTAATGAAATTTTCCCTCAATAGAAGTCATCAAAAAATCGAGTCATTATCCATAACTCCTTTATAGTACAACTTTTTACGCCAAACAAATATTCATACATTAAACGAATAAGTACTTCGTCGGCACATTGCAAAAGGTTCCTCCGAAATTACATAGTTAAAGAAAATACAGCGAGAATATCACAGTGCCCAAAAATTCACTTTTGATCAACTTTTGCTCAGAAGCACGCTCGTGCCAGTCCTTTTGTGCACACATCGATCAGCGCGATATGAGCGCGTTGCTCCGCCCCGTATATAAGACCTGATATAAGCGCCCTGGTCCGTCCCAATCCCCAGCGCCGGCTACGCAGGCTAGTGAAATATCGGACCGATGCCAGTCCGAGTGTTTTAGATCTGATACCATTATCGCCTCGGCTTCCTTTGTTCTCCCAGAGCGATTTAAAGACGCATTTCCCTCATTGGTCACACAAGAGGGCAATTTTCCTATTGTCTACTAATTTTCCCTCATGAATGTGTTATGCAGGAGGAAAATTTACAGGAGATTGCAAGATTGCTTTGTCTGCTAATTTTCCCTTAGGTTAACCTGAGTATCAGGCCTTTTTCTTTTGAGGGAGAGGAGAGGGGATCGGGAGGGAATGAGGGGAGCGGAGAGAGGGGAATGAGAGGCGAAGAGAACCAATTAAGTTACTGGATTTAAAAGAAACCATGGACCAGGACATCGTATATTGTATGCTTTATGTACAGTATTTTTTAAGACTTTTAAAAAGCAACCATAGCTTCGACAACATGACGGATAATGATTAACGCCTAAGTAAACTAACAGCTTTTGTTGTTCCTTGCCACAACGTTGTCTTGAATATGTGAAAACACTTAAGTTGACGTTGTATGTGCAACGAGGGCGGATGTGGGATTACTCTTGGGACTGCAAATTATTCAAAGCTTTGTTTTGGTTGAAAAATACTATTTAATGTTGCGAGGTTGGCGTCTGACAGAGATTTCTTCATTCAGAACACCAATTAAATCTTGACACGTTTTGAGCAATGAAGCAATGAATAGTTCCTCGCCCTCCTTTGTTGTCTTTGACTTTGCATGTGCATGTAGTTGTGCTTTTTAAACCATTTTAGAAAATATACTTGAATAAATAGACAAATCCCACTAGGAATTTACAAGTATAAGAACGAAAATATTAGACAACAATAAAAGACAACCACGTTTTGTCGTAAATTTACAAAACTATGACATTGCTTATAGTAATCAAAAACGTCACTCAACATTTTCTATTTTAAACCACTGCCTAAATTCTATAATAATCAGCTTTTCACCAACTAAATAACATTTTGCTAGCATGATTTCACAGCGTTACAATTTATTTTGGCAAGAAACCTCCTCAATCATGAAATAAGTTAGTTAAATCCCTCGAACGTCGATATCTGGCTTAATACCTCCGCTCATAAATAAAAAAACACGTTTTTAAAACTTTCTTATATTTTTCGGTATTTTCATATTACAAGCGCCGGGCCGCTAGCAACTTCAAGTTGCTAACTTGGTGTACTCGATATTTGTCGACAAAACAGTTTTTACAACTTTTGAATATAATGGCTAGAAAATTGTAAAGAAACATACCTGTGGACACTTTTCTACTTAATTTTGTTGAGTTTTCTCGTTATTCTACTACATCAGCCTTGTTTATGACAAAATCTCCTGCTAACAAAGCAAAACTGGCCGCCATTTTGTTTTGCCCGGAGGTGAATATTATACACTTAATGTCTGTTCCCGAGGGAAACAGTTAGTTGTTTTTTCCCCGAGAGTCTTGATATTTCCTGGGACGAAGTCGAGGGAAACATCGAGACTCGAGGGAAAACAGAACTAACTGTTTCCCGAGGTAGCAGACATTAAGTGTTTTGTTATATAGCAAGAGTTTCGCTGAATAATTTCACTTCAACCAAACAAATAGTCTCAGAACAAAAGAACAGCAATACATTTCTCCAGTTAATCTTCACACATGCATGCTTTGAAGACCTATAAATATTCTTTTTTCGTACCAAACAAGCTTTTGTTTATAGGATGCCATGAAGAGTTCAAAGTTCTAGCGGGCAACAATTGAAAACTTATTGACCGAGCAGGCAATAAGTTCTCAATTATTTCCCGCTCGGTAGACATTGAAATTTAGCTAAGGTCATGTGACCACAAACCAACCATTGACAGTCATTGTTGCATCCAGTGAAACTCTTGCTATATAACAATGAACGTTATTATACAGCATGCTATCAGATATGAGCTTTTGCGTAATCTGATTGGTTCCCTACTACCAGGCTATCAGCTCATATCCTGCTAGTGGAGGAAAAACAAGATGGCGGATTTTTATACAGAAAAACATCAACACAATGTATAAAAGACAACATTGTGTAAAAATACATTAACAAATACACAATTTAGCATGTTAAATGGTAAAATTCACCTAAAAATTACGTCTTTTTACTTCAGAAACCCGACTAAATTAACGGGTTCATATTAATTTGTTGCCAAACAAAGAAACTCACGGTTAAAATCAAGCTTACAACACACATTTCGTAGTGCATTACCAGTAAAGAGACTTTTTTTATTTAAATAAGCATTTGGAGTAGTAAAAAGCATGTTCTTTTTAAAAAACAACCAACTAAGTAATTTAGTTTCACTGGCGAAGGTGTTTCAGTGAGTTTCATTTTTGCATGTAATCAAGACCTTTTTCACGACAGCAACGCTAATATAAACAACTGACCCACCTTTTGACTTCATAAAGGTACCTTTTAATCTTTTTTAACTCTATGTGAATGCATCATTACGCATGGCGGAAGTATTAGTTGCCTATATATACCGGAAATTTGTTGTTTCAAACATTTCGCTGTAATTTTACAGTGCTTGGCTATATAATAATAAAACAGTTATACCATTCGCTCTCGTTGTATACGAACTAATAACCAAACTCAGCGAAACGCCTCGTTGGCTATGAGCTCATATACAACTGGAGCTCATGGTATAACTGTTAAATATCCGGAGCTAGAGGAACCAATCAGATTGCACAAAAAACGATATCCACCTGCGATATATATGCTAATACATGATATATGACTCACTGTTTTTATACAGTATAACATTATCTTGTTTTTGTTGTTGATTGTAGACATTTCGGAACCAGACCAATCAGATAATGATGTTAACGACGAGCGTGAGGAGAGTAGTGAAGCCATGGGTGAGTTATATATAGTAGCTCTTAAAGTCTCTTTCATTGACAAGGCATCACAGTAGTCTGTACAAGTAGTAGGCATAATGTCACATGCAGTGATTCTATACAGGCTGTAGTTAAAGCCATGTGGCCGTTAATTTAAATGTGGCTTAAATTTACTTACTAGCTATTCACTCGTGTTTCACTTATCTTGCAATATGAAATCGCCTGGAATAAAGGCGGGCGCACACGGTGCGATTCTAGTCGGCTGATTTTTATCGGCCAACTAAATTTTGGGCTTTTGACTAAAATCGTTACGTGTGCGGTGTCATTACCGAGCAATTCTTATCTACACGTTTGAGAGTCCAAAACACGTGCATAAACAATTCGGAAAAAGAATATAACTAAATGTTATACATAGTTAAACATTCTGACAATCAAAAACTGTTACCAAATATATAGCAACAGTTGTTGCTATGGCAACAATGACGGTTCAAAATGGCTGCCAATTACCCTTCAAACTAATTTAATTCGAAAAAAACTTTGGTGACCCCCAATTTTTTTTTCATTAAAACTTTTCTTGAAGTGTGAGTAATATTTCAAGAGTAAGAGTAATAAGTGATCAGTGAACGATAAAAATTGGTAACCAACGACCCTTGGAAACTAGTCCAGCACCCTAACTGACCAGGCCATGAAGGCTGTTGCCGAGAGCTTGGTCATGAGTTCTAGTATATGAGATGGAAGGTAAAGCTCTCGGCAATGGCCTTCGTGGCCCAGTCAGTTAGGGCGATGGACTAGTTTCCCAGGGTCGTGGGTTCGATTCCCGCCGAAGGCCGGGTAGTTGCATTTTTTGCAACTGGTCTCAGTCGGGTCTTAGAAATAATCAACACTCGTAATATCACCATTGCAACTTTCCTCTACATATCATCGAGTGTACTGAAATGCCAATATTAATCTTTAATAAACTGTACCCTATACATTCACCAGTATTACCTTCCATCTCATATGTATATTCCAGAACTCATGACCAAGCTCTCAGCAACAGCCTTTGTGGCCCAGTCGGTTAGGGTGCTGGTCTCGGTCGGGTCATAGAAATAATCGACACTTGTACAGTAATATCACCGTCGCAATTTTTCTCTACATTTCATCAAGTGTATATGCCAATATTAATCTTTAATACAGTATACCCTATATATACCCTATATATATATATATATATATATACCAAAAATAGTGTGTAACATAAAGATCACTAGGTTGGCGTAAGGTATAAGAGCGCTCAATACCATTAATAGGCAGAGCGAAGTATAATTTATTAACTTTTAATGCTGAGTCGCTACTCAGAGTTTCACGCTTACGCGATCTTCAGGCAACTAACAGATTACAAGGTCTACTATATATTATATTATATTACATTGGTTAATTACGTCATTAGATTAGTTGGTGTTTCGTCACATGTCTGCACTTCGCAATCGAAGATCACAGAAGATTTACTTGACAGAGCGATCGCTTGGGGCAAGCAATACACTCCAATTTCTGACAACGACATCAGAATAATAAAACACGCACGGAAATCACTCCTATTTCACAACGGACAAGCTTGGACGAAAACAAACAACGCAACTACATTCGACGTTACAATGGGCAGCTACGACGGAGCTGAAATATGCGAACTGGTCGGGCTATTTGTTCTAGATTTGCTGAAGAAACGATTTGGGATGAATCTTGGTCTGTACCGAGACGACGGCCTGGCTGCGCTTAATACTACATCAGGGAGATTGGCCGACAAAGCAAGGAAGGATATAACGAGCTTTTTCGAAACCCTTGGCCTAAAGATAACTGCGACAGCTAACCAGAAGACCGTGAACTTTCTCGACGTAACTTTTGACCTAACAAACGGCACTTACAAACCTTACCGAAAACCAAATGACGAACCACTTTACATCAACCGTCTATCAAACCACCCACCATGTATCATCCGACAACTACCAGCATCGATTAACAAACGAATCAACAAACTATCATGCGACCAGGAAACGTTTAACACAGAAACAACTTCGACACAAACCTAACATACGAACCAACCAACGAAACAAACGAGAACAGAAATAGCTCACACAGACGAAACAGACGACGCAACGTGATATGGTATAACTCGCCTTACAGCAAAAACGTCAGGACAAACGTAGCACGAGAATTCTTACAACTCATTGACAAACACTTTCCACCATCACACAAACTACACACACTATTCAACCGTCACACAATACGCATTAGCTACAGCTGCACAGAAAACATGGAAAGCTTCATTCGCAAACACAACAACCGCACACTGACAAAAAACGCCACAATACGCACAAACATGAACAACGAATCACGCACATGCAACTGCCAACGACCAACCGAGTGCCCAATCCCTGGAAATTGTTTAGCAAAGAGCGTGGTCTACCAGGCTGAAGTTACGACGAGCGACAACGGAGAGATAAAGAAATACCTCGGAATAACGGCTAATAACTTCAAGGAAAGATACCGCAATCACATGAAATCTTTTCGACACGCTAAATATGCCTATGACACTGAGCTATCCAAGTACATTTGGATGCTTAAGGAGAGAAATCGTGAATACGAGATCAAGTGGTCCATTGTCAAGCATGTTGCGGCGTACAAAGTCGGTCAAAAACGATGCAATTTGTGCTTAGAAGAAAAACTCTTGTTGATGAAAGCAAGAAATAAACACTTTTTAAATAAACGAACTGAATTCTTTGCGAAGTGCAGACATGTGACGAAACACCAACTAATCTAATGACGTAATTAACCAATGTAATATAATATAATATATAGTAGACCTTGTAATCTGTTAGTTGCCTGAAGATCGCGTAAGCGTGAAACTCTGAGTAGCCACTCAGCATTAAAAGTTAATAAATTATATATATATATATATATATATATATATATATATATATTAGGGGGGGGGGGGTCCTGAGATTTTTTGGTATTGTGAAGGGTGGGTCCCAAAACATTTTTATAAAAAAGGGGGGTCTTCAGTTTTTCAACAGCATGCAGAAGGATTGACACTTCTTACAACATGCAAACATTTCAATATATTTAATATAACAACAGATTTTCATAATGAACAATACACCAACTATAAACATAAAACCTAGGTAGATTAACACCATAAGAAAAATCATGAAAAATATGTTAAAAGTATTTTTATCAAATGATAAATGTCATGATTTTTAAACTGGAATAACTTTATTTTTTTATACATATATACTTTTTTTAAATATCAATGTCTATCGAAAACCGCAGATATAAGCTCTAGGTAAAGAATAAAATGAACTCCTCAAAAAATCATCTTGTAGAACTCAAGATTCAAGACTGTTAATTAATACAATAAGATGAGAGATATTAGAGTGGTATTTCAACTTCATACCAGTATTGGTTTGACAGTGACTTTGGAATAAAGTTGAAATATCACTCTAATCTCTCTCGTCTAATTGTATTAACTCGAATCTAGCGTTCTATAAGATGATTTTTTCAGAGGTTGTATTTTGAAATTGTTGTGTGGTAATGTTTTTTATAAGCTCTAGAATATACAAGTTTGTAAGAAGTTGCATGGGCTTATAAGCAGAGGGCTTACAGTATATCTGGGGACCTTTCAATATATATAAGTGTGGCAGGGGTCCTGAATTTGTTAAAAGTTTTAAAGCAGGGGTATTGAAATTAATATTCATATAAGTGGGGGGGGGGGGACTGGAAAATTTTCCAAAAAGAATAATTTCTCCTCCAGCCTCCCAACCCCTCTCTCCATATTTAATGACCGGTCCCTAAACCCCATTCATTTATATTCAGCCATTTTGAATAATGTGGTATATATCATTAGCGTATCGCAGGCGTCCGAAGGAAACCCGAGTGCGTTCTGAAAATGAAATCACGATTGGAAATGGCGGATGCCAAGGCTAGTGAAATACGGGCTGACCCATATTAGATACGCATATGTAGAATGAATATCTTGCATGTAAACGTCATCAATACACGGGTGACAACTCACTTGAGCCAGCACGCACGTGGACTGCTAACTGCCCCATGAAAGTGGCCGATTTTCTATGTGATTTCCCACCCGATCCGCACGTTGTACCTAATAAACTACTAGATATTATATACACA
>CAXIUP010000124.1:77500-162505 GCA_964035015.1 Corallium rubrum
ATATATATATATATATATATATATATATATATATATATATATATATATATATATATATATATAATATACACTGTATTTCAAAGTCATTTGCATTTTCTCTTGTTCTTTTTTTTTCTGGACTTCCCAATTTTTTTGGCCTTTTTGCACGTTTCCACCTCACTCTCAGCCTGCTTCTCTTCAGGTTCCACTTCAACTACCACATTGCTTAGGCAATCCTGCTTTCTCTCCCTGCAGTGTTCTCGCTTCCCAGTAACCCAATAATTGGTATCTTGCTTTGAATATTGCCTTTTAGGACGTTCTCGATGATAAAGGGTTGATTGACGATGCTCCATGCGGAGGACATCTGCAGGACTATCCCAGTTGTTGCATTTTCGCCTCACTACATTGCGAGCTGCATCATTATTTTTCTCTACAGCTGAAAGAACAATACAGTATTAGGAAAAATACACAGGTAGCATATTGAATCTATTTCAGGCACCTCTGCTTCTTTAAATATTTCTTGTATGTGTACTGTACTGTACTGTACTGTACTGTACTGTACTGTACTGTACTGTACTGTACTGTACTGTACTGTACTGTACTGTACTGTACTGTACTGTACTGTACTGTACTGTACTGTACTGTACTGTACTGTACTGTACTGTACTGTACTGTACTGTACTGTAGCTTACCTTGTCCAGAAAACTGCTTAATATTTCCATATTTTTTCAAAAAATAACCAACATGATAAGCAGTAACATGCATGTATGGTGTCACATTAGCTCTTCCATATCCCTTCCTTTTATGGCCAAGGCTAAGGAAGAGATTTACCCATCTTTTGATCTGTACAAATGGGAATATTTAAGCAAACTATGTTAGTCAAAAAATAATAGAATACTCTAAAAGGTTGGTGTACTGCCAAGATAGTGTATAGGAGATCCAATGTTTTTAAGCGATGGCGTTTCATGTATTTCAGTGGTACACCAACCTTTTAGAGTATTCCATTTGTATTTCTACATTGCGTATGCAGCACAACACATCTATATCACCATATTAGTTATATTCTGGTACTAATAGTTTTGTCCTGGTATGTACAGTATTTAAATCAATGTTTGTTACCTCATATGAGTAGTTTGTTGTATTTTCTGGCTCCATTGAAGTTATTGTCTTTTTATAGATGTCTGCAAAGTCCTAAATACAGTAATTGAACATTTTCATTAGGAATTTATAAGACATTTTACTACTTATTTTTCTACAAGAAAACTGTATAAATGTATAAAAACAATTTTCACCTTCCATGTCTGTACAACTGTGGCTCTAGTATCATTGTGAATGCCCATGTCAGTGTTCAGTATTTTGTCTGGCCAAAGTTCCAAAAGCCTCTTTTTTTCATTCCCCATCAGTGATGTCCAATCCATTGTGATGACCCCTTTGGCATCGTCTTGCTTTTGCCATACATTAAATGATACACCACAGCTATTTATAATTTTTACAATAGCCTTCAAGTGCACACCCTTTTCCATCCCACGCGCCTTCAGATTGTCTTCCTTCTCATCTCTTTCCATGGCATCATCAAGAACATTCGTCAACAAGACATCTGTTATTCGCAGGAGGAGGTGCAGCTCATCAGGAATTACATGGTCAAGAGGAACATTAAGCAATGGCTTGCAAACACAACAGTACTCCTTTTTGCCATTGCTCGCATACTTTATCACTTCAGATAGCGTAAGTGACATTGGAGAAGTGCTGTAGTATGTCTCTTCCATTGACATATTATACCTTTTTCAAGTAGTAATGATAATTAGTGTGCAATACATCAACTGACACTCAGGGCTGGATTAAGCATGTGGGGAGCCCTCTAAAGTATATGTGTGTGGGGGTGGGGGGGGGGGGGCATCTTCACCATTTGCACCATGGTCAATCTGGCTTGCTTACACTACAGGCGTATGGAAGTTATATAACTCATATACAAGGTATTAGTGTAATTTGTAATTTACTTGCCTGTTGTCCTTATGAATCTTACACCAAATACATGAATAGTTGGATGTTGCACCACTGCGGCCGTTTACAATGAGCAAAAACTAATAAATTCTCAAGAATATATGGAAATATATTTCATGGCTTGGCAGTAATTGTAAGTCAATTACAGAAAAACTAGTCACTTTCAGACTTTTTTTATTCTAACCTTGTAATCACCTCCAAGGAAAATCTCCACAGGAATTTTTTGTCCTGGTCGTATTTCCACATGACCCTCCTTAATAATATCATTAATGTCTCTTATTGCATCTGCAAAGCCTATTTTGATACTATCATAGGACTCGGACCCAGCAAGTACAGCCACTGTAATTGTACCTAATGCAATAAATTGTTAAAAACATCATTTATAGATGAAAAGTATAAATGAATTAAACCGTGTATTGAATAAAATCAGGTACATGCGATATACATGTAGTACCAAGAATATGTCCCCATCAGGAATTTTTTCCTACCTCGGCTTGAGAGAATTTCATCTTTTTTCTCAAGTATGGCAAAACTCAGCAAAACAAACCCAGTCAATCTTGTCATTCTGGCACCATCACCACTAATTTTGACTTTTACAGGCTGATTAATGTTGAGGTATCCTGCTTTCTCCTGAAACAAAGACACCAGTTAAGTTATGGAATTTAGAAAAGATTTTATTTCAAACCACCCTCCTTTCAAATAGATACCCACCACAATATTTTGGTGATAATTCTCATATATTTTTACATATGTCATAAAACTAGTTCTGGAACATACCAATGTCTTCAACTTATTTGCCAGTTTCTCTTTGAATGACACTTGGGCTCCGGGACAACTGCCTGGAATGGGAGAGATCACACAACCGCTGTCAATCTTGTGCCGACATTCCTTAACCAGGTAGGATCTTGGTAGATCTTCAAATACCATAGCCATCTCATGCACAAACTTATCGCTCACTCCAAACTTATCTACCAAATATAGTAGGCTTTCCACTTTGGCCTTTTCATCATTGGTCAATTGTTCATAGTGCTTGGTCGCTGGTCCTGAAGATACTTGTGTCGTGGCCTGGATATTGGTGGGTTGCGAGTTTTGCTTTAATGCTATATTGTACCTGTTGGCATGGTCATCTGTCACATGCATTGAGTCGAGATGAAAACCAAAGGCCTCAGAGAACCACAAGGCTTTCTGTGCTTTTGATGAGAATTCACTTATTCTTCTTTTCTTTTGTCTACCAGACACAGCTTCCAGAGATGTTAATCTCCGTGATACTCCACCTCTCTCTAGCTGCTTAATTTGGGTTTCCATTCTTTTATTTCCTTCTTTCTCTATGTCAATTTCTCTCTGCAACTCTTCCATCATTTCTTCAAAAAGTATTTGTGTTGATTCTTCCAAATTATCATACTCCCTTTTCCAATTCTCTACTTCGTTCTCTAACTCACAATTAACTTCTTCTAAAGCAGTTTTCTTGTTTTCCAAACAGTTTATCTTGCCCTGCCATTGTTCAGCAGTCACAATATCACTGTTTAGGATGGCTAATTTTCTCCAACTGTTGTTAAAATTCTCCCTTTGCTGTTTACTACCACCTCTGTTTAATTTCTTTAGTTGGGCTCTGGCCTTGCTAACTTCTGCCTTGAGACGAGATTGGAGTCTTAGACTGCTGTTATCAACTTTGAAAGCTTCGCCCGGAATATGACTGTTTAATATATCCAAGTAGTTTTGATCTGGTTCTTTCAATGTTTCCCACTCGATAAATGTCTTATTCTTTATAGAAAGGTGACAAAGGACCTGGTCTCCTGTACTTGCTTGTTTTTCGATATAAACAAGTTTGTTTCTTGGGCTTTCTCCGTTTATTAGAATATTGACTTCATTAGCATTAATAGCAGCAGCAGCTGACATTTCCTCATTTGCATTTCTACATAAATTCAAACTTTCGCGCACAATTTAGCCGCCATAATGATTTGAAAAGCCGAGCAGTGTTTGTTTTTGACAAGGACTGGTGATGAGAATTAAGAAAATGGCGGACAAACGAAAGAGAAGTCTAAATAATCTATGGAAATTGCGATGAAAACCTCGCCAGTTTACATTTCTGATCAGACTTTGAATAGAATAATTACAAAATAGCCCAACTTCAAGATATGAAACCGCAACGACGACAAATAAAAAGGAAAGATGAAGAGTACGATGAAATGCGTAGTTTCGTACACTTGTCAAATAAGATAGAAACCAAGTCAGAAGATGCTTCATGTACTCTTAATATTGGAAATTCTGAAGAGAAAGGTCAGTCATTATTTAGTTCGCCATGTTGACCGCTGCTAGTGTGGCAGTCTAAATTTTATATCGAAAACCGCAACGAGCTGAACATCCATGAAGTTTTTATTACAATATTTAAGTACTATATGCGTTGTGCCATCTGTAATAGATGGAAACTAATTGTTAACTTCAAAATTGAATGTGCTAGGAAGACATTTTTCCATATTCCCATTGTAAACCTTATTAATCTCACATGAGAGATCTGCCTAAATTTTTTCTAA
Organism: Corallium rubrum; assembly: GCA_964035015.1. NCBI lineage: Eukaryota > Metazoa > Cnidaria > Anthozoa > Scleralcyonacea > Coralliidae > Corallium > Corallium rubrum. The sequence goes on from CAXIUP010000124.1 coordinate 82,012, forward strand.
GTGAGCACGCGTTACGCGCATGCGTGTCCATTATTTCTCGCCATGTTTTTTCTTCTTTTAAGTCTCTCATAGCAAGCGAGTCAAAAGTCCCAGTCAGTCCCATGACGACTGCTCACAAAGTGAAAATGGAAGTCCAAGATCACAAAGTAAGTTCCTAATGTTGAACTTAAGGTGGCAAAAGACTGTATCTCAGTATCATCTCATAGAAATTGAGAGCGAATGATCTAATTGCTTTAGTAGAAACTAACTTGTGTACCTTAGTTCTCCCAAATTATTTCAAAAAATCAAACGGAGCATAACCATTTTTTCTGTGTGAAAACCAAGGCAAAACAATCTGTCACTCCTCGTGTCCTCCATGTTGTTTCACCGCATGGCCACGCGAGTACTGGTACTCAATTTGCTATCTATTGAGGAATAGATATCGAGTAGAGTAGCCAATCAGATTGCAGCATTTGCAAAAGAATACTAGCAAGTTTCTACTAAATAAATATATATATATATATATATATATATATATATATATATATATATCGCTCTATGGCCTTTAGGTCATATTGAGTGCTCTACAGGATGAGCCATTGCTGCTTACGCATTCGGTGCGCACGCTCACTGCTTGCAGTTTGAGCGCTCTGGCATGGTTTTTGATGTCCCACAATTTGTGAGGCACCAAAGGTGACTGTAAATAGCAGTTACCTTCATCCTGCTCATCAGCACTACACTGATGAGGCCCGAAAGGCCGAAACGGTACCGTCTGTAGTTATATATATATATATATATATATATATATATATATATATATATATATATAATGTATGCGATATACAGATATACTTGCTTCGAAGCGGAATTTAACATCTTGCAAACTGTATATGTTCTCAAAGAACACGAGGAGAATATAATGAAGAACTTTACTCTGGTAATATTTACTTTGGATAATTCTGCCAAGAACCTAATGGTAGGACTGTAGGAGACATGTTCATATTGCAAACAATGTACTTGTGGGTATGTACTTGAAATGCAATAACCCCTCACCCGCTTTTACAGCAACCCCCCCCCCCTTGCGCTCTTTTTTATTGGAGGCCTGGAAATAGCTACTCCTGTCGGAACGATGAAAATATAGTTTTAATTCTGATAGAATATTTGAAATTAAAAAAAAACACTCTATTTTTTGGAAGAAAAATGCCACAAATAACAAAGAAAAATTTAAGGGTGATATTTCGTAAAATATATTGAGATGAAGAAAATTGCACGTTGCATCCAGGGTTTGATCTCGATCTCGTTCGCGTTACCACCACACTACTGAAGCAGGTGTCAGAATTTTATTAAAATATTAGGGTTATATTTTACAGTTCTTTCTTCCCATGTTGACAAAGAACATTGCTTGGTATCTAAAAATATTTGCATTTTGAAAACTATTCAAACTGCCTGACTGGCTGCCACGGCTATATTCACTTATGGCATTTTAAATTTATTTAAACTAATATAACAAAAAGAATTTCTAATTTCGAAATCTGAATTGCTGAAAATGTTTTCATGTTACATGTTAATAAATATTTCGACAGCGTTTGTACGTTTTACAAAAGAATAAATGTTCCTTCTCCATTTTTTATGCTAAATTATAAACAACCGCTAAGTCATATGTAGATTTACAATAAGAAAACTATTTAAACTGAAGGAGATAAGACGGCAGTCACAGGTAAAAAATACAACGTAACGGGCATTGGCAAGAAAAAACATGCAATGGATATGATACGTACTTCAGGGACACACAAAATATAAAACAAAATTAACAGTGATAAATGTAAACAAGGAAACTCGAACAGTTTTGCTACTAAGTGTTCGTGATTACTGAGAGCGACTGCTCTATATTTTTACCGTAGGTTAAACTTTTCGGCCTTTGTCTTCGTTGGTTTTCTATTTTGACTATTTCTTTTTCCTTCTTGGTTTGACGGGTTTCCTTTAGTCAAGACTTTAAATACGTAAACGTTGATTTGTTTCTATAGTCTTTTGAAAAGGATGTACGTATCCCAAAAACTCCTTTCTGAAGTCTTTTTGTCAAGACTAATATTAGTTCAAATCCTTTTCAAATCTTTTTTGTGAAGAACTATATTGTTTCCAGTGCCCCACAATCTTCACCGCGCGTGGTCCGTCCACACACACACACACACACACACACATATATATATATATATATATATATATATATATATATATATATATTACCAGGGTTAAGTCACGTTGGCCTGAAAAAAAGGGCCTTCGCTCGAAACGTCGAGAAGATTTTTCTCTTTTTTTCAGGCCAACGTGACTTAACCCTGGTAATATTTGGATTTCAACCGTGGCCGACGCTGTCCTAGAAGCTTTTAACTATATATATATATATATATATATATATATATATATATATATATATATATACAAATATTCAGATCGCTCAAACTGATTCGCATTTTAACAGGCGTGTAAAGTGGAATCCAGACATGTCGAGATTAGCACCCTCACCGGCCTCCGGGCCTTCGGCCCTAAAATGCGTACGTACGATTTTTATTCACTCGTTGTGATGTCACAACTCGTGGATCAAAATCGTACGCACGCATTTACCATGAAGTAATCTATAAACTAGAAATACATGAACGCAACAACCCCACCCCACCCCCTCCCTCCCCTAATTGCTTTCAGCTTTTCATCTCGCGTATAAAGTGGACTCCACGCACATCGAGATTAGCAACCCCACCGGGCTCCGGGACTTCGGCCCTCCGTCCGGGCTCGGGGATCAATCATGATAAAAATGTGAGATGTATAATTTAAGCTAAATATATATAATATGGGTATTAGATGAGACACGCTGTTAAATCTCAAAAGAACTTTGAAGAAAGCAAACGATATTAATAAAAGATTGTCCGGAAAGATTGTCCGGAAAGATTGTCCGGAAAGATTGTCCGGAAAGATTGTCCGGAAAGATTGTCCGGAAAGCTCTCGGAACACACGTTGATTTTATTATACGGCTACGACCTATTTTCCACTTCAACCCGCGTACCGTACCGTACCGTACCGTACCGTACCGTACCGAAGCGCGACGTTTACTCTTCTCTTGTTTACCGTATGCCACGCGGTACGGTATATGGTACGGTTGAAGTGGGAAATGGGCTTTACTCATTTCCAACGCCCTGATTGCAAGATATTTGCAATCCGTAACTTACGGATGACGAAATGTCGATCTAATGCCAAAAATCAACATAATATAATAAAAACTTACTAACCGAGTTGGAGGTCTCCAGGGGAAAGTATTTGGGTTTTCGTATTTTCGAAGGCAAATATTTACCCATACTGATCGAGAAAAACGTGGTTAATAAGTAATTTGTCTTGGATTTTGGTTGATTTTTGTTTCAAGTTTTGAACGTTGTTTTCACCTCTGGAATTTTCGTGTTGGTTTACCTGTTAGCATTTTTGTGATATCCAGGTTTTTTCCTTTTTTAAATGAGCTCAGAACATGGCCAGAAATTTGGGACATTTCGACTGCGCATACTCGGAATTTAGTAAACAAACATGGCGGAATTACTATATATAAAACATAAGGGTAGCGGCATATAATCAAAATTTGAGCAAGTTCAGTTGTAGCTATAGTATTTGCATACGTCCCTGTGATACGAGAAAAACTTCGGTAGTCAAACAAAATTAGTTTCATACCGTATTTTTATCTCCGTGGCCTTCCATTTCTAGTGTGACTTCAGCATCGATCTGGCTAGTATTAACTATATACTTCAGCCCCATTTCCGCGAGAACGAACAGTTTAGTCCGGCCGTTATTGATCCGTTTTGTTTCTGGCCAAATATGCATACGTCCCTTCGTAAACAACACATTATCAAGTTTTCCTCCTGCGATTTTGAAGGCGATCTGTTTAGGTTAAGAAGATCCATTCTTAGCGTGAAAAACCATAAAAATCCTCCGATTCCAAATAACTATATTAATTATTACGCAATTAGTTTGGTGAGCACGGACGTTCATAAATATTGCCTAAACAGTTTTCTTTGAAACTATTTCGCCATGTTTGAAATCAACAAGAAGCTTAGAAGCCAGGCTTTTCAATAGTGAATAGTGTAGGATAAATGAGAAAATAGTGTACCGAGAGGGTAGTTAGTACTATTTTGTCCTTCGTACTGCCAGATATCCCTATATTTCCCTGTTAACATGTTGTGAACTTGTTAACGCGCCAAGACATAGTGCGCGAAATTTGAATATGCAAACTCAATGTTTTGATATTCTAAATCGATTCAATTTGAATAAATTTAAGCAAAGGATTTCTTTGTCTACTGAACCTTGTCTACGTTATGCGGGAAAAGCTTCAGTGAAAGATGGTGATATTGCATTGAGTATTAGTATTCCGTACGAGTATTTGAGCAGTTGGTATGACGTGAGGCAAAGTGGCACATTGGGTGAGTCTAACTCGTTTAATAAAATTTTGAATGCGTTTATATCCCAATTTGGGATGCGTTTATAGCCATTTTATTTTGTTAATTATCATACAGAAAGTCGCTGGGTAAAAGGCGTGCGGTATCCAATTATCATACTGGAAGCCGCTGTACAACGCAGGCGCATGTCCCAAATTTTTTATTATTATTTTTTTAATTTTTTTTTTAACGACTTTATTGGACATTTACATAAAATTACTTAAAAATACCCAAACGGAAAAAAGCGCGAACGGGACTCGAGGACCCATGCGAGGCGCTTTCCCGTTGTAATTACAAATAGATATAAAAACAATCAAAAATCAGTCAATACAGTAAGTTGATCATAGACCAATTGCTCGAAATCCACGATGCACCAACACACACGCACAGCCCAAGCCCATTCCTATTTCTGGCCATGTTGTCTCACCGAAACTTACCGGTCCGACAAAAAAGCATATTTACGGGGCGGTCAATATCGTAGGACCTGATCATTGAATGGAAACAAGCTCAGTCATAAAATATTTTCATGATTTTATTCCCCAGCTAGACGGACGAAACGGAATCCTCAAGGTGCAACAAAAATCCTGCTCGGCTCAACAAATTTTTCATGTAGACATTTGGCTTCAACAGTGTAAGAAAATCATGAAATTTTCTCTTCATGTTTCTCTGAGATTATTCTAATAAATGTTGTTTTCTAACCTCTCACTAACTTCATTTTCTCGGTCTGTATATACCGTAAGTAACGGACCGAGTTTTTTCTCCTTCGATGGTACGGCCCTCAAACTCAGTCAGCGAGAGGTTGGTATATATACCTCAAAGATCGGGATATAAAATATCTCTAATAGAGTCTTAAGAGAATAATAGAGTCCAAAACGGAACTAGCATTTAATTGTTCGTATTTGTCTTTTCCATGAAGTCCCTGCACCCAAGCAAAGAAGAGTGGCATCGAGTTCAGCCGCAGACGAGAAGGAATGGAATTTTGAGGATGCCGTTAGTACAACAAAGATGGATTCCTCAAAAAGTATGTTTCATATTACGCAATTTAAATTAATTTGATTTAATAAGAATTCAAATTTAATACTGAAATATATTAATAAAACAAACTAAGTTGTGCATTGTACGCGATTCACCGTATTGACCTTTGATTGGGTTGTTTTCATTTTATAAAAAGAAGATTAGACGGTGGCTTGAACTGATATGACTTTTATCTTCTCTGGTAAAACAATATTTTACTTATTCGCTACGCGCATTCGTAAAATATTGTTTTCACCACTCGAAGATAAAATTCATACCTTCACGCCACCTCTAATATCCTCTCTCTCTCTACATAGTAATTATAATGTATAAACATTTATTCTAGGGCCACAAAAACACCGAGAATGGACCAAATCCGAAAAAAAGGCAGTATTAAATAATTTGGGTAATCTAATCCGTGAAGGAAGAGTTCCTAATAAAAAAGAATGTGACGCCTGCAAAACGAAGTCAAATGGGGCACTGGATGAGAGAGATTGGAGAGCGATAAAATACTACATTAAAAATCAAATCTCGAAAAGAAACAAACTCCAGAAAAAACATAAGTAACTCCCATATTTATAAGTAATATCATAAAAAGAGGTGTATTAGCTATTAAACGTCAAATCGAGCGGGACGTTTAACTCATTCCTGTCCGGGGGCTTCCCCAGAGGTGAATAAAATCGTCTGGCGTTAGCCAGAATAAAATACTAAAGACCAATTCGGACAAGAAAGAGTTAATAGCTAATCACCTCTTTTTATGCTATTCCTTTGTAATATCATGTTTGCGGGAATTTCTTTTGTTTGCGGGAATTTCTTTTGTTGTCACCTCCGTTGACGTGAAACCGGGTTGGTTTGACATCAACGGAGGTAGGATTAGTAAAAATGAATATAATGAGGTATATTAAAGACCTATTAACCGAGTGCGAGGTCTGTACGGGAAAGTATTTGCCCGAGGTTTTCGTACAGACCGAGCGACGAAGGAGCGAGGTTTGTGCGATAAAACCGAGGGCAGACGTTCATTTTATTTTTAAGTTTCAAGCGTTGTTTTCGTCTTCGGAGTATGCTGTTTTAATACCTTACCTGTTAACTTTTTCGTGTCGCTACTTGGCCTTCTTGTTTTAATACACCAGTTCGGCTTTTATTTGTTGTGTTTTTAGATACACACCTTTAAAGAAAACCAGCAGTAATGTTCTAGCACATTTTATTGTTCAGAATATTTCAACTAGTAAAGATAACCAGTTCAGAGTTCTCTTTTATTTGTATTCAAATCAACTCAGAAATGTTCTCGCCAAAACTTGCAGGGCCGAGAAAAAAAGCGTATTGACCCGGACACTGACAGGAGGTCAATATCGTGAAATCCCGACCTCTCAGGAACCAATCAGCGTGCGTCGTTTTGCGTACGGATCGGAAATCAAACCCAGCCATATAATAATAGTTGTTAATGGACCTGTGAGTACAAAAGAAATCCCCGCAAACATAATATTATTAAATTTAAAGTGCCTATGCAGCAAAATAATCATTTCAGAAAAATCTCTCCCACTTCCACGAACTTGCATGTGAGACATTTAAGACTGATGCTTACAACTCCTCATATCACTTCATTCTTCGTCAGAGAGAAAAGAAACGTTTTCCTTCGAATTTCTGTTTGAGGCTGTTCACCTTATTATCTGAGTTATAAGTAATAGATACAATATGAGCGGCCGAACTGTATGGGCACTTACAAGGGCGAGCCGAAGACGAGCCGTTGTAAATCCCATACAGTTCGGACGCGAATATTGTATCTGACTTGTGAAATTCTAAGTGTAAATGATGGAAACTTTGTTTAAGAGTCGTAAAAAAGGTTAGAAAAGATGATTTACAGTCAGAAAAAGCTCAATTTGAGCCAATGGGTCCTAATTAGTATGCTGTAAATCGTATACAACATTGAATTTTTATTAGGCAATGCTGAATTTTTATTAGGCAATGCTGTAAAATATTTCTTATATTATGTTTTACAACATACGTAGTCGTAGGCAAAATACGTTGGATAAACAACAAAGCGAAAGGTAAACTGCCGAGAAAATTTTGGGCAAACTATACATACGCGTTTCGAGCAAAAGCATTTTGAGCAGGACCATTCAGAAGCTCATACATTTTATTAGGTAATTATTCTTCAAATGTTGATATGACGGAACTGTCTCCTGTTATTAAAATGCAATTCTTCAAAATTCTTTCTTCAGACCACAGGCATGTAGTTTGGTGTATTTCATTTTGATTTATACGACGTTTCGGAGTGTAACTCCATCGTCGTATAAATTATTGTTGTAACTGTAGGAAATAGTATCGCCTCCCAATACAGATCTTTCCAACAAGTCACTTATCACAGTTATATTCAAAAGGATTTTTTTACATAATCGCATAAACACGTCGCGTCACATCTCAACCACAGTCACGATCACAATCACAATAGGGCCATTTAAACGGGAGAAAATAAGTCGCGACTTAATTAAGATGCGTCTTATTTAAGTCGCGAACACACTCGAATAGGTCCGTATAAACGGTCAATTTGTTTGGGACTAAAGTAAGTCGTGACTAAAATAAGAACAGGGTTGAAAGCTAGTCCAAAATAAGTCGTGACTTACTAGAAATTGACCGTTTATACGGGTGTGTTTGCGACTTAAATAGGACGCGTCTTAATTAAGTCGCGACTTATTTTCTCCCGTTTAAATGGCCCTAATATTCTACTCTCTCAAGTCGCATACCACACTCCCGTTTGCTGTCATCTTATTGGCTAACTCATGTTTACGCAAGACGTGTTCACAATCAATCGTCACTATTTAATTACATTCTAACCCAACCTAAATATAACCTAACTTATTCTTACTGCAATCATTAACTCATCACTCATTTGGCTCAGTCTCCGACACACTCCCCCATGAACCTACTGCAGGAGCTTCATGTCCTTAAAGGAACTGAGCCCTCACTAACAAATAACAATATAAGTTTTACTAATGTTCAATGTCTTAATAGGAGTCTTAACTTATTTAAATGTTCAAGGTAGTTCATCTTCTTGTTCCACAATCACTTTGATGTTCTCTGCAGCTGCTATGGCTGCTGCACGTTTAGGAACAAATTCCATTGCTTTCGGATTCAGCTGCTGTTCTTCCGATGGAATTTCATCACACGCAAGCTCTAAGGGATATAGGTGCTGAATGGGTCTTTCCAGTAAGCCTTTGCTTGTTTCCACTTGAACTGCTTGCACTACACCGTCACGTCCTAGGTATGTTGCACGTACGATCGCCAATGGCCACTTCCCCCTGTTCTTCTCGTCTGACTTGACAAGCACCACGTCTCCCTCAGATACGTCAAACTGAGTTCTTCCATGATTGAGATTGTGTCTTTCTCTCAAAGCGGTCATGTATTCTTTCGCCCATCTTCGCCACATGACACCCTTACAGGACTTTAGATATCTGGCTCGCTTCCGAAGTCCCTCGTCCTCTTCGTGCCACGGCTGCTGCTACGGGAGTGAACTTGACCTCTGGAACAGAAACGTCGAGGGGATCAGTATAGGTATTTCCACATCATCTTCCACGTAGGACAAGGGTCTTCTATTGATTTGGATTTCCACGTCCAGAATCACCTTACTCAACTCGGACCAGCTAAGCGTCGCAGCTCCAATCGTCTTGTACATGGCTCCCTTCACCACTCCGATGAGGCGCTCGAATTGTCCGCCCCACCAAGGGGCTCGGGACAAGTAATATTAGGCAACAGTTTTAGCTGCACCGCTCGGCTCAAACTGCAGGCGAATAGGACGAGATATGCTTTTCCTTCTTTCTTGCACGTTTTCTTGTATTTAATGGGCCCAGCAAAATCTACTCAAATGACTTCAAACGCCGCGTTCCCTTCAGTTCTGTCTTTTGGGAGGATTCCAGGTGGCGGTGTTCGTACTGCTATTGCTCGGAATCTTTTGCAGCCCGAACACTCGCTAGTAATTGCTTTGGTCAACTGCCTCAGCTTCGGAATCCAGTATCTTTCTCTTACCACCGCCATAGTGAGACTTACTCCTCCATGAAGGGATTCGCAATGCAATCGCTGTACTAGCCTTCGGGTAAATTGAGCTTCACTGGGCAAGTATATGGGATACTCCCCTTGGATTCTTCCTCTGCATTCTGCTAGTCCTTGGGCATTGACTTGTAGATTAAGCTGGCTCTTCCTCTGCTCGTAGTCTGGTGTCGTGCTATTGCGGAGCTGCACGCGCTTTATCCACCAAGTGCGGCTGTTGTCCACCTCTTCTGTGGTTAAGGGGCCACTCCGCTTGGTTTTATTTTTGCAGTTGTACAGGAATCTCTCGATTAACCAGCAGCTCGTCAAGGGTGTTAGTTGCCGTTTCTGCTTGTGCCACACACAGGACATTCTTGATAATCTTGGCTTCTGCCTCTGAGGCTGGAGAGCTCTTGGAAACAGGGTTCTCTGGCCATTGGTCGGGATTCTGGAGCCACTTCGGTCCGTTCCACCAAATTGTCGGCTCGCTTGCGGATCCGCCACGGCTAGCCAAGTTGGCAGGGTTATCTTGGGTGGGGACATGTCTCCACTGGATTTCTGGGTGTTCCCGGATCTTTCGCGCTCGATTCTCCACGAACTGGTTGAATTGCCCATTTCCACAGATCCAGTATAGGGCGATCGTACTGTCAAGCCAGCCGTAGATGGTTGGTTCAGGGAGGCCTTGTAGGGCGTTGCGCACGTTCGAGACCAGATTCGTTGCGACGTGGGCGGATACCAGCTCGAGACAGGGAACGGTTAGGTCTTGCTTAGCCATCCGGCTTTGGCTGCAATTATTGGGTATTCCCTGAATGTTGTCGAACCACGGAATACACTGCAGCGCCAACTCCTTGAGTTGATGCGTCACCAAACACATGCAATTCGAAACTCGAAACCGATTCTTTGTAGTCCACAATAGGGCGGGGCACTGTTTCTCCCGTTGGTAGTGATTGCTCCCACTTCATCCAACGTCTTCTCAGCGACCCGTCTAGCTCAGGTGTCCCAAGGCAATTTGGCACAGCAGACGTCTCGATAGATGAGCTTCCCTTCCAAGGTCGTCGGCGAAACCAACCCTAAGGGATCGTAGATCTTCGCTAGCTTCCTGAGGATTTCACGTTTCGTTATTTTGGCGACGGCGCCAGGGAAAGGAACGGTTAGAGTGTCCTTTGACTTTTCCCATTTCAACCCAAGCATCTTTGATTCGTTTGGTTGTACCCCCAACTGTTGCTTCGCGTAGGATTGTTCATTTTCATCTTTGGGCAAGTCCGCTGCCTTCTCCAATTCCTTGACGTTTGAATTCCACTTGTGTAGTTTGAAGGTCGCGTCGTTGAAAATCTCGATGGCTCTTTCCTTGCGCTCGTTAGCTTGATCGATAGTTTGTCCTCCGGTAAGTAAATCGTCGACGTAGAGACTTCTGCGTAACTCGAGGACCACCTCTGGATATTTCTTCTCCCAGGCATCTAGATGACAGTCGATCACTCCCCTCAAGAGGAAGGGAGATGGGGCCAGTCCCAACAGTGCTCGCGTAAAACGCAATGTTTGTAGCTCCAAATGTTCTCCACACCAGCAGTGAAAGCGGAGTGCATCGCGCACATTCTCTCATATCCGTACTTGCAAAAAAGCTTTCTGAATGTCAGCGGTGACTGCGACAGGATACATACGTTGGTGAACGAGAATGTCCCACAACTTATTCTGGAGAGGCGGTCCAGGGTACAGACACTCATTCAATAACGGAGCGGTTGGGTTCTCTCTGGTCGATGCGTCGTACACGATTCTTAACTTTGTACTCTCGGAAGATTCTCGGATTACAGCCTTGTGGGCTATATAAAACTCTACCCCCTTGGCTGGGGCGTTGGCTGCTTCGACCACTCCTTCCTCCTTCTGTTCGTTGACGATGGATGGCATCGTACGCGTTAACAACTCCGTCTCGCTGTAATTACTTGGTAAGGCTCTTGAGGCGGCGCAGGCTTCCTAGTTCATTACTCGGTAAAGGTGGATGACTTTCCTTCCAAGGTAGAGCAGCTTCATACCAGCCATCCGCATCTCTACGCAGTTGTTCTTTGAATTCATCGTAGACCACATTTTGGTCATAGTCGGCTGTATCTTTAAGTCCCAAGACATCCAAACGACATAAATCTTCATAATCCGATTGGCTGGTTTGGGTTAAAAGCATCATTCTTGGCCTGGGGACGTGATAAACCACCCGAGTTTGGTGAATTCTGCGACGGGCTCATACTCTTTCCCGACTCTTGGAGGAGTGTTGGTTTTGATTCTGGCATATTCCCCACTGCCAAGCACTATGTGAACCAGAAGCTGAGACTTTGTGGCACGTTCGGTCACTGTAATTCCCTCCAAGTGTGAGTAGTCGCTGATCAGTTCTCCATAGTTGGGATTATCCACAGACAACAACTCGGCTTTGTCGACTTTCATCATTCTGACTTCCATCTCGTGACTTCTAATGACGATCGAGCGATTCTATCTTCAACTGATAGGTTTCAAAGCGGACCTGTTTGTTGCACATCAACATGTCGATCTGCTTCGTCTCCACTTCAACGGGTTTAGCCTTAAGAACGATTAATTTAGCTGAGATGTAGGAGCTCCCTGCACCAGAGTCAATCAAGGCCCTACACATTACTCCACCAATTCTCACTGTGACAACAGGAAATATTCCCTCCTCGCCCTTGGTCGTGGTGTACACCATTTCTTCTTTTGTGGTCTGGTCTTCTTGGTCACAAATAGAGGTGTGATGTCGCTTGTCGCAGCGTTGACAGGTAGATTTACTTGGATAGTGAGCAGCTTTGTGGGTCCCTGCTGCGCAGTTAAAACATAGACGTTGTTTCTCTAACGCTTGTTTGCGGTTGGACGTCGTTATCACCTTGGAACATTCGTTGGCGTTGTGGTTTGTGTCTCGGCAATACACGCACCCCCGTACGCGAGTATTGAACAGCAACGTGGTGATTGATCGTCGACAGGTTGCTGGTCGATCGGATTACGTCGGGTCCATGCACAAGGTCAAGGCTTCGGTCAGCTTCACGAAGTCCCAACTTTCCCACTCTGGATCTGATCGCACTAAATCGCCTCGAATCCCTGGCAGCTTGTCTAGCGTCATCGCCACATTTCCATTTATTTTCTCCAGACTTCCCATCGTCTCCAGTGACTGCACTGCGTAAGACAAGTTCTCACAAAACTCGTGAATTATTTTGATGTTGACATTAGGGATAATTATCGGCAGGTCAAAATCTGTTTGGTATATGCTTTGATAATCTCCGAGTCCTTCCCGTATTTATCCTTCAATATGCTCTTAGCTCTGTTATAGCCCTCATTGGTGAATGGTAGCGCTTCGACAGTTCTACGGACTTTAGTGTGAAGTAACTCGCGCAAGTAGGAAAACTTTGTCACATTTGGCACACTCGTCTTGTCGACAGATCGTCTCACTAAATTGTCCCCAGAATCGAGGCCAGTCTTGGTAAGACCCATCGAACTTCGAAATTTCGAGCTTCGGTGGCGTTGCCGTTGGTTAATTGATCTTCAGGCTTCAACTCTGCTTGAAACGTCATTCGTGTTTCATGAAGTTCGTGTTCAAATCTGAGTTCTTGTTCTTGTACTTTCCGTTCACAATCCGTTTTAAAGTCGTCTCGGAATCTTAGCAAACGGACCACTTCAACATCAGCTTCGGCTAATTTCTCCTGAATCTCTGCGACCCAATTTCCGATTTCATTGAGGTCTTCCTTTGCGGCACTCTTTAGAGCCTCGACTTCTCGCTTATCGACTTCTCGCTTACAGTTATCCACTTCGGAGATGGTCGTTTTTAGCGCGTTTTCATGGCGTTCGATAGCTTCATACCTTTGCGCGTTGAGTATCTTTTCCGTTCTCCACATAGTTATCTTAAGCTGGAAAAGCTTGGTTTGAAGCGTTTCTTCCATAATTTGTTGTTGTCACAATTATTCAATGTCGCCTGACGAAGACTGCGTTTCTTTGCTTTGTTTCAAGCTTTATCTCACTCTCACTGCAATCTCGTTGGACGTGCCACGTGTAGGAAATAGTATCGCCTCCCAATACGGATCTTTCCAACAAGTCACTTATCACAGTTATATTCAAAAGGATTTTTTTACACAGTCACACAAACACGTCGCGTCACATCTCAACCACAGTCACGATCACAATCACAATATTTCTCAAGTCGCATACCACACTCCCGTTTGCTGTCATCTTATTGGCTAACTCGCGTTTACGCAAGACGTGTTCCACAATCAATCGTCACTATTTAATTACATTCTAACCCAACCTAAATATAACCTAATTTATTCTTACTGCAATCATTAAGTGAGGTTATGTAATAACCAAGGTTAATAGCTAGGCAACCATGCGTGACGTATAAAAGGTTGGTGTATGGTGTCAGTCGAGGGCATGGCTAAAAGACTGGTAAGCCTGTGACCTAATCATTAGCGCGCTTGCACATCAAGTAATCGGACGTACGTTGGAAAATCAGAGAAAAATCATGTACACACCATCCCTCCTCTTACTCAATTCACTGAGATGGTAAGTCTTAATTTCCACCAAGCAATTGGTGTGATGGGTGCAAGCTGCTCGAGTGGTTGGCAGTTCAAGATACCACCTTGCATGGATCTTTCCTGAATCCAAGTACCACTACTCGTTTCCAGGCCACCTCGGTCTACAGCTTGCACCTAACCTTCCAAAATGGTAAGTAAGGTGAACGCAGATATTAACTCATCACTCATTTGGCTCAGTCTCCGACATAACCTGACGATGGAGTTACACTCCGAAACGTCATATAAATAAAAATGAAATACACCAACTATAGACCTTATTCAAAAATGGCCGCCGAATTAAAATTCTTTTATTTACATATAAATGGCCATAAATTAGCCCTTATGAACTCGTTTTCATGTGTGAAATTCAAAAGAATTTTTACTTTAAAACGAGGTCATAAGGGATAATTTATATGCGCATAAAAGAATTCTAATTCGGTGGCCATTTTGAATAAGGTCTAAAAGCCTGCATGTGGTCTGAAGATAGAATTTTGAAGAATTACGTAATTATTGTTTTGAAACATTTGATAAGCGAAAATTGTTTTCATTTCCAAAAACATTACTTAATTACTCGCGTGAGCTTGGTTGGTTATAATTACAGACGTTGTTTTAAACAACAGGGCGCCCAACTCTGACGCCTGTGATGGTTTTTCTCGGTGTTTCATTGTACAAAGCTTCTGCTTCTGATAGCTACCATGAAAATTGAAACGGGAACGTTTTATTTGAACTTGCTGAAAGCTGAGACCGCGGCGCTTTCTTGCAACAGTTGAATAAACAAACCATGCACTGCGTTTCTCCTAACAGTTGGGTGCCAGGCAAATTGCAACGTGCAATAATTTGAAACTCGACGCAGCTTCTTTTTTTTTTGTGCCATGTCGTTGAAACATGCACTTGTCGAGTTTCAAATTATCGCGCGTTGCAATTTGCATGGCACCCAACTGCTTAAAGAAATGCAGTGGTTTACTCAACTGTTGTGAGAAGTACCGCAGTCTCAGCTTTCAGCAAGTTCACATAAAATGTTTCCGTTCCAATTTTCTTGGCAGCTATCAGAAGCAGAAGCTATGTATAATAAAACACAGAGAAAATTCACCACTTCAACGCTAAAAACACGTGCATTGTCACGTGATGCAAGACGTAACAAAGTCGAAAAATGCGGACATTGAGCGCGGTGCGTCAATATGGTGGCCACTAAGAAGCGCTTGGGGAACTTGTAAAAACGATTCTCGATACCCCCATTTGATGGTCGAAAATAAGAATGGCGATCCTGTACACTTTGTTCGATACCGCCTTCTTTAAAAAGATTCGTGTATAAGCGACTGCGATGAATTGCGGCTTGTCGTCGAGGCGATTCGTCTGTCTGCTCAAAAGACAGCTATATCTGTAGTTTGCACGTCGTTGGAGAGAACCAAAACCCAGATTCCGTTTCGGTGATAGCTAGAAAAGAACAGGTAAGTTGCTTTTTCTTCAGTATATATACTTGTATTTTTTTCTTAGGTTCATAAGGCTCTCGATCATTGTTTTGTATAGGCAAGGCGACTTCAAAAGAAACGCAGATAAACATGCGTGCAGACTCATATTACATGTTGATGACAGATTGTGCAATTTGAGTCTGCACGCTCCCGCAGAGAAGCGAAGACGATTGTCATTGGAGAAACTGCCCTTTCTCTTTTAAAATTAGGCGAACCTATTCACAACGAAGTTCCAAAACCATCGTGTAGAACTTAAACATCCATGTTTAGTATGGCGGTCGGTCGAACAAACGCGAATAATTAAATGGAGGAATTGTCTATTGCAGAAATTTTGGTGGCATTGGGCAGTCTCTCCACGAACAATCGTCTTCGCTTCTCTTCGAGATGCGGGATCTGTTCGGACTAGCCGTCTGCGTTTCTTTTGAAGTCGCCTTGCCTATACAAAACAATGATCGAGAGCCTGAGGAACCTAAAAAAAAATATACAAGTATAGACCTTATTCAAAAATGGCCGCCGATTTAAAATTCTTTTATATACATATAAATTAGCCCTTATGAACTCGTTTTCATGCGGGCTAATTTATATGCACATAAAAGAATTCGTATTCGGCAGCCATTTTTGAATACGGTCTATATATACTGAAGAAAAAGACAACTTACCTCTTCTTTCCTAGCTATCACCGAAACGGAATCTGGGTTTTGGGAGATAGTCTGATTGGCGCGCCTCGCGAGTCGCGAGTAAATGGCGCGAGTAGCGACTAAATGGCGCGAGTAAACTTTTGTCGCGGGCTTTTGTTCCTGCTTTTATTTTGCTTGGGTCTTTTTCTCCGGTTTTGCTACCGGGGGACAAAGAACCTAAAAATATAGATGCAATAATAGATTAACTCAAATTTCCTCAGCGTGTGTTTAGTTGTCTACGCACAGAAAATGGATGATGTGTCTTCTAAACGCTGTAATCGTCTGTCGTTTCTTTATATCTCCCTCCGTCCAACGTACCAATATTACTTAGCCGACTTATATAGTACACAAATTAAAATAACAAGTCATTTTTGCGCGCCGTGCGTCTTTGCGTCATTCCTCACTAACACTTTATATTCACTGGTTTGATATAACATATAATATATATATATATATATATATATATATATATATATATATATATATATATATATATATATATATATACGGAAACAAAGCAAAACCATCCCGTTATCGTCGACAAATGCTAATAATAATAATAATAATAATAATAATAATAATAATAATAATAATAATAATAATAATAATAATAATAATAATAATAATAATAATAATAATAATAATAATACTTTATTCATCAAATACCAATACAGGCACATATGAAAAGATATTTACATAAAAGTACAGAACGTACCGTAATATGAACTAGATAATACCATACAACTGAACACACGTCACACGCTGAGGAAATTTGAACACACGTCACACGCTCGTATAATTCTGATTTACGAGCACTTGAAGGGAGAAATGTATGGAATACTTACGGTATGGCGTTGTGCATCTATATTCTTAGGTTCTTCGTCCCGGAGAAACCGGAGAAACCGGAGAAACCGGAGAAAAAGATTCAGGCAAAATTAAAGCCGGAACAAAAGCCCGCGACAAACGTTTACTCGCGCCATTCAGTCGCTACTCGCGCCATTCAGTCGCTACTCGCGCCATTTACTCGCGACTCGCGAGGCGCGCCAATTAGACTATCTCGGGTTTTGGTTCTCTCCAACGACGTGCAAACTACAGATATAGCTCTCTGTTGAGCAGACAGACGAATCGCCTCGACGACAAGCCGACATTCGTCGCAGTCGCTTATACACGAGTCTTTTCGAAGCAGGGAATCGAACAGGATGGCCATTCTTATTTTTGACCATCAAATGGGGGTATCGAGAATCGTTTTTACAAGTTCCCCAAGCGCATCTTAGTGGCCACCATATTGATTCACCGCGCTGAATGTCCGCATTTTTCGACTTTGTTTACGTTTCGCATCACGTGACACTACACGTGTTTTTAGCGTTGAAGTGGTGAATTACCGCAGGCGTCAGAGTTGGGACTCCTGTGGGCACACCTTGCCATAAAGTGCACATTATCGTATACGATTGCTGTTGTGCCGTGTGCAATTGTTTGTATACGTGCCCGACACATTTTTTGTTTTTGATTCGATGCCAATATCGAATGTTGAAAATGTGTGTACAGGTAGTATATCGTTTGTGTCCTTTAGATGCTCTGATGAGGTTCCGAGTAATAACGGGACAAGAGCTTAAAGGGCACATGAATCGAAAATTAAGTTTGTCTTATTTTAAAAAACTCTTAAAATGATGGGGAATAACAATTTATTTTATATACTTGATTTTATATAACAATTTATATAATTGACTGTTTAGTTTTTTGAACTGTAGCAATCTGCAAAGTTTCAAGTAATTTTGTGTAATAATGATATAGACCATTTTCCAATATTGTATAAACAATCTGACGTCAGAAGTTATCTCATTTGAATATCACATAAGTCTAAATATCTCAAGAACTAGGTGAATTCTAGGTTATTCCCCATTATTTTAAGATTTCTTTAAAATAAGGCAAACTTAATTTTCGATTCATGTGCCTTTTAACATATAAATATAATAACCTGCATGGGCTTTCCTCAAAATATACTGTTATTGATCAATTTCATCGTCATGTAATTCTTTAAAGATTTGATGCTATGTCTTCTGTTAAAATCCAGTTTGTTAAAAAAATAAAAAAATTAACTAAAACGCCTCTGTCTGGTTACATAAAATAACTCAAAAAAAAAGTTGATACCCCCGATATTGGTTATGCTCATTAACATGCATGCATGTGCGCCGTTATCATCAGATAACACCATCATATAAAGATATATTCACAAGCTTTGGCAAATTTCCTGCATTATGTACACTGCTGCAAGACTATTAGCAACCACGCAATTTGGTTTAGACTATGATTTGACTTTTTTTAAACTATTTTGTCTAAATGCCCATTTACACGTGCGATTTCTGATGCGATAAATATCGCCAACTTCTCGTTTAAATGCATGTTAAGTAGAGCGGAATGCTCGGGGGCTTATTTTCCCACCCTTCTGCTTATTTGGAATTGGTTTTATAAAATAACATGTATACTACGCGAGCCCTGATTGGTCAATTGCCGTGTTTGGATCAGAGTATCCAAACACGGAAAATTCCCGCCAAAACGATTTTTTGAAAATGTCGGACAGTATATCATATTCACTTGTGATTATTTTATAAAAGAAATACCAAATGGTTTTTTCCTTGTTTGGAGACTCTTATCCAAACACTTGGGAAATTGCTCGACTTTCGAAAATCTAAAAACACTCGCCTACGGCTCCGTGTTTTGTTACGCTTTTCTCCAGTCTCGCAATTTCCCGCGTGTTTGGATCAGAGTACGTATCCAAACACGGAAAACCATGTGGTATTTCTTTAATCATTCATCCAAACCAGAAGTTGGCGAGATTTATCGCATCAGAAATCGCATGTGTAAATGGGCCTTAAAGATTTTTCATAAGTCCTCTGAAGATACACTGATCAAATACGAAGAGTAAATAAGGGATCAGTGTTGGCGATAAGGGTAATTAATCGGCGTAATCCAAGACATTTATGTCTTTTATAGGCTGCATGTAGCGAGCATTCATAACGCTGGTTTTTCAGTGTTGTGATTTTCCTCATTCATCCAAGATCTTCCTGAGAAAAATTTCTGCTCAAACGGCAATTGATCTGACAGTCTCCTAATGGGTGAGACGGTCCGCCAATCAAACTTCCGTCAATAACATGTGATACTGGGCCACTGTTGGCCTAACCTGTATATATATTCTTTCGTCTTGTGCACATTATTTTCGGAGTCTATCGGTTCAAGACGTGTACAGCACGCGAATTTTGTAACTGTGTTTTAAGTCCGCCTGGTCGCTTTATGTTTTGCTAGTCGTGATATACTTTAAATTTTACCAAACAAAATAATTAAAGACAACACGTGGAAAGGTCTCCATAAGCGGGGACTCAACTAGTAACTAAAGTCGCTTGATTGTATTTGAATATTAAAAGAACATTCTGTAAAGAAGACACAATGTCGTCAGAAACCAGACCACACAGTTTCCCCAGAAGCCAAAACACACAATATGTCCCCATAAGTCAAAACACACATTGTCCCCACAAGTCAGAACACACAATGTCCCCATAAGTAAAAAAAAAACACACTGTCCCCACAAGTCAGAACACACAACGTCCCCACAAGTCAGTCCATACAAAACGCGAATATTATCTAGATTTTATTAACTGTGCAAAGAGTCAAGGCAATAAGCAAACTAGAAATGGTTTGTCAACTGCTTGTATGTCTTTTAACGGGGTGTCCCCACAAGTAGTTGTCCCCACAAGTTGGTAATGGTGCATATGTGTGTGTGTGTGTGTGTGTGGGGGGGGGGGGGGGGGGGGGGGCAAACACATTCTGCTCCCCCCCCCCCCCACCACCACCACCAAAAAAAGTGGGGGGCCCAGGCCCCCCCAGGCCTCCCCGCTTCCGACGCCCTGAGTAAGGTTAGATATACTGCCGAAACAGAGAACGTATAGGAGTCTAACGTCTAACGTAACAATGAGCTTATATAAGCCATGTTGGCTAATTTTTGGTCACATGATTACCTCTCGTATATAAGCTCATTGTTTGTTTACACTCTTTACGTTTCTCTCTGACGAAAGGCCTTCGCTCGAAACGTTAGACTCCTACGTTCTCTGTTTCGGCAGTATATCTAACCTTACTATATTTCGCATAGGCGTACGAGCCAGAAAAATAGTCCATTCGGGCAAAAATAGTCTTGTCAATAATATTTTAACGTTATATATAACATTTTCAGGGGTCGGCTGGATTACCTGGTGTGTTGGCCTACCGTGTGTTCAGGTCTTCCGCGTAGAGCTTCGTAGGTGTAGTAACTTGCCCTGATTTGAAGTAGTTTCATTGCTTAGGCGCGGCTACATGTCATTTACTAAAAATTTTACTAACAAAGTTTTTTCAATTCTGACCACGATCCCGGCAACATCCTGCTCCGCTGAGAGGTTGTTCAGTGCCCTTCGCCGCTTGAAAGCCTATCTTCGAAGCACATGATGGGCCAAGAACGGTTAAGTAGCATCGCTCCTATTAACATCGAGAGAGCTTATGCAAATATGACGCTAAAGAACGATATGCAAAGGATAATTGACAATTTCGGACAGCGACATAATCGCAGTTCTTATTTCTTCTAAAACATTTGATTAAAACATTTGATTCCCGAATCCCGACTAATTCGTCATTTGTATAAACAAATACTCCTCGAAACTAGCGCCGTGAGACAACTATGAAATAACATGTAGCTATGTACCCTTTTCCTTTATTTGTAAATAATTGTAATCACTTTGAAATTAACTTATAGTTGAAGTGGTCAAGTGGCTAACGCCCTAAGCTGTTGAGCGATGGGGAAGCCTGGGACGAGAAGTGGTATTTGGAATCAGGTCAAGATCCGAGCAGGTGACATCTTGGACTGACCACCCCCTCGGGATAGCTTGCACCCATCACACCAGTATAACGATTGGTGGAAAGAAATTTACTATTTGGACCGTTGAATGATCGGTGGGATGGTGGTTGATAAAAGATAAAAAATTTTCCGTGCAACTACTTCGCGTGCTAGTGTACTAATGACGAGTATCATCCTCTATCTAGGCTAACCCTTCACCCACCCCACCCATTTCCTGCCACTTTGTGATGCCACACGTGGTTATACCTTGTTAACGTCGCTGCATATCAATCGATTCGGCGTTATTCCCAAGAAAACCAAAATAAATTCATGGCGGTTAATTTTGGATTTATCGTTTCCAACTGGTCATAGTGTCAAAAAATATTTCTTTTAACGAGCTGCAGAGACTCCGTGCGTCTACTTCGCGTGCCAGTGTACTAATGACGAGTATCATGCTATGCCCTCTGTCACTTTGTGATGCAACACGTGGTTATCTTGTTGTTAACCTTGGTTATTGTATAACACCAACTAAATAAAGATTATTCTTACGAACTTCGTAATGAATTTTAACCCTTGTAATGGCTAATTCTAATCCTAATTCCTCTAGAATGTTCTTGCTTTTAAAGGGAATTATCTATTAGGGATAACGCAGTAGGGATAACGATGGAAATTCTTGTTCTTCAGGGCGTTATGTTGTTGATAGCCTCACGATGACGTCATATGTCATATGACGTCACTATTCATTCGAGCAAATTATGCTCAGCCCCCCCTACAAAATTTTGCTCGTACGCCTATGATATTTCGAGAGTCGAGCATTGTAGGCATTGCAGTTGAGAAAAAGCACTCATTCTGCAAAGCAAAAACATTCATACTGGCATTGCACTAAGCAAAAGCACTCATACAGGCTTCCTTTTGTTTTTCTTTTTTTTTGTCCAGACCCGTTGGTCACCTGCTCAGATAATTCGCCCTGTACAGAGCCCGAGTATGTCTTCATCGCGATTCTCGACCGATTTTTTATATTTCTGTGGAATTTGATCCGAAAGTGCCTTGTTCATTTTCGGCGTTGTAAACACGTCTATCTCTGGAAGTGACGTGTCTTCCGGTAATTTCAGGCTAGGGAAAGGCACTCAAATGGTTTGTCCGTGACCTTCAAATTTTCTCCCAGGACTTGTCCATAACTCATAAGCGCGCCAGGAGTCCCAAGGTTAGTCCCCTTGACACAGTTACCGCCTGTAACTTGAACTATCTCACGAGTTAAGACCATTTCACAAATCAGGATAATCATGTAAAGAAATACAATAGATACTAGAAATACATGAATGCAACAACCCCTCGCCCGCTTTTATTAAATGGTTTTTTGAAACACCCCCCCCCCCCCCCCCCCACTTACCCACCCTGATTTAAAATAAGCACCCCTGATATACAACCAATATAAAAACAAACAGATTTTAAAACAAATATAATCCTCGAGATAATTTAGCATTTATGGATAGGATGACTAACTGATTTAATGAAAGTCGAACATATCAAAGCAAAACTTAGATCTAGGATTCAAAAGGGATTATTTTTAGCAAGCACTTAAATGGCTCATGGCTTCCCTGTGTGGCTATGTATACTGTATATATACATGTTTTGCAAAGGCAGAATTAAAAGTTAACAGCTCAAACTTACATTTATAATAGAGTCTGAGATAACAACAATTCAGTAGAATTGGATCCCAGAAAGAAGTATTAAACAGACCACTTTTCAGTCGAAAATTTGGAAATACAGCAAAAAAAATCGCCAAAGCCCATGCAAAGTCAATGAATAACACAACATATTAAAGCTTATAAAGGCAGTGTTTTAAGTTAGCTTTAGTTAAGCTGACTTATGGTTTGGACGAGCAAAGGGAAAGCACGAAAACGTGAAGCTGTATATTGTTAGGTTATTAAGACAACAAGAATCCTACCGTTTATAACTTTAAAATGATTTGACCACTGAGTGACCACAACCACTGCAATCAGATCGAATTTTGTTTACCATACGGCGTTTGGTTTCTTCAGGTTCTCTGGTTTCACTTCAAGATATATTAAACAGGCTGTTTGTATCCTTTTCTTCGGTGTTCTCTTTTATTATTTAAGTAGAACAGGCTCCATTTCGTTAAACGAAAGCAAAATACTACTGATTTAATATTTTTCTTCGTCGCTAGTCACCAGTGTCCAACTATTCTTACCGCATGACACCGTACCAAACATATATATACATAAATAAATAAACTATTTCCCAGATTTCGTCTCCCTCGCTTTTTCTACACGCGTGTAAAATGGACTCCACGCGTGTCGAGATTAGCACCCTCACCGGGCTCCGGCCCTTCGGCCCGTCGCCCGGCTCGGGGATAAGTAATTAAGGTCAGTAGCAGTGGGGTT
This sequence comes from Corallium rubrum, assembly GCA_964035015.1. Lineage (NCBI taxonomy): Eukaryota > Metazoa > Cnidaria > Anthozoa > Scleralcyonacea > Coralliidae > Corallium > Corallium rubrum. The sequence continues at coordinate 105,447 of CAXIUP010000124.1, forward strand.
TAGAAGAGAGTACGTTACAGGTCGGGATGAAGAACATTTTCAACATTGATCGGCAAAAAAAACAATTATCGACGTCGTAAGCATTAACTAATAGCATTAATGTAGTGATTAGAAAGTTGAGTCTTAAACTGATTAACTGAGGTAGAATCTGCTACTACAAAGTCTGAATATACAGTTCAAGTATTAACTAGGTTAAAAGGTTTAGTACAGCACTTAGAAACTGGCTAGTAGATCTAGTTCCAACCTCGTTCCCAGGGCCTTTTTGAAATTGGCGGGGCGGGAAAAGGCCCTTGGTATCGGCTGGTGGGTTCTGTGTTTTCATTGGTTGATCGGTTTTCTTAAATATTCCTCGTAAACACACTTAAAGCAAAGTTTCAATGGATTTGGTCATCACCGTAATCGACAATAACTCATAATACGTCCACGTTTAATACCTTGATCTGTTCTTATAGTGGCGGATGACGTGGAAAACTATTGAACCGACTCGTGAAGAAAATAATTTGCGGCTCGGAGTTCAATCTGCCGTCTTTGTGGCGGTAATACAAAAGCTGTCATATGGCTCGGGTATTCAGTAAAAGCTAGCGGCATAATTGACAGGGATTTATGTGCAAATGTGCAGAATATAATACTTGAGGACGATTTGAGTTCAAAGTTGATAAGCGAGCGAGGTATTTGTTTTCAAGATGAGCTAATTTTATAGGCAAAAGGGCGAAAATATGCAAATTATGATAAACGTTGTGTAGCCACAGACCAAAAGTGTTATAAGAGCAGTACAAAATCATTTAATTTTAAGAGCACATATGTACGAGTTTGGCATTTTATATGTTCAGTCAGTTCAGATAAAAATAGTTGTGATGATTTAATACCATCAACGCGATTTGTATCCAAATGAACAAAGAGTGGTAAATAAACCTCTTGGAAGTGTTAAAATGTAAAATGTAGTCCTCAATGACTGATATTTATAGTGGTTAATAAAGTTTTTAAATAAATTTAAGAGTATATAATCTCTCAGTTTACTACATATATTTTAGTCACACAACTAACATTAAAAGATATATTAAAAACAATGCGGATATGTCAACAAAAAATACATAAGCCGCACGGAAAATATTATGAACGCTATATTTTTAGCATGTCGTTTCTCTTGATATAAAAATATAAATATATCTATGCCAAATATAATAAAATAGACATGTAGAACAATTGAAAAGAAGAACGCTTCACTTTATATTTTCCCGGCAAGCTTGGTAGTTCATTTTGACGTTCTTGTCAATTTCACTTTCCCAACAGCTATTGTTAATCGTAAACAAGTCGATATGGGATTTTAATTTAGGAAAAACCTGACAGATCTATAACACAGTTTTAGATAGAATGGCTAAAAATCAACAAATTAACCACCGTTCATTCATGAAGACTGAATAAAGAAAGGGATACTTTACACTTAATTCAATGATTTGTTGCTTTGACGGCGTATTCCAGACACTGCGTGTAAAATGTCTTTGAGAAAAGGTACGTCTACTTTCATATCATTCCACGCATTATCAAAATCAAATTTCTTATGATTTTCGTAGCTGTTGCCATACAACACTGAACCATCGGAACGTTTGCAAAGATGTTTGCGGGCTGATTTCATCTCGTCTGCGACGGATGACTTCACAGATGAAAGCACACTATTTGCCGCTAGAATCATTTTCTTCTTCTAAATTTCGGTCAACAAAAACTGTACTTGTGAATTCCAAGAAGAAACTGCGGGGGAGCTTCGGGTGTTGCTATACTTCTTGAACTTCTTATATAAGCGGCTAGCTTGGAATTTAAAGTTAGCTTCTTTATTTATCACCGCAATACCTGATTTCGCTTGTCTCGTTTTGATGGCTGCTTGGACGATGAAGAGATCGATGTCTGTGTAACAAGTATTCAAAACACTTGACTTAACATGAAGCGGTTTTAAACAAAAACACGGGAAATTTCCGCTATCGAACGAAACTCCAAGACGACGCAATACACAAAACTTCTCAGACGAGTCCGTCATTACCCGGAATAATTTTGCATGCTAATTTCCACGCTAATTTATTACACCCTGAAATTCTGGGTGCAGAATCCAGCCGATGCCAGGGCCTTTTCCCGCCCCGCCAATTTCAAAAAGGCCCTGGGAACGAGGTTGATCTAGTTCTGAACTGTTTCTAGTGATTCTGACTGAATTATTGAGTTGCACAAAATTATTAATAAGAATATTATAGTGACCTGTATAACGTTTGAAATAGATGAGATCTTTCAAGTCATTCCATTATGATAATGGTATAGTCAGGGGCGGATCTAGCCTAAAATCTGACCGTGGCCCACAATCTATGGGGGTCCGGGGGCATGCCCCCCCGGAAAATTTTGAAAATTAGAGTCTCTGAAAACGCATTTCCTGCATTTTGAGAGTGATCTAGAGTCATATTGTAGGATCGTTTTATGCATGTTTTTCACCGAGGTCTTTGTATAAATTTTACTCAAATCAAAATTTTTCTTTTCTCTTTAATTTTAATTTCAAGTCAAGATCTTCTAATTATACAATAAAATTAATGTTTAGGAGGTATGTTTAACGAGTTTTGTGTGACATATAAACTAACCAGTCAAGCAGCTAGGTATCCTTTGGCCATTATTTAGAATTCGATTGAGTATTCTGTCTAATGCCAGTCAATTTTTACTTGAAACAAGAATAATCAAAGCAACCCCGGCACCCTGCTAGTGTAATATCAATATTAACAATTCATAGGTATCAGCTAGCATTTGTCAGATCACTGTTTAGAAATGGAGTCCCTTTACGTTTTATACTGTCTTTCCCTCGATAAAGCGAGAATAACAACAATGGAGTTGATGAGAGCCAGAAGATGTAAACTGAGTTAGTAAATAGATTCGTAAATATCGTCGCTCTGTACAGTCTGTAAAACGATTAAGAGAGTGTTAAATCCCGCGACTGACAAGCCTCCGAGTCTTGCAGATAATATTTCAAAGTTGAACCATGATAGAAATGCTGTGTTTCACTCGATGAGAACCGTGATGAGAATTATAAACAATGTAATGAGAGAGAGAGAGGTCGCGACTCTCGGTTTGATCTCACGCTTGTTCTTCAATTTGATCAATGCTTTAAAGATTTATATAGTCTGAGTATAAACACCACACAGTCCTACAGTATTAACTAGCGTCTAACGATCAACAATTTTAGTAGAGAGGAACTCGTACTATAAATAAAGAAACCAAAGGTCACCAAACAAACCAACATCTCTTCCTTAATTTTCTTGTGAACTTGTCATCTAGTATTTCGACTATCTGTCACACGCACAATCATTGTCCCTCCATACGCGCAGCCATTCTTTAATATCACTCTGAAGAACTCGGTCAAGACAGACTGATGTGCACTACCGACTACCACTACCGGAGCCGACTAGATTTGATTGCATTATTTCGCAATAAAATTGTAACAAGATATGGCAAGGGTGGCTGACCGTGGCTCCCGCCAAATTCAGCCACTCTATATTCTGGCTCTCCGATTGGTTTGCACCCCTTAATAGTCCGCTGACCGTGGCTGAATTTAGCAGATCGCTCCGCTGACCGTGGCTGAATTTAGCAGAAGTGTTCTCCAATTTCTTCAGCGAATTCGTAGCACGTTCGGTAACTTTTTCGGCCACTCTCGTTACATTCTCGGACTTCTAACTACCTGAGACCGATTGCGGTGTAACTGATTGTCAAGGATGCGAAAATCCGCTGCTATTTTGACAATCGGTTTAGTATTTTTACCGTGGCTAATGTCGTCCTTACGTCAACTATCCTTTTGTTATTGATAGTTTTTTAATTTTGAAATATGAATTATATTATTTAATTTGGAATAATTAGGAAAATCTGACCGTGGCTCAAGCCACGCTCGCACCCCTCTAGATCCGCCCCTGAATTAGTAGTAGATTAATTGTTTTCAGATGATCATTCAGATTGTATAAATCATCCTGCCGTTCAAAAACTTAAAATATATTTAGTTGCCCTGCATTGTAGTCTTTCAACTTTACTGATTTTAGTTATTGTCTGAGCTACAATCTTGGACAAAACTGCTGTAACACCCCCGCCCCCCAAATCAATGTTGTCACATTGTTGCGTCCCACCGTGAGTCTTTGCGCAAGCTTTCAAATGACAACATTGAATTGGGGGGAAGGGGGCTGAGTGTTACAACTCCTTTTGTCCAAGATTGAATCTTGGACAAAACTGTTGTAACACCCCCGCCCCCCAAATCAATGTTGTCACATTGTTGCGTCCCACCGTGAGTCTTTGCGCAAGCTTTCAAATGACAACATTGAATTGGGGGGAAGGGGGCTGAGTGTTACAACTACTTTTGTCCAAGATTGAATCTTGGACAAAACTGTTGTAACACCCCCGCCCCCCAAATCAATGTTGTCACATTGTTGCGTCCCACCGTGAGTCTTTGCGCAAGCTTTCAAATGACAACATTGAATTGGGGCGAAGGGGGCTGAGTGTTACAACTACTTTTGTCCAAGATTGTAGGTGCCCAAACTTCACATGTGTGGGCCAGGTACAGATGCACTAGCAAATTCGGAATAGGTGACTAGTAAAATATACCCGCACCCTACATCTTCATACAACGTGAATCCTGATTCCATATTTTTGCTTTAGAGCATGTTGAGAAGGCTCTTCGACTCTGACGTACTGGTACTGTAGGTGAATGTCAGACACTCTAATTTCTCCGCTATACATTTTGTTACCATCAGCATATAACACAGTAACACACACTTGGCTGCTGATGTTATAATGGCCAATATGTCATTAACTTAGTACTATATATATATATATATATATATATATATATATATATATATATATATATATATGAGGAACATGACTGCTTCAAATAAAAGTTGTTTCTACGATAAATATCTTTAATACTCAATCTATGCATCAAAATTTATGTCAAAATGAACATCAAGCTGATATGGATAACGTACTTGTGACAAAATTACATACTCAAAGGTTCAAAGCACTTACAACATTGAATATAAATCCTAATGGATCAATAAGACTACTGTCATTGCCAATCTCAAACTCAAAGACAAGCAACAGTTAGCAAAAACACAGGTGGTACATAGAACATACATAGAACATGCATGTGTATATACAAGCTTCCTACTCAGCATAACAAATATAAAACTCGTTTAGTAATAAAGCACATAAATAATAATGCAAAAGTACAAAGATACTGTCGTGATCAATGTCAACAAACAGGAGAAAGCCGTTAGTAGTTAAACAGTACGTATATGTTCTTTGATATACTGTGGCCTTTCTTCTGTCTCTAGTCTTCAAGTCAAACTTCGATGCTAGGTACTGATTATGTCAACACACCATTTTTTCGCGTCTGTAATAAATTCGTCTATTCTGTCTTCATGGACAAACCTTGTCAGCAACATTACAATGATCAACTACTCAGACAAGAATTCACCAATACCACTGTGCCTTTACAGTTTTGCAAGGCTTGACGGGATGATGCAATAATGCAATTTTTAGATCACTATACCTATTCCGACATCTCACCCATATAGTTATGAAAACGCAACCCCGTGACCAGATGCGTCTTTATTATTGGATAATTTGCTCATGAATTTTTAATAATTTGAGAAACTTTCATGTAAATTCGTGGAGGTTTCCGCAGTTTCTATATTTATTAACTAGTCGCTCAGTAGAATCCCAACCCAGACTTTCGACTTCGGACTTTGATATATAATTATTATTCTCAAACTCATTAATGATTCATGAGCTAAATTACCAATCAGAGAAAAATATTATTGGTCATGTGCATTAGTTTGAAACCCGGAAAAGGTCGCGCAAACTGAATTCATAATTAAGAAATAAGATAATAAACGGCGCAAACAAAGAACGTTTATTTATTACCCCATTTCTTAATTATAAATTCAACATGAGACATTAGAAACTAACGTACACCATTGTTGTCTAAACTGATATGACCAATATCACCAAGTCCCTCGCGAATTTTACTATAATAAACTATTGAGAAGTTATTTCATAAACTCGTGTATCGTGATTGCGGGTAATGTGCATTGTACTTATATTAATTTGCTACGTTTTATAAAATTGTTGTTGAAATATTTAGTGAAATACCGTATTAACTCTATTCAGCATTTCAGCCCCCTCTCATCCAAACTGTTTATACCTTGAAACAACGTTACCTGTTTCGAGAAAAGTCATCACTAAACACTCCTATTTAGATGTATAAATTTGTTAAATTCTCCGCTCCAAAAGGCAAGAAATTGCATCGCGTGCTCGCTAGCATGAATCGAAAGTTCGTGATCAGCAACTGAGTTAGTCGCTCTGAAACAAAATGTTCTTAATAGCCCTTAGACTTCTCATCGAAAAAGTCAGACTTGCCAAACGAATATTCTACTTTTATTTTCCAACCGCATTTTCGATCTCAGCTTCAGAGTAATGATCACATTTCTTGCTTTTGCGTAGGGAAAACGTTCCGTAGATGATTTCTCGGAGATATCAAACCGAAATGAGATAAAGCTATGTTGTCTGCGCTGGAAGTTCTCTTTTTTGATGGCGGCAACGATGTTGTTGACGAAGAAATGTTATAAACATTGGCAGTGATGAACATTTTGCAGTTTGTCATTCGGCGTCCGAATACGAAGCTAATCAAATTGGTGCCGCTGTTCAACCCGCCTTGGAAAACCCTGAATCAATAAACCCTGGACTCTGAGGCTGTTGGCGCAAAGCATTAGCTGAATTATTTTTTCCATAAACCGTTGACAAAAAACGATATCCCATGAGGGGGAGTATAATTTTAGCTTTCGAGGCTGTCCGGGGAGGGTGGGGTGTTCATTTCGGTCTCAGGATCTCCAAAGAGAGGAGAGGATCCATTTAGCATTTCCTGCAGGGACCCGGGGGTACGGATCTTTTCTGGACCAATGTTTTGATAAATTAATAATAGTATTTCTATAATATTTATAAGTATTTTCTCTATTTTTTGTTGCATTATGTGGTTAATTAGGTGCGACATGTATTATTAACTTCTTATTAACCGAACGCGAGGTCTTTACAGAGAAATATCGGACCGAGGTCTTCTTGGTACAGACCGAGCCCGTAGGGCGAGGTTTGTACACAAAGACCGAGGTCTGATATTTCTCTGTAAAGACCGAGCAAGCGAGGTTAATAAAAAGTTTATTATATGGCATTTTGAAACAACAAACCTTACATTTATACCTTGTCATGATACGTACTTTAGTCAGTTTAGTGTGACCTCGAGCGTGTGACATAAACTCATCGTTTTCAATGTTGTTGCTTTTGTTGTCGTCGCTTTCGGACTCCTAAACTCGCTTCCAGATTGCTCCCGTCCCAATCATACATAATTTAGTCCTCAGGTTGTTGAATTCACAAAATTCTTGCGGTTTTCTTTCGTTGTTTAGTTGCAAACAACATGGCTGATAAGAAATTTGTTGGGGGTTTTTCCGTAATGGACCGCTATGGTCCATTACGGGAAAGTAATGGACCGCTAAAAATGTTTCTAAGAAAATCACAGCGCGCTATTTCACTGGAAGTGACGCTTGCCATATAATAAATGTTTATTATTAATAACATCTAATTAACAATTCAACAACGAGACCGAGTTTTCTATGAGCTAATAGTCAAGGAGGCGAAGCCGAGTTGACTATCTACTCGTAGAAAACGAGGGCGAGCTGTCTAATTGTTTTAGTATCAACCATAAACAACTTTTCGTCAACGTAAATATAAGTCTCATCAGTCTCATCAAACATTGTTCCAAATTTTCAGATAGTTTTACCTTTTGTTTCCAGAAGTCTCTCCATACAAAACGTAGAGTAACTCGATGGCGCATGATAGACAAACGCTCACAAAAAAAAAACGCGATTGTAATTACTTTGCTTCAAATTTAGTGTAGATATACTCCATAGGAAGAAGCGAATTCATTTTCGTATTCGAAAATGTTAAACTGAATAATTTTCCATTACTTATTTTCATGATTTCATCACTCGTATATAAATTTTAGCGGACGCCATGTTTGGCCTAGTTTTCAGGTTGTGCTTGCAGCGTGAATATGCCGTGGCTTCTGATTGTTCAGAATGGGAGTACTCCAGTTATAAGAAGGTTTATCATTAGAAAGCGCTAGCTCGGCCAATCAGAAAGCCGGATTTGTAATAGACCATTGGTTGATACTATTGTCTAATATTTAATACATGTATCTAGTTTTACAGGCGATAATGTTGTCAAAGAACTAATCTTTTCAAAAACACCAACAAAATTTTCACTTTAAATCGAGTGAAAAATTCGTTTAAAATTAATATTTCTCATTGGCAACCAGATACATTATAAAAAACATATGATCCAAAAAATGCACACATCTGTGGCAAAAAAAAAACAATTGGTAATGTTCTTGTTCAAAAAGGGTTTCACTCACTCACAAGGCTATATTCAGGGGTGTTGAGATGCTGGTACATGAGTTTGGATACCCAAATACTGTACATACAGTAGGTGCCAAAACACTATAAATCACCAGTAAACTCCAAAATCTCCCAGGTAGGACGCTGCCAGAACCTCCTAAAGAGCTCTAAATATCATCACAACTTTACCATTGACAAGTATCAAAATATCTCAGGATATGGCACTTATTCAATACTTGATAACCTTGTATTTGACATATGTGGTTCATACCATCTTAAACCCGCTTAGCTGCGAATTTGAAAATTCTTCTGTGTCAAAGATAAGAGTGTTAAAAGAGTTTTATTCTAAGAAAAATGCCCACCAGATGACAGCTATTTTGACAGAAAGTAAAGGCAAAAACACAACTCCCATGATGCATTGCTAGAATTTGAATTTTCCATTGCCTGCTAATATTGACCAATCAGAAGAAGACATGACGTTCATGACATCAGACCTGACAAAGCTTCATTATTATAAAATTTGTTATTGACAAGCATGCAGTATGATATTAATTACAGGTACTTACATCAACCAGGATTTATTGTAAGCAACAATTTTTATGGTGCTCAACCACTACTCATGGTTTCAAATTTACACTGTACCTGTATTACACAAATTCTGCACTTACTTCTGGCAAAATGGACAGAACCACCTTAACCCTTTCCCCACTAGAGTTCTTCCCTTGACAAGTAAAATCATCTGGTGTTAGCCAGAGTAAAATCCCCAGTAGAAATCCTAAACAGGATCCTATAGGATCCTGTAGGATCCTGTCAGGATCCTAAGTATGACAGGATCCTAAGCAGGATCCTAACAGGATCCTGAACGTAGCAGGATCCTAGCCAGGATCCTGACAGCATCCTGAACTTTGCAGGATCCTAATTAAGGTCCTGACAGGATCCTAAACTTAACAGGAACCTAACCTAGGATCCCAAACTTCGCAGGATTCTAGCCAGGATCCTGATAACATCCTGAACACTAGAGGAAGAAACTAGAGTAAACTAAATTAACTTTATTTATACTGAAAAGCCTTAGCAGTCATATTTGAACTGTTCTTTTTAGAAGTCAAGTAACGAGTATCTCTTATTGGTTCAGTGTTAGCACGGGAGGAAGCTATGTAGGATCCTAATCAAGATCCTGACAGGATCCTAAACCTAATATGATCATAACGAGGATCCTGACAGGATTCCAAGCTTTACAGAAGCCTATAATCAGAATCTTGGTTAGGGAGCTCAGAATCTTTGTTAGGGAACATCCTGAAATCAATATGAAGATCTTTTTATGAAGGATACCATTATTTAAAACTAGACATTCTAGGATCCTGAGTAGGGTCCTACCAAGAAAATCTAGGTTCCTGAGTAGAATCCTACCAGGAAAATCTAGGGTCCTGAGTAGGATCCAGTACTAGGAAAATTTAGGATCCTGAGTAGGATCCTAGCAGGAATATCTAGGATTCCGAGTAAGATCCTACCAAGAAAATCTAGGATCCTGAGTAGGATCTTACCAAGAAAATCTAGGTTCCTGAGTAGGATCCTACCAAGAAAATCTAGGATCCTATCAAGAAAATCTAGGATCCTGAGTAGGATTTTACCAAGAAAATCTAGGTTCCTGAGTAGGATCCTACCAAGAAAATCTAGGATCCTACAAAGAAAATCTAGGATCCTATCAAGAAAATCTAGGATCCTGAGTAGGATCTTACCAAGAAAATCTAGGTTCCTGAATAGGATCCTACCAAGAAAATCTAGGATCTTACAAAGAAAATCTAGGATCTTACAAAGAAAATCTAGGATCCTATCAAGAAAATCTAGGATCCTGAGTAGGATCTTACCAAGAAAATCTAGGATCCTGAGTAGGATCTTACCAAGAAAATCTAGGATCCTGAGTAGGATCCTACCAGGATATCCTGAGAAGGATCCCGGGAGAGAGGCAGGTGCATGGGTGGGAGTAGGAAAGGTCGGCACTCGGCAGGAGCAACTCTAGATCCTACCAGGAAAATTTAGAATCCTGACAATTAATAGCAGCACCCTGAGCAGGATCTTCCTGGGAAAATATAGTGTAGGATCCTAACATAAATGACATTAATAACAGAGAAACTGATCAGGGTCATTCCCAGTTAAGGTGGCTCCACACAGTTTCTTGAAAAATGGAAAATACAAGTTTGAGAGTCCAAAACACTACGCGTGCATAAACAATTCGGGAAAAGAATAAAACTAAATGTTATGCATAGTTAAACAGTCTGACAATCAAAAACTGTTACCAAATAAATAGCAACAGTTGTTGTTATGGCAAGAATAACGTTTCAAAATGGCTGCCAATTACCCTTCAAACTAATTAAATTTGAAAAAAACTTTTGTGACTCCCAATTTTTTTTCATTAAAACGTTTCTTGAAGTATGAGTAATCAATAGGCCGATTTTAGAAAAATTCTGTAGAACGAATAATATTTTCCCGGAAAAATCATGTTAGTTAGTTTTTAAAAAAATTCGTTCTGCAGAATTTTTTTAAAATCGGCATATTGATTACTCATAACACAAGAAAAGTTTTAACGAAAGAAAAATTGGGGGTCACCAAAGTTTTTTTCGAATTAAATTAGTTTGAAGGGTAATTGGTAGCCATTTTGAAACGTCATTGTTGCCATAGCAACAACTGTTGCTATTTATTTGGTAGCAGTTTTTGATTGTCAGACTGTTTAACTATGCATAACATTAGTTTTATTCTTTTTCCGAATTGTTTAATCACCTATTTTGGTCTCTCAAATTTCTCTCTTCGAGTCTTAGACAAATAATGTCAGACACTCAGACAGAGTGATGTAATGAAAGGGCCGTTTTGGTCGGCTCAAGAAAGAATTACTAAGAACTTGCCAAATCTTGTAAGATCTTGTAAAATCCAGCCAAAAATCTTGTAGAATACAATATTACATCTGACATACAATTTATCGATCAGTGTATATATATACTCGAAATTTGGACTGAGACGTGCCATAATGAATATCATTCAACGCAGTGCCACTCAGGTAGGGTTAAACTTATTTTATTCCCGAGATTTAGTGTCATTTCTTTGACTGCGTGTGCTAGATGCGGCTTATTTTTGGTGCTTGATAGCTAATGTAGCCAATAGCTTCGCATAGACTTCAATTTCAAGATAAATTGTAACTATATATTAAAAAATCTACAGTTTCAAACCAGTCACAGTTGTTGTTCGAATGTTCTCAGGATGTCGCCGCTTGATAGCGACGTAGTGTACAATATAATTCAGTTTGTAACTGAGAAAATTAATTAGATTTGACTAGTCTTTTGTAGTTACAGTCTACAGGTATCCTAATTGGTGCCTAGGCTTGCTGAAGGTTGTCCATCTGATGGAACTGATGAGTGTAATAGTCTGGCATTGGGCACCCGTAGAAATGGGGTTGTTAATCGTTGATTTATTTGTTGCTGTCTAGGTTTGCTGATGGAGCTTCCTTTGACAAGTACATGTACAATTGTCTGGAATTATACAGAGTAAAATTACTATGAATACAGTATTAATAAAATAAAGTAATATAATAGCTCAGGGGAGGAATCCAAACAGAGTTTTGAATAAAAATAATTTTTAAGCCAATCAACAAACCTAGTGGACTTTCTCATTACTTTGAGGTGTGGATAAATAAAATTGTGTCTGATCACTGCCTCACTCTACTGCGGCTTAATTGTGATGGATGGTCACTGTAAAATTTTGCATAATTGTTTATTAATTTTAACTTCTTGTCTGTGGATGCTTCCATATTTCAATTGTTATTATTTTTTACCAGCTTTTGTTTTATATAGCCATGACTTTCTAAGGGCTTATAACAACTGGTATTGCATTGAAATTATTAATGTAATTACTGTAGATAATGGATGTCTTGGGTAATGGCATTCAGGGGACAAAAATTTGGGAAATATGGAAGTATCCACAATTTATTGTTTACTGGCTAATGTATTATATACACTAGTACTGTAAATTTGTACCTGTACAGTAGTCCCTCAGATATATTGACGATTAATAATGACAAATAAATTATTCTAGCAGGACAATATTTTGTGTTTTACTGTATATTTTACCTGCACATTATTCTAGAGGATTTCATATATTATAATCCTCATGCCACAAGATCTAATTAGAGGATTTCACATATTCCAAGAAATCCTACATTTCATGTATCTTGCACAGGCATGACATTATTGTATATTGGATTCTGGATAGGAACCCTATGCACCGCAGGATTCTACAGGATGCCAGCAGATTTTTTTTTATCTTTGTGTAGGATCCTACAAAAATGCCACTTGGATCCTATACAAGATCCTGTAGGATGCTGTACAAGATCCTGTAGGATCCTATACAAGATCCTGTAGGATCCTGTAGGATATTGTATAAGATCATGTAGCCAGTAGGATCTACATATCCTATAGGATCCAGTATAAGATCCTGTAGGATCCTAAGTAGAATCCTATAAGTTCTTGTACAAGATCTTACAGGATCCTGTAGGATCCTACTCAGCATCCAGTAGGATCCTAATTTAAGAAAATTTAGGATCCTGTTAGGATCATACCAGGATCCACTAGGATCCTACCAGGATCCTACTCAGGATTTCTACCAGGGATAATAAAAGGCCACCATGGTAGGAGAGACAGTTTTTAACCATTTTCTCACTAAGGTTCTTCCCTTGACAAGTAAAATCATCTCGCATTAGCCAAAGTAACTCTGTTCTTAGCCAGAGGAAAATACTAAGAGGCCACCACAGTAGGGAAATGGTTAATGAAGTTCAGTCATGTGCTTTACCAATGCATTAGCTAAGTCAAATGTGACATCACATTTCAAGCATATGTACTGCATCCCATTTGGTTCTGTGGCTTCAAGTTCATGGCTCAACAAATGTCGATCAAATGCTTTATAATGTAAATTCATGTTACAGTAATTACACTTGAAACTTTTTCCTTTGTTACACGTATGTGTCTTTTGATGATTTACAAAACTAGATGGGTGGGAAAACGCTTTGTCACAGACATCACATTTGAATGGTTTCTCTCCAGTATGTGTTCTTTTATGATATACTAAGCCACTTGACAGGGAAAATGTCTTCTCACAGACATCACATTTGAATGGTTTCTCCCCAGTATGTGTCCTTTTATGATATACTAAGCCACTTGAGTGGGAATATGTCTTCTTACAGACATCACATTTGAAAGGTTTCTCTCCAGTATGTGTTCTTTTATGATATACTAAGCTACTTGACTTGGAAAATGTCTTGACACAGAGATCACATTTGAATGGTTTCTCCCCAGTATGTGTTCTTTTATGATATACTAAGCCACTTGAGTGGAAATATGTCTTCTCACAGACATCACATTTGAATGGTTTCTCCCCAGTATGTGTTCTTTTATGATATAGTAAGCTACTTGACTGGGAAAATGTCTTGTCACAGACATCACATTTGAATGGTTTCTGTCCAGTATGTGTTCTTTTATGAGATAGTAAGCCACTTGACTGGGAAAATGTCTTGACACAGAGATCACATTTGAATGGTTTCTGTCCAGTATGTGTTCTTTTATGATATACTAAGCCACTTGAGTGGAAATATGTCTTCTCACAGACATCACATTTGAATGGTTTCTCCCCAGTATGTGTTCTTTTATGATATAGTAAGCTACTTGACTGGGAAAATGTCTTGTCACAGACATCACATTTGAAAGGTTTCTCTCCAGTATGTGTTCTTTTATGATATACTAAGCCACTTGACTGGGAAAATGTCTTCTCACAGACATCACATTTGAATGGTTTCTCTCCAGTATGTGTTCTTTTATGATAGAGTAAGCGACTTGAATAGATAAATCTCTTGTTACAGACATCACATTTGAATGGTTTCTCTACAGTATGTAATACCATATGACGTCTTAAACTTGCTAAACTGCCAAATGTCTTGGTGCAGGCTGGACACCTACGAGACTTTTTACCATTCATGCTAGAACTCCTTTTCGTCAAGTCAGAATTATTACTCACAGTAGATCCTTCACGTTTTGGACAGCTCTTCCTCTTATCAACTCTCCCCACACTACCTTTTAATTTCCAACAAAATATGTGAAATATAAACTGAAATTCACAACACTTCAAAATAGCACATTAAATATCCGCAATCCGCATTCCGCATAAAGTAAACAAACACTTGACTCACTGAGCCTGCGTTCCAATTGACCTGCGTGACAAAAAGGCAAAAGGGCAAACTACTTCATTTAAGTTCTAATATAATTCATTTAAGGTCAAATAACGTTTAGCTTTAGGAAAATATGAAAAAAAATATTAAAATTGATATATTGAAAAAAGACTCCTAGGCCGAAAAAATCAGTATGGAAACAAAAGTTAATATGTTGGAAAAAAGCAGGACAGCGTCGGCCACGGTTGAAATCGAAATATTACCAGGGTTAAGTCACGTTGGCCTGAAAAACAGAGAAAAATCTTCTCGACGTTTCGAGCGAAGGCCCGTCAGGAGAAATTAGTGGGCCTTCGCTCGAAACGTCGAAAAGATTTTTCTCTGTTTTTCAGGCCAACGTGACTTAATAAAGATATATATATATATATATATATATATATATATATATATATATATATATATATATATATATATATATATAAAGTAAAGATTTATATATGTAAATATAGTTTCTTTATTCTTCCTACTTGATATATACGTACTAGCTATACTATCTGAATCAATCCTTGGACATGACGTCCAGACTCAGGGGCGGCGGAAGCTACCTGAAGCGGCCGGGGCAGTCATTTAAAAAGGGCACCTTTTTCTTGACATTAATTTTTCTGTGCGGTAATGTTCGGTAACATTTTTCTATATGGGTACTGGACCACTGGTGATCTTTTGTACGTAATTATTTAATTTGGTTGGATAACACATTTTTTTCATTGATTAGAACAATTTTATCTTTTCCCATCTGATCTCGTATAAAATTAGATATGTATTTATTGGATATCTATATATATTAGATATATAGATACTTATTACAACGTGTTTTTATACAGTAAATTCTATGATTTTATTTTACATATTACTTTACATTGAATTATATTTAAGAAAACACAAAATCTGTTAATATTAATAATGATTAATGAAATATCCTTCATTCAAATCGTCCAAAGTACTTGCGCCGCTGCTCACTTGCTTGTACGAAATCTTTAGCAATTTTGAAGGTACAGACATCGTCAATGCGGTTCTTGTGAATGGTGCTAAACATTCTGTTGTTTAAACTGTTTGCGGACATTGTTGACCGTAACCACGATTTAATTCGTCGCATGACGCTAAAGCTTCTCTCAGCGGTTGCTGACACTAGAGGCACGGAATTGTAAAGACATAACAACTTGTCGATTTCAGGAAGGCTTTCTTTTGAACTTTGTTTCTTGTTCAAGACATCACAAATGGTGGAGACCTTGGTAACTTTCCTCAGAGGAATTTCGGATTCCCTGTTGTAAAGCTTGATGTGAACAGGAAGTTCTTGAAGCTCGTTCTTTAGCTCTTGTAGGTCGATTACCTCCGAAAGATCACCCAGCTTGTCTACAAGCTCATTGGAACTGGAATATTCCTTATTTGCTCCATACAAAAGACAACTTTCTATTGCCTTCAGAACTTGCAGGTCATCTTGGTCGAAGCGAGTCTTGATGGCTTCTTTGATAGCATCCAATGTTTCATAATAAATACGTAGTAGCTCTTCTTTCTCATTTAAGGTGACTGGTGCAATTGGAGTGCTGGAATGGATTACGTAGTCCATCATGTAGGCAGGAGTGGTTCTCTTTCTCTTTGCCAAAATCGGCTCAGTCATTATCACAGTGCTGCTCCTGTCGATTCGTGTTTTGTTGAACACCGTTTTCATCATGCTGTACTCCAGTTATCTTCTCTGCTTTGGTGAATAGACGCTCGAATTCTTCAGTTGATCTGAATTCCTGTAGGCGAATGTAATGCTTGTCAATGCTTGCTGTAGCTTGTTCTGCCGTCAGGCTTGCACTTTGCAACTGCTTTGAGTTATTCTCAAGTAGGTATGCTAGCTCATTCATTGCAACCAGCTTGAACACTTCAGGAAAAGACTTGAGTTTTCGCAGCAACCCGTTTGATTTTGCTCGGCATTCTGGTGCGACACTTACATCCGTGGACAAGGTCTTCAAGGTCTCTTGGAGCTCGCGGTTCTTCTTTAGAATAACATGTGCAGCAGCTCCTCTTGTAGTCCACCGTGTTCTTGAAAGATTTCGCAGCTTTAAGTTGCTCTGGGTACTTTCAGGATTGTCTGACAGTTCCTTCTGGATATTGTCAAAAAGCAAAACTCTCTTTGGCTTACACCAGCAAGAGCATAAATATCTTCACAGAAATCTTGAGCGTCAGCAACCATTCTGGATAGTGATGTTGCATCTTTGTAGACTAGCTCGTTGCAGTGAACAAAGCAGTGAATGTAAAGTGCATGTTTGCAAACTTCATCTTTTACCAAAACCGCCAACCGTTTCATGGCCGATGCCCCATCAAATGCCATTCCAGCCATCTTTTGTGTGGCCATATTGCATCGGACCAGTATATCCTGTACATACTTTAGCAGGGCTGCAGATGATAGTCCTTCGTCACATGGTATAACGCCGATAAAATCTTCCAAAATCTCGTAGTTTTCATTGCAGTGGCGAACAGAAAAAGACAACTGTTCAGTTTTTGAAATGTCACTTGACTCGTCACAAATGATTGCATAAAATCTGCTCGCATTCACGTCATTTATCAAATTCTTTCTTTCCCTTAGCACCAATTGTTCTTCTTGCTCGACTAAAATGTCATGAGACATATACTGGTTTTCTTTCAAAAGAAGATTTAATCCTGCATGGTCGATGGCCTTGTCTTTGTTGAACTGGAAAATGTTTGATGCTTCGTCGGTATGTCCTCTTATTGCAACGCCCTGTCGAAGAAGTGTTTTCAAAGTGTTCAAATGCGCTATAAGGCCTTGTCGTCTCAGATTCTGCTGCTCTTTGACCTGATCATCTATCTGACACTCAACTGTCGGTTGGTTTCTTCTTGCATGTCTCATGGCACTCTTGTGGTTGTCACTTTCGTCATGATCAGCTAATCGTTCCATACCTTTCTTCCAGTTGCAGAACCCAGGAGCGGAATCAGAGAAGATAAATGGTGAAATATCGTGAGCCTGTTTGTATTGAGTACAGACTTCGCAGAAAGCTGCATGCTTCTCACGGTGATACCACAGCCATTTGTATTTTTGGAGCCATTCAGATTGGAAAAATCTTCCTTTGTTTTTGCTACAAAGCTTCTCTCCCTCGTTAAACTCGCTCCTAACTTTTATCCATGGATCAACAATCACTTCTGACGTTTCGGGTCCGGATTCAGGAGTATCAGAGCTACCTGATGGAACAGCAATTTCCTTCTCAGGTGTCGTTTCAGCATCTTCTGTTGTCAGTTCACCACTTAATTCTTGTGTACAGTTCTTAAAAAAATGATGCGATTGTGGTTTGGCCAGTTGCATTAGCGGTATTTTTATTTTTGTTCTCTGCATCTCTCTTTGCCCGTTCAGCACGTGGCATTAATGAATATTTCTATGCAAAAATAAAATAGTACATGCACTACAGTCTTAAGCTGGATTTCCATTCAGTGCATTTTGTCGCGCGATCGACTTTTCTCGATCGCTTTCTTTTGAAATGTGTGTATTCAACCAAAGCTAATGAAATGCGTTCCGCTTGACAACCCACAATTCAAAAGAAAGCGATCGAGAAAAGTCGATCGCGCGACAAAATGCACTGAATGGAAATCCAGCTTTAGATTGCAGTCTAAGATTGGCACATAAATTGACAGTCTCACAGAAAGGTGGGACCACGAGGCATTTTTCCACAAAAGTCAAAAGATGCCGAACAGAACACAAAATACGAGTTCCTTTATTCGTTTTACGTTTACATTAATCGTTGTAGCGGAGCCGTACAGTTAAGCTGGATTTCCATTCAGTGCATTTTGTCGCGCGATCGACTTTTCTCGATCGCTTTCTTTTGAAATGTGTGTATTCAACCAAAGCTAATGAAATGCGTTCCGCTTGACAACCCACAATTCAAAAGAAAGCGATCGAGAAAAGTCGATCGCGCGACAAAATGCACTGAATGGAAATTCAGCTTAAGGCACTGATCAAACGAGAGCGCAAGTCATCGCAAGTTTTAGCTTGTGCATAATCAAGCGCGGGGTTTCTACGGAGCGCTTCGAAAACATTGGTTATTTCATCAGAAATTTAAATTTTAAAAGTACGTCTACATGCTCATAGAATTTAATACTTTCCAAAAAGATTCATCTGACTCAAAGCTTTCTACCAATACATATATGATGTCTGTAGCTGCTGTATTTCAAACATGGCGAGAAATGGTGGACATAGAGAGGCGGAGCTAAAGCCCTTTTAAACTAGCACCTATGTCGTGCGGTCGTCACAGTTCCGCGGTTCAGAAGAAAAGAGAACAACTAATTTATGGGTTCAATTCCTGCCGGAGGGCCTGTGTAGTTGCATTTTTCGCAACTGCTCCCGGTTTGGTCTTAAAATGTATATATTCCACACTCGAATTTTCCTTCACCCTAAATCCTTAGAACATGCCATGTAATCGAGTGAAATGCCCAATATCATTTATAATATACCCAATTCTCTCCTGGCATTACCACCTTATTATATGTACAGAACTCGCGATCAAGCTCTCGGCAACGGCCTCCGTGGCTCAGTGGTCAGAGCATTGCACTAGCATCGCAAGGTCGTGGGTTCAATTCCTGCCGGAGGGCCTGTGTAGTTGCATTTTTCGCAACTGCTCCCGGTTTGGTCTTAAAATGTATATATTCCACACTCGAATTTTCCTTCACCCTAAATCCTTAGAACATGCCATGTAATCGAGTGAAATGCCCAATATCATTTATAATTTATGCAATGTTGGATGAAATCTTCATTCGATGATCAGAAAATACTGAAGCTTTGAGATTGAAAACCGCAACAACGCCAAATACAGGCTAGAAATGAAGAATATCACCGCAAAGACGGATCGTTATAGTAGCCGAATCAGATCGAAACTTGTACGGAAATAGTATACTTCTGTTTGATTTTCGATAACGTGAGCAGCAAGGTCCATTACCAGAAATTTCGGACAAAATGGCGCCCGCTTTCGGTTTAATTAATTCTGGATTTTCAAGATGGTGTCGAAATATATACAGTGATGCGTTTCACATCTACTACCCGAAATTTATTCTCATATTATTTCTATGTATTTTCCACCTATCCATCTTCGACTTTTATGTATTATCTATGTATTCCTTTACGACTTCGGCGCTTTTCAAAAGGTCTAACATCATGAATATCAATTTGAATTTCAATTCTGGAGAACAAGCTGATACCGCTATCACTACATATCACGGGAGCAGAAGTCCTTCGCCATATTGGCTTATGTTAGACTTGTGCTCAAAATAGTATATCAAAAACCGCAACGGATTTAATGTCTGTGGCCTATCGCTCATGATATTTATATCGCAGATGTGTTGCACTATACGATTCAGATTGAAACATTTGAAATAATTTAAAAATTGGCACTGCTACGACGATTGTTTCACTCATCCTCTATCTAAGTCCTATTAATCTTGCAGAACTTTTCTAGTCAAAATTTTTGTAAGTGGGCATGCATTACGCGCATGCGTGACCATTATTTCTCGCCATGAGTTATAAATTAAAGTGGATGCAGTTCAACATTTCGCAGTTCGACATTGTTTACATTTGGATATCCAAATTCGGTGAGATCGCAAGCCATCATCACAAGCTAATTGCAGTGACTTGAATTGCAGTGGCTTGAATTCTCGAATTTTAGATTAAGATAAGGGACTAAAGCAACTACATCATTCATTCTAAGTAAATTATAAAGCGAAATCTAGACACAACTTCCTCTACTATGAGACGTATAAAGCCAGGTGCGTGGTATGAGACGTATAATTTAAAAAGCCAGGTGCGTGCCGCGCTCAATTAAACCACAAAATATTCAACATAAGTTAATAACTAAGTCTATAGTACTTACATTACAGTCCTGTGCTTACTGCTTCCTTCTATAAACAATTTACTATTTTGAACAGAAGTCAAGGCCAGTGGCTGGTCTGACCGCACGCTTTCGATAACTGGCGATAAAAAACTATGGACTAATCACACCTACTAAGGCGACTCAAATAACAACTTTAATATAATTAATTATAAACTTAAAATATAATTTAATGCAATCGAGTTTATCGAAAATTCCTACAGAAAACAAAGTGCGGTTCTTGCGGAAAAGGGCAACCAGTTGCCCCCGCGCTGCCCCCGCACTGTAAGGGCAGCGGGGGCAGCTGTCCCCGCTGCCCCAGTGGCTCCGGCGCCCCTGGACTCCAGACCTAGCTGTTTGACTTAATTTTCCTTGTTTGCAGAGGTCTTTATTGATAACAGACCGGTGGCAAACTTTCCTGTCGCGCATGCGCGAAATTACCTTGACAACGAAGTTCGGAAAAACGAGATATGCGTGAACAACATGCGACGATAGCGGAGTGTTTCACCAGCTCTGTAAGTTGTCTAGTTGTAATTTCTCCAGCACTATTTATAAAAACTTTATACCGATCGCGACTCTGTGACAAAGTGTTCTTATTTATGGAAATAATGTTTTAAATAGTAACTAAAGAGATAAAAACAGGGTTACTGAAGCTAAACGGGTTCCGGAACGCTAATTGTTACTCTAGCGCCAACACGTAAACAACTCGTTGGTAACTTAGCCCTTGGACTTCTCTTCTAAAAAATCAGACTTGCCAAACGAATATTCTACTTTTATTTTCCAACCGCATTTTCGATCTCAGCTTCAGAGTAATGATCACATTTCTTGCTTTTGCGTAGGGAAAACGTTCCGTAGATGAATTCTTGGAATATCAAACAAAAATGAGACAAAGCTATAGTTGCCTGCGCTGGAAGTTATCTCTTTTTTGATAGCGGCAACGATGTTGTTGACGAAGAAATGTTATAAACATTGGCAGTGATGAACATTTTACAGTTTGTCATTCGGCGTCCGAATGCGAAGTAGCCTGTGGGCAGACCCTCCAGTTGCTGCCCACGCGTTGGGAGAGCCTGCTCGCAAGCTAAATGCGAAGCTAATCAAATTGGTGTCGCTGTTCAAACCCCCTTGTTGGTGAAAAGCATTAGCTGAATTGTTTTGTTTTTTTCATAAACCGTTCACAAAAAACGATATCCCATGAGAGAAGTGTAATTTTAGCTTTCGAGGCTGTCCGGGGAAGGTGGGGTGTTCATTTCGGTCTCAGGATCTCCAAAGAGAGGGGAGGATCCGTTTAGCATTTCCTGCGGGGCCCGGGGGTACGCATCTTTTCTGGACCAATGTTTTAATATATTAACCCTATCCAGACTGGGCTTTTTTTTGTCTTCTGGGACTGGGGGGGGGAAGTGCCCGCGGTCAATATCTCCTGAACCATTTGGTGTATTCCGACGAAAATTTTACAGGTGGATGGTATGCCTTGTTCAAGTATGTGTTACACTTATGTTGTCATGGTGACAAATTATGACGTCATTATGACGTCAGTAATTGGAAAAACCCAGGATTACTAGAATTTCAAAAAACAATTTTTCCTATTGTTTTGTTAACATAAAAAAGGTAGTATATCAAAAAAATAGTTTCTCTTTATTAAAAAGTGCTTACTTTTATTGTAACTATTATAAAAGCAAACAAAATAAAAATTGTCGGCTGAAATTTTGTGTTGGTAGGTGTTCACAACTCCGCTGTAACTTTTTTTTGGCGTGATATTTTTTCACCAAATTTTACACACATAAAGCCCATACATATTTAGGAAAAGTCATAAAATTTCAGAACCATACCTGTACTGGTTTAGGAGATATTAACTTTTAAATTCAGCGCGGGCACTTTCCCCCCCCCCCCCCCCCCCCCCCCCCCAGTCTGGATAGGGTTAATAATAGTATTTCTATAATATTTATAAATATTTTCTTTTTTTTGTTGCATTATGTGGTTAATTAGGTGCGAAATATATTATATGTTCACTATTAATAACATATAATTAACAATTCGACAACGAGACCGAGTTTTCTATGAGCTGATAGTCAACGAGGCGAAGCCGAGTTGACTATCTGCTCGTAGAAAACGAAGGCGAGTTGACTAATTGTATTAGTATCAACCATAAACAACTTTTCTTCAACGTAAATAAGTCTCATCAAACATTGTTCCAAATTTTCAGATAGTTTTACCTTTTTGTCTCCAGAAGTCTCACCATACAAAATGTCGAGTAACTCGATGGCGCCTGATAGACAGTCGCTCACAAAAACCCCCACGCGATTCTAATTACTTTGCTTCAAATTTGGTGTAGATATACTCCATCGGAGTAAGCGAATTCATTTTCTTATTCGAAAATGTCAAAAAAATTTCATTAATTTCGGGCCAATGTTTTCATGATTTCATCTCTCGTATATCTATAAATTTCAGTGGACGCCATGTTTGGTCTAGTTTCCAGGTTTTGCTTGCAGCATGAATATACCATTGCTTCTGATTGTTAAGAATAGGAGTATTCCAGTTATAAGAAGGTTTATCATTGGATAGCGCTACTAGTGGTCTATAACCAATAGAGCACTAGTAGTTCGGCCTTAGGCAGTGGAGTAGATCCAGTTGGACTGAGTCTACTACGGGAAAAGTAAAACGCTCCCGCCCTCCACGAGTTTGGGATGGCACCTTTGGCAAGTGACAGTAATCCCTCAGCCACCCCTGTTAGGGTTACAACAACTGTGAAGTCCTCAATGGCAGAGCAAACGGATGAAGATGAATAAATCCCAACGGTTGCGATGGCAGATGAAGGCAACGCTCTGGAAGTAAGCGTTTTCAAAATGGCGGTTCTCGCTCTTGTTACTTACTTGATCTGAGTTCCGGCAGCTCCAATTCCAAGTCCTCAACAGCGATACAGGCGGTAAAAAACAAACAAAAAACATTTTGACCGGCTGGAAAGGTGGAAGAAGGCTGCAACGGGGAAATGGCTCTAGTCGTCTCGGTTACCGTGCCACTGGAAACAGTCATAAACCGTGAAGATCGTGGGGCCAGCATTGCGCAGTGCTCTCACCACGTTAATCTCATACACGCGCAGGCCTTTACCAGGCAAACCAAAGTCCTGTGGCGATGAAGGACAGATAACGGGGACAGGGAAGTGAATCCTGGAAGTCTCTAGTCAGAATTCACACACAGGCGGCGGGTGCCAGATGGTCGTCGGATACTTGTATTGGGATAGGAGTGTCCCCCGGCAGCAGCATCCGTGTCTGAGCAGTCCTATTCAGGATACCCTCTGCTCACCCTTGGTAAGGGAAGGGGCTAGAAAAGGTGCCTTATACATAGGCTATCCCACATTCTCCTGACTGGGAAACCGCACCCAGTGGGATCACCAACATGCGGTCGAAATAACCAACGCTATTCAAAAAAAGTTTTTAAACATTATTTTAACCATTTTAATTTTGCAACATGGAACATTAGAACACTTCAGGACAGTGTGAAAAATAACAGGCCTGAGAGACGGACAGCCATAGTGGCATGGGAGTTGAAGAAAAACAACATCGATATTGCCGCTTTGAGCGAAACCCGTTTTGCGGATGAAGGCTACCTTCAAGAGCCACGCGGTGGCTATACCTTCTTCTGGAAGGGAAAGCAGCCAACGAGCCACGGATCCATGGAGTCGGCTTTGCAATACGGAACGACATTGTCAAGACTCTGCCCGAACTACCTACTGGAATCAACGAAAGACTGATGACTCTCCGTCTCCATCTTGGAAAGAAACAACATGCCACCATCATCAGTGCGTATGCCCCCACTTTAGACTCCGATGATAACACCAAGGAGGCTTTTTACTCCGATCTTGAAAAGATTCTTTCTGCCACTCCCAAGGAAGATAAGATCATCCTAATGGGTGATTTTAATGCTCGGATTGGTCGTGACCATGAGCTGTGGAAAGGAACTATTGGGAAAGATGGAGTGGGTAACATCAATGCAAATGGAGTCCTTCTGCTAACGAAATGTGCTCAGCATGGCCTAACAGTGACGAATACCATCTTTCGCCAAAAAAATCACCTCAAAACTACATGGAGACATCCAAGATCCAAACACTGGCACCTGCTAGACTATGTGATTGTGCGGAGCAAGGACACAAAAGATGTCCTCTTAACGCGTGCTGCCAAAGGATCAGAGGATTGTTGGACCGACCATCGACTTGTCCGATCCTCCATGAACATCCATCTTTCCTCGAGGCACCGGAAGTTACAGAAGTCCAAACGAAGAAAGCTCA
The DNA here is from genome assembly GCA_964035015.1 of Corallium rubrum. Lineage (NCBI taxonomy): Eukaryota > Metazoa > Cnidaria > Anthozoa > Scleralcyonacea > Coralliidae > Corallium > Corallium rubrum. Next base: position 130,287 of record CAXIUP010000124.1, read on the forward strand.
ATACTGCTGCATTAAAGAATCCTGAAGTGAAGGCCGATTTCCAAGCTCAACTAAACATGACCCTCCGCCATGCTCCTGAAAATATCGATCACACTGTCCATGAGAAATGGGAATTCATCAAGAAAGCCATCCTTGTCACCTGCACCCAAACTATCGGGTATGAATGCAGAAAAAACCAGGATTGGTTTGACGAAAACAATGAGGAGATCCACTCACTTCTGGACAGAAAACGGAAGGCTTTCATCTCTCTTCAAAATCATCCCCGTACAAGAAGGAAGGAAGCAACATACCGCCAGCTCAAGTCTGAAGTACAACGCCGAACTAGGGAACTGAAGGACCAATGGTGGCAGACGAAAGCACAGGAAATCCAGAGTTACGCTGACAAACATGATATGCGAATGTTCTTCCAGGAAACAAGATCCATCTATGGTCCCAGAAAGGGTGGTCAAGCGCCGATCCTCTCCCAGGATGGAAGTCACCTCCTTAAAGAAAGCAATGAAATTCGCGAGCGCTGGAGAGAACATTTTCAACAACTTCTTAACCGTGATTCCATCGTGACGGAGGAGACCCTGGAGGCCTTCCCACAATGTGCAATAAAGGATGCTCTTGATGACTCACCATCCATCATTGAAGTCAACTGTGCCATTAGTCAGATGAAATCCAACAAAGCTAGCGGCCCTGACGGGATTCCAGCAGAAATCTTTAAAGAAGGTGGAGATGTACTAACATCAGCTCTCCACGAACTCATCCTCATGATCTGGGATACTGAAGACCTTCCCGAAGATCTCAGAAACGCTGTCATTGTTACCATATTTAAGAAAGGTTCCAAATCCATCTGTGGGAATTACAGAGGAATCACACTGCTGTCCATCGCGGGGAAAATCCTCGCCCGCATTCTTCTAAACCGCCTACGTCCTACTGCTGAAGAAATGTTACCCGAAACGCAATGCGGTTTTCGTCCATGAAGAGGTACTGCTGACATGGTGTTTGTAGAGCATCAAACCCAGGAAAAATGCCGAGAGCAACAACAAGAACTCTACCTAGCATTCATTGACTTGACGAAGGCTTTTGACTCTGTGAACCGTAAAGCGCTTTGGACAACACTCCATCGAATAGGTTGCCCAAGGAAGTTTATCAACATCCTTAGTCTCTTACATGACGACATGACGGCAACTGTGCTCAGCGGCCAATTTGAGTCGACCCCATTCAAGTTTAGGACAGGAGTTAAACAGGGTTGCGTTCTTGCTCCAAACTCTATTCACCATCTACCTGACAGTGACACTGGCTCTCATCAAAGATCAACTCCCATCAGGTGTCGGCATCCAGTACCGTTTGGACGGAAAACTGTTCAATCTTAATCGATTGAAAGCGAAGACAAAGGTCACGCCAAAGGTCATCCATGATCTCCAATTTGCTGATGACTGTTGTGTCGCTGCCAACACTGCAAGTGATATCCAAGCCACACTTGATCTCTTCAACGAAGCATATAAGAAACTCGGTCTCTCTCAACATTGGTAAGACAAAAGTTCTTCATCAACCTGCACCTCGTCAACCGAGCAACCCATCCACCATTTATGTCGATGGAAAACCACTTGAATTTGTGGAACATTTCCCTTACCTGGGAAGCCATCTGTCTCAGAACGCTACCATCGATGAGGAGATCGAACACCGGATCCACAGCGCTAGCGCTGCCTTCTTCAAACTGCGGCAGCGTGTTTTTGAAAATAGAGACCTCCGAAAGTCTACGAAGATCATGGTCTATAAGGCTGTTGTCATCACCTCTCTCCTGTACTGCAGTGAAACTTGGACAACTTATCGCCGCCATGTCCAAACACTTGAGAGCTTCCATCAACGCTGCCTTCGGCAAATCCTAGGAATCTACTGGGAAGATCGCCGAACGAATACCAGCGTGCTCCAAGAAGCCAGGTTGTCAAGTATCGAAGCAATGCTCCTGAAAAACCACCTTCGATGGGCTGGCCACTGTGTCAGACTCCCTGAGAATCGGCTACCCCGACAGATTCTGTTCTCCCAGCTTACCCAAGGCCAGCGCCCAAGAGGTGGACAGATGAAACGATACAAGGACACCCTGAAGATTTCCCTTAAACATGGTGGCCTAAACACCGAAACATGGGAAGAATTAGCGGAAGATCGACCTAAATGGCGCAGCGTCTACTCTGCAGCTGAGTCCTTTGAATCTACCAGACTCGTTAAAGAAGCTGAAAAGCGCCGAAAGAGAAAGGAGAAAGAAGCAAACCCCATCCTCCGCGTCTCCCTTCCTCAGTCAACTTCATGTCCCCACTGCCCGAAGATCTGTGGATCCAGAATTGGCCTCCTCAGCCACCTTCGAACACACCAAGACTAGTTTGCTACTATTTCGTATTCTACGTATTTGTTATTTTTTCCATTTATTATCATCATCATTCTGTTATTTCTTTTCCTTTCTGATACCATTATTATTATTATCCAATATACCTGGTAAACGTCATCCTCGACATCGAGGGACAGCCGACGAGTAGTTCGGCCAATCAGAAAGCTGGATTTGTAATAGACCATTGGTTGATACTAATATCTAATATTTAATACATGTATCTAGTTTTACAGGCGATAATGTTGTCAAACAACTAATCTTTTCAAAAACACCAACAAAATTTTCACTTTAAATCCAGTGAAAAATTTGTTTAAAATTAGTATTTCCCATATTTGGCAACCAGACACATTATAAAAAACATATGATCCAAAAAATGCACACATCTGTGGTAAGAAGAACAATTGGTAATGTTCTTGTTCAAAAAGTGTTCACTCATTCCCAATGCTATATCCAGGGGTGTTGACATGCTGGAACACGAGTTTGGATTCCCAAATACTGTACATAGGTGCCCAAAACGCTATAAATCACGAGTAAACTGTAAAATATCCCAGGTAGCACACTGTCAGAACCTCCTAAAGAGCTCTAAATATCATCACAACTTTGCCATTGACAAGTGTGCTCAAAATATCTCAGGATATGGCACTTATTCAATACTTGATAGCCTTGAACTTGACATATGTGGTTCATACCATGTTAAACCAACTTCTGAGAATTTCAAAATTCTTCTGTGTCAAAGGTAAAAGTGTTAATTCAAAGAAAAATGCCCAACAGATGACAGCTATTTTGTCAAAAAGTAAAGGCAAAAAAAAACTCCCATGCATTGCTAGAATGGGAATTGTACATTGCCTACCAAAAAATTATTGGCCAATCAGAAGAAGGCATGACGTTCATGACATCAGACCAGACAAAGCTTCATTATAATAAAATTTATTATTCACAAACAGTATGATACTAATTACAGGTACTTACATCAACCAGGAATCATTGTAAGGAAAAAGTATTATGGTGCTCAACCACTACTCATGGTTTCAAATTTACACTGTACCTGTATTACACAAATTCTGCACTTACTTCTGGCAAAAAAAGAGACAGAACCAACTTAACCCTTTCCCCACTAGAGTTCTTCCCTTGACAAGTAGAATCATCTGGTGTTAGCCAGAGTATATAATAAAAGGCCACCATGGTAGGAAAGACAATTTTTAACCCTTTTCTCACTAAGGTTCTTCCCTTGACAAGTAAACTCATCTGGCATTAGCCAAAGTAACTCTGTTCTTAGCCAGAGTAAAATACTAAGAGGCCACCACAGTAGGGAAATGGTTAATGAAGTTCAGTCATGTGCTTTACCAATGCATTAGCTAAATGAAATGTGACATCACATTTCAAGCATATGTACTGCATCCCATTTGGTTCTGTACCATATGGGGCAAAATTTTGTACAAAATGACGGAAAATGCCCCACCCCCTGGGGAAATGTATGAGCGAATTTATCTCCTGGTGATGAAAGCTTAATAGTATAATTACCAGAAACATGAAAAGATTTGAAGATTGTGTATAAAGTTTGCTTTAATAAAAAAATATATAAACACAACAAGATATGCCCCACAACGGGCTCTCGTGCCTTTTGAGAGCTTCAAAACCAAAAGAACAATTAATACATATTAAACAAGTGTTTAGCTTTCCACAAGAATAGATTATATGGATGGCTTTATTAACATATAGATAAAAATATTAAAATACCTCTCCGTCTCACATTCTGGAGAACACGCCATCTTGCTGCTTGACATGGAGTATGGATACCATAGATATAGGAGACCTAGATTGCTGACTCGGTTGAAGAGGCGCGCCAAATTTGAAAATCCAAGATGGCGGCTCAACCGGTCAAAAATCATAGACAGTGCGTAAGAAAAACGATGTTTTTCGCATTTTACGTCCGCCCACTGTTTCCGATCCCGTTCGACCACCTTTTTTTGGGAAGAACTACCTATTGTGAAGGTCTTGGATGAAAATCGTACAATTTGAGTGGAATTAACAACAAAATAATCGATCGTTAAATGTTGCCGAAACAGTCACTTGCGGTCACTTGGTCGGTTCGAGACTACCCTGGTCCCAGAGGTCCTACGCCGCCCGCCCCCCCCCCCCCCCCCCCCCGAAATGCTGAAGCGGCGAGAGAACCTCTGGTCGAAGACGCTACTAATCTCACTTTCATGTTGCAGTAATCTAATTAAATTGAACGGGGGGGGGGGGGGGGTTAAAACTTTTTGCACCACTAATAGAAATTTTTATTTATTAAGGTCATTTAAGGCGCAGGCTAGGTGAAATAAACTATAAAGGTCTAGAAATTTGGCCGTTTTACCAGTCGAGCAAGGAAAAAAAAACCAACAGTCCAAGAGACAAGACAAGACAAGACAAGACTAGACAAGACAAGACAAGACAAGACAAGACAAGACAAGACAAGACAAGACAAGACAAGACAAGACAACTTATTAGTTGCGCTGAATGACTCGCCCGACCGCTTCAGTGATCAAATTATTTGTTCGTTTGATCGTTTCAAAATCACTTGCAAGCTACAATAACAGGAAAATTCTTATCCATAGGGCATAATTTTTTCCCCATGGCGCTTTAGTTTCTATACCGCTGCTATTCAGAAAAATTGCGAAAACGAAACCGAATTTTATGTGTACAACTACAAGTCCTACAACGCAAAAATGTCACCCGTTCACAAAGAAATAATATGCATTATTCTAGATTTGTGTTTGGGGGCTTGGGGTAAAGATATAACCAGACGTTTTGAATTTTTTCATGTAATGACACGAGAGAAAATACGCCGCAGCCAAATTATACAGGGAAAGTAAAATAAATTGACACAAATAAAGCGCCATTATCAGTTGTTTACGTTGTTTTCTTTTGAATCAATGCGTGTGAATAATTTGCTTGTGACGCGTTTTCCGTGCACGTTCTCTTCTTTACAGTGTTCATAAACAACGGATTTTTATTCTTTAGCATGTATGAGATGACTGGATGAGTTAAAAAAAATAAACAGCTATCAATTCGTTGGTGGTTAATACAAATACATGGCGCCTTGCTTTTGGCATTTACGACGCCGTCATTATGTTCGTAATAAAATTGGCGATAGGATTTATAAATTACAATCACAGAATGATATAACAAGTTCATTTATGCAACAACTGTATTCAAATTAAAAAAACCCGTCATACTTGGATGTTATGGCGAACCCACTAGAGAATATTGAGAAAGCTTGCTGAACGACGTTCTCGGTATATATAAATTATAGTTCGGCGGCAGATTAATACTCGATCGCCAAATCCGTGTGGCAACGTAGAAATATTTCTTGAGTAGGAGAAATAATAGTTTAGTCTACGCACTGAAATAATATTTATACCTCCACGCACTGCAAACTTGGTGTACTAAGGTACATGTACGGCCCAGAAATGTGCACCAGCAACGGTGTTTGTTAGTTCTTGTTCTTTACGGCTTTGTTTTGCAATTTACTCCGGAGATTTTAACATAACGATGCTACAAACGCCTTACAAGATGCAGTACATTTCTTCACGCCTCCACCTTTGACTTGTAGTTCTGTAATTATTTTTTTTAATCCAAACCCCCCTAACAGATCCCTTAGCCAATCAGAAAATGGGGTCAAGATCTGACCCTAGTGACTTCATTGGCTCGGAGCGATCAAAGAAACGGCCAGTTCGACCAGAGGTTCTCTCGCCGCTTCAGCATTTCGGGGGGGAGCGGGCGGCGTAGGACCTCTGGAACCAGGGTAGTTCGAGACACGACTGACTCAAGAAACTGACTAAGTTAAGAGGTTGGGAGGCTCGAACGTCTTGAACCGACCATGTGACTGTTTCGGCAACATTTAACGATCGATTATTTTGTTGTTAATTCCACTCAAATTGTACGATTTTCATCCAAGACCTTCACAATAGGTAGTTCTTCCCAAAAAAAGGTGGTCGAACGGGATCGGAAGCAGTGGGCGGACGTAAAATGCGAAAAACATCGTTTTTCCTATGCACTGTCTATGATTTTTGACCGGTTGAGCCGCCATCTTGGATTACTCATGTTGGCGCGCGCGTGCGCTATAAATTATATTACAGTCAGCAATCTAGGTCTCCTATATCTATGATGGATACATGTGGATCCACCGGAAGTCCTGGTACAAAATGGCCGCCAACAATCCCCTAACAATCCCCAGAATTCAGTGACATTAAGCCCCTAAATCCCCACCATATCCCCACATGGTCCGGGGTGAGGGGGGTCGGGAATCGGGATTAACTTTGACTGGTGCATAAACAAACACTTGACTCACTGAGCCTGCGTTCCAATTGACCTGCGTGACAAAAAGGTAAAAGCGCGAACTACTTCATTTAAGGTGGCTCCATACAGTTTCTAGAAAAATTGAAAATACAAGTTTGAGAGTCCAAAATTCGTGCATAAACAATTCGGAAAAAGAATAAAGCTAAATGTTATACATAGTTAAACAGTCTGACAATCAAAAACTGTTACCAAATAAATAGTAACAGTTGTTGCTATGGCAACAATGACATTTCAAAATGGCTGCAAATTACCCTTCAAACTAATTTAATTCGAAAAAAACTTTGGTGACCCCCAATTTATTTTTCATTAAAACTTTTCTTGAAGTATGAGTGATCAATAGGCCGATTTCAAAAAAATTCTGTAGAAGGAATAATTTTTTTCCGTAAAAATCATGTTTGTTAATTTTTAAAAAAATTCGTTCGACAGATTTCTTTTAAATCGGCCTATATCGATTACTCATATCTCTAGGAATGTTTTAATGAAAAAAAAATTGGGGGTCACGAAAGTTTTTCTCGAATTAAATTAGTTTGAAGGGTAATTGGCAGCCATTTTGAAATGTCATTGTTGTCATAGCAACAACTGTTACTATTTATTTGGTAACAGTTTTTGATTGTCCGACTGTTTAACTATGCATAACAGTTAGTTTTATTCTTTTTCCGAATTGTTTAATCACATTTTTTGGACTCTCAAACTTGTATTTCAAGAAACATTTCCATTTTTCAAGAAACTGTATGGAGGCTTAGGTTAGTTTCAGAAATTGCAGCTTGATGTTAGTAATAATTGTCAGTTGTTTGCTGTACATGCTGTGTTAGGTAGTAATACTCAGAAAAACTCTGAATTCTGAGCGGGACTCGAACCCACAACCATCTGAATGTTAACCAGAACATGCTACCCTAACATCAAGCATCAAGCTGCAATTTCTGAAACTAACTAACAGTGTTTAACTGGAAACTTACTGTTACAAGGCGACTTGTCGACCAACAAGTACTTGTAACCGAGCGGTTAAGACTCGTTCCTAGAGGACTGGGCACAGTCTAAGGTATAAGTACCTTAATTAACCTTGCTCCGCTATCTGAGTTCTAGTGGCTCAATGGTTAGATCGTCTGGCTAGCATTTAGATGGTTGTGGGTTCGAGTCCCGCTTAGAGCTCAGAGTTTTTCTGAGTATTACTAACTAACACAGCTTGTACAGCAAACAACTGACAATTATTAATACTTCATTTAAGTTCTAATATCATTCATTTAAGGCCACATAACGTTTAGCTTTAGGAAAATATGAAAAAAAAAATATTAAAATTGATATATTGAAAAAAGACCCTATGCCGAAAAAATCAGTATGGAAACAAAAGTTAATATGTTGGAAAAAAAAATAAATAAAATATATATATATATATATATATATATATATAAATATATATATATATATATATATATATATATATATATATATATAAAGTAAAGATTTATATATAAATATGGTTTCTTTACTCTTCCTACTTGATGTATACGTACTAGCTATACTATCTGAATCAATCCTTGGAACTGACGTCCAGACCTAGCTCTTTGACTTAATATTCCTTGCTAGCAGAGGTCTTTATCGGTAACAGACCGGTGGCAAACATCCGACTCCTTTTCTGTTGCGCATGCGCGAAATTACCTTGACAACGAAGTTCAGAAAAACAAGATATGCGTGAACAACACGAGGCGATAGCGGAGTGTTTCACCAGCTCTGTAAGTTCAAAACAAGATTTGATTTCGCATTTCGAGAAACAGTACATGTTCTCTGTCTATTCGCGTGCCCATATATAATTTCATATACAAACTGTGTAAGTTCAATGAGCCACATGGACCGGCGACGGGGTGTTGCGCAATCAGATGTCGCGCGCGTATTTCTGGCCATGTGCTACTTGCGGGAAATGTATAGTTGTATTATTTTGTTCCGTTTAATAAAATTGTTGTTGGAATATTTAATAAAATGAAATACCATATAATTAACTTTATTCAGCATTTCAGGCCCGCCCCTCTTTCACCAAACCTGTTTATACAGCATTGTCACATAGTTTGTCCGATAATGATCGTCACTAAACAATCCCTATTTATTAGACCTATGATAGATAGACCTTGTTAAATTCTCTTCTCCAAAAGGCAGGAAATGGCTTTTCAGTGAGGTCTCAGAAATCGAAAATCTCCTCGGCGACAAGCTGGATCACCCCGAGGGACATAGCCAGGGGGGGGGGGGGGAAGCCGTGACTCCCCCCCCTTTAGATATAAAACAACAGACATGTAACTACAAAACTGATGCAATATGCCATTATGTCAGGAAATAAACTGTAAACAGTGTATTTAATCTACTGAGTCTATGCATTTGAGTATCTATGTGACGTTTGCGTGTTTTGAGTATTTTATATGACCTTTTTTAACCTTCAGAGTCTGTAAAATCTTCCTCCAAAAGCCAGGAAATGGCATTTCAGCGACTCGATTTCAAAATTTCCTGGGGGAGCATGTCCCAGAACCCCCTAAAAATTTATTTTGATTTGGGCTCCCCCCCTTTCAAAATCCGGGCAACGTCCCTGACTACCCCCAATCCCCCGACATGTCGTCACACTGATATGCAAAAGTAAAATTTTGCCCTCCCAAATGAAACTTCGTTCCCATATACGGCATAGAAAAAAACATACGATAAGTTAAAAGGAAAGACACGCCATGCATCAAAATGAGAATTATTATATAACCTTTCTTCTAATTCTAAAAGTAAGGGAATGGCTTATTAGCAATGAATTACTAGCCAATTTCAATGGGCCTTGTAGTAAATTGTTATAAGACATCAATAATACTAACTTAATGCTGAATAGTAATGGTGTACTTTGGCAGTGATTTAACCGTATTTGCTGCCACAAAATCTTCATTATATTTGGGGTGGCTGCTGGTTTGCTAAGTCACATTTATCTTTGGCAAAGGTTTTAAAAATGACATACTATTGGCAGTATTGGGTTCATCGCTATCCTGAAGAGTTAGTTATGCACGAGATGAAATTAACCAATTGGCTCACTTTGGTATAGATTGGTACAGCTTCGCCAGAGAACTAGTTTGCGTATATAGTAATCCTATAGAAGAAAAACGATGGACGAGGGAAAAATAGTTGAAATTGATGGAAAAAAATATATTCGGCGAAAAAATATCACCCTGGAAAGCGTTTCGATGGTGTATAAGTTTTTTTAGGGTAGCCGGGGCGTTGCTATTAATTAAGCATCAAAGAGTTGGTGAAACTGTCTGAACAACTATTATTTCTGATTAAAAGCTTCTAGGACAGCGTCGGTCACGGTTGAAATCCAAATATTTCCAGGGTTAAGTCACGTTGGCCTGAAAAACAGAGAAAAATCTTCTCGACGTTTCGAGCGAAGGCCCGGCCCCTTCGTCAGGAGAAACTAATTTCTCTGACGAAGGGCCTACGCTCGAAACGTCGAGAGACATTTCTCTGCTTTTCAGGCCAACGTGACTTTAACCCTGGTAATATATTATTTCTGATTGCTGTAAAGCATATTCATCTCCAAATATTTCAGGGTTAAGTCACGTTGGCCTGAAAAACAGAGAAAAATCTTCTCGACGTTTCGAGCGAAGGCCCTTCGTCAGGAGAAACTAATTTCTCCTGACGAAGGGCTTTCGCTCGAAACGTCGGAAAGTTTTTTTAGGGTAGGTGAGGCGTTGCTATTAATTAGGCCAACGTGACTTAACCCTGGTAATATATTATTTCTGATTGCTGTAAAGCATATTCATCTCCTCGGGAAGAAGGATAATTTCATCTTACTGTCAACCATAGCGCTGAATTCAGAAATCCAGAGTCTGGAGCGTGCACAAATACAATTGAATTGGAGAGACTTGAAAAAGTACGATTCGTATTTCGCCGAGTACTGCGTATAAGGAAGCAATGTCTAAATAAGTCAGAAGATATGTTTTATAAATACGTTTTGTGGAAACACCACGTAAAGTATTTCTTTGCTAAGAAATATTTGCTAAGAAATATTTTACGTGGCGTTTCTACAAAACGTATCTATATTACATTATCGCCATGAAAACTTTCAAATAATTAGATATCAGTGTTTTACTTAGATTAATTTTATTAATTGGTTAACTTTTCAATTATTATTAGCCAACAAAACAAAAATAGGTCTTAAAAGAAAGCGGCGTCTTTTGGGAATTAAAATATTACGTATATATCCTATCCCTTCAAACAGAACAGAAACAAAGCAACGTTTATGTAGAAAAACAACATCTTGGATAAAAGGAAACTTCCATGTCGAACCGAAACTTGAAAAAACGTGAAAAAACAACAGCGTAAAAGGAAAACCGACGAACAAAAACGTGAAAAAGTTACGTAAAAATAAAGAGCAGCCGCTATGAGAGTCCATTTGGCACTTACTGACTAGTACCTGCAGAGGTTTAGTCCTATATACTCAACAATAATTATAATTGCTTTACAAAGCTTCAACAAAGTATTTGCTTTTTGTAGCTTTGCATGGAGTTGTTAATAGATAAATGAAAACATTTTGGGATACTTCAATGTTTGAAAGCTCAGCATTAATAAAATTTATTACTCAATTAATCACAAATGTATTGACTTAATTTTTGGCTTTTTTTGCATTATATACAGGTATATGTGGTTAATTACCGGTAGCTGCGAAATGTATCGAGTTTACTATTAATAACATTAAGAACTATTGATATTGTAGCTTCTATAATTGTTAATTTCTTGTTGGGTATAATTACAAAGTAAACATAGATAAAATAATATTTTACAACAGGAAAAAGCACAGTGAAGTGAACACTCCAGTATACTCCAGCTGGAGATATTACAAATTATTGAATTTCTACCTGTAATACCTTGTCCAGTTTTAGTCTATAATGAAACTTTTCACTTAAATCAAGTGAATAATTCGTTTAAAATTAGTATTGCCCATTGGTACCCAGATACATTATAGAAAAAATATGATCCAAAATGCACACATCTGTGGTAAAAAGAACAATTGGTAATGTTTTTGTGCAAAAGGTTCAGACTGTAAATTCCCAAATCTCCCAGGGAGCACGACACCAGAACCTCCAAAAGAACTCTAAATACTGTATCATCACAAATTTGCCATTCACAAGTGTGCTCAAAATATCTCAGGAAATGGCACTTATTCAATACTCTAAAACACATGTAATTTTCTTGCCAGTATTATTGATGATTGACGATAACCTTGTATTTGACGTATGGGGTTCATATATGTACCCTCTTAAACCCACATCTGAGAATTTCAAAATTCTTCTGTGTCAAAGATAAAAGCGTTAAAAAAGTCAGTTTTGTTTTAAGCAAAATGCCCACCAAATGACATCCATTTTGCCAAAAAGTAAAGGGACAAACACAACTCCCATGATCCATTACTAGAATGGGAATTGTCCATTGCAAGTTACTCTTCATGTACTGTATATTTAACAATTAGTGAATTAGACAACGAGAAAGAGTTTTCTATGAGCTGATAGTCAACGAGGCGAAGCCGAGTTGACTATCTGCTCGTAGAAAACGAGGGCGAGTTGCCTAATTGTTTTAGTATCAACCATAAACAACTTTTCTTTAACGTAAATACGTCTTATTAAACATTGTTCCAATTTTTCAGATAGTTTTACCTTTTTGTTTGCAGAAGTCTCCCCATTCAAAATGTAGAGTAGCTCGATGGCACATGATAAACAATCGCTCACACAAAACGAGATTGTAATTACTTTGCTTCAAATTTGGTGTAGATATACTGCATTGGTATAAGCGAATTCATTTTCTTATTCGAAAATGTCAGACTGAACAATTCTCCATTACTTTCGGGCCAATGTTTTCATGATTTCATCACTCGTATATAAATTTTAGCGGATGCGATGTTTGGCCCAGTTTCCAGGTTTTGCTCGTGGTTTGAATATGCCGTGGCTCTTGATTGGTCAGAATAGGAGTATTCCAGCTATACGAAGGTTTGTCATTGGATAACGCTACTAGTGGTCTATCACCAATAGACCACTTAGCTCAGCCATGCAATCAGAAAGCCGGATTTGTAATAGACCACTAGTTGGTTGATACTAATATAATTACAATGCAACTCCCATCAATCATGGTTATCACCAAGTGGAGAACTGGGGGAAATCACTAATATCATTATACTGTAATAGAGCTTTAGCATCATGAATGCCTTGTATTTTTCTGATTGGCCAATAATACACACTTAATGTCTGCTCCCGAGGGAAACAGTTTTGTTTTCCGAGAGTCTTGACATTTCCTGAGACGAAGTCGAGGGAAACATCGAGACTCGAGGGAAAACAAAACTAACTGTTTCCCGAGGGATCAGACATTAAGTGTTTTGTTACATAGCTAGAGTTTCACTGAATAATTTCAACGTTTATCAAGGGAAAGTACACAAAAGACAAACTGAAAGATTTACCAAAACATTTCACCTGGCTCCGTTATTTCACTTCAACCAGAGCCTCAGAACAAAAGAACAGCAATACATTTCTCCAGTTAATCTTCACACATGCTTTGAAGACCTATAAATATTCTTTTTTTCGTACCAAACAAGCTTTTGTTTATAGGATGCCGTGAAGAGTTCAAAGTTCTAGCGGGCAACAATTGAAAACTTATTGACCAAGCAGGCAATAAGTTCTCAATTATTGCCAGCCCACTCAGTAGACATTGAAATTTAGCTAAGGACATGTGACTACAAACCAACCAATGACAGTCATCGGTGCATCCAGTGAAATTCTAGCTATATAACAATGGAAATTGTTGCCTACCAAAAAATTATTGGCCAATGGCAATCAGAAGAAGGCGTGACGTTCATGACGTCACACCTGATAAACCCTCATAAAAAAATTTATTATATGCATGACAAAATTACTACATTCTGATTGGTTGAGATGAGTGCATTCAATTATTCTGTTATTGTACTGCAGTACAAGTAAAAAAAATAGAGAAGGGCCTGGAAACAATTAATGTTGCCAATTAAATTCTAAATGGCGGCCAATTCTGCAATGTAAAGTTTTCACGTTTCCAACTACTTGTGGTACATTATCAACTAAAAATTCCATATAAATATTTTGAAATGAGTATAGAGAACACCTGGAGTGAAAATGTTTCTTGTCAAGTAATAAAACAAGATGTTTTTAACGAGTAATTTTGCCTGTCATGCATATAATAAATGAGTATACATACAATCATGATATGGCTCATATAATTAAGGGTTTACACTACTCATGATATTTGAAAATTATGCGAAATTGCACTCACCTAATGTCTCGTGCAATTTTTGCAAAATTTTCAAATATCACTTGTAGTGTAAATCCTTAATTGTACTCACAATCATTATGATTACCTATACTTATTATTTACAAGCAGTATATGATACTAATTACGTACATCAACCAGGATTCATTGTACCTGCATTACACAAATGCACTTACTGTTGGCAAACGAGAGAGAACCACCTTAACCTTTTCATCACTACAGTTCTTCCCTCATCTGATGTAAGGCAGAGTAAAATATTAAAAGGCCACCACAGTAGGAAAAGGGCCTTTCCATACTGTTCTTCCTTTGATGAGTTAAATTAATCATCTGGTGTTAGCCAGAGTAATATACTAAGAGGCCACCAAGCCCATCATGGTAGGGAAAGGGTTAATGAAGTTCAGTCATGTGCTTTACCAATGCACTAGCTAAGTCAAATGTGACATCACATTTCAAACATATGTACTGCATCCCATTTGGTTCTGTGGCTTCAAGTTCATGGGTCAACAAATGTCGATCAAATGATTTACAATCAAAATTCATGTTACAGTAAGTACACTTGAAACTTTTTCCTGTGTGATGTGTCTTTTGATGATTTACTAAACTAGAATGGTGGGAAAATGCTTTGCCACAGATATCACAAGTGTACGGTTTCTTTCCAGTGTGTGTTTTTTTATGATATTGTAAGTTACATGACTGGGAAAATGTCTTGGCACAGACATCACATTTGAACAGTTTCTGGCCAGTATGTGTTTTTGCATGAGTTTGGAGGTTTAATAAATGAACAAATGTCCTTTTACAGACATCACATTTGAATGGTTTCTCTCCAGTACTATGTGTTGTTTTATGATATTTCAGGGTAGCTAAACGAGTAAAGGTTTTCCTGCAGAGATCACATTTGAAAGGTTTCTCTCCAGTATGTGTTCTTTTATGACGTTGCAGGGAAGTTAAACGAGTAAATATTTTCCTGCAGAGATCACATTTGAAAGGTTTCTCTCCAGTATGTGTTCTTTTATGACGTTGCAGGGAAGTTAAACGAGTAAACATTTTCCTGCAGAGATCACATTTGAAAGGTTTCTCTCCAGTATGTGTTCTTTTATGATATAGTAAGGTACTTGACTGGGCAAATGTCTTGTCACAGACATCACATTTGAATGGTTTCTCTCCAGTATGTGTTCTTTTATGACATTGCAGGGAAGTTAAACGAGTAAATATTTTCCTGCAGAGATCACATTTGAAAGGTTTCTCTCTAGTATGTGTTCTTTTATGACGTTGCAGGGAAGTTAAACGAGTAAACATTTTCCTGCAGAGATCACATTTGAAAGGTTTCTCTCCAGTATGTGTTCTTTTATGATATAGTAAGGTACTTGACTGGGCAAATGTCTTGTCACAGACATCACATTTGAATGGTTTCTCTCCAGTATGTGTTCTTTTATGATATACTAAGCCACTTGACTGGGAAAATGTCTTGACACAGAGATCACATTTGAAAGGTTTCTCTCCAGTATGTGTTCTTTTATGATATAGTAAGGTACTTGACTGGGCAAATGTCTTGTCACAGACATCACATTTGAATGGTTTCTCTCCAGTATGTGTTCTTTTATGATATACTAAGCCACTTGACTGGGAAAATGTCTTGACACAGATATCACATTTGAATAGTTTCTCGTCCGTATGTGTTCTTTTATGATATAATAAGCCACTTGACTGGGCAAATGTCTTGTCACAGACATCACATTTGAATGGTTTCTCTCCAGTATGTAGTACCATGTGACGTCTTAAACTTGCTAAACTGCTAAATGTCTTGCTGCGGGCTGGACACCGATGAGACTTTTTTCCATTCACGCTAGAACTCCTTTTGGTCAAGTCAGAATTATTACTCATTGTAGATCCTTCACGTTCCGGACAGCTCTTCGTCTTATCAATTCTCCACAACCACCTTTTGATTTCCAACAAAATATGTCAAATATAAATTCGAAACTCACAATACCTCAAAACTCGCAATTAGCATAACATGCGTATCAAGTCCAAACTCTGAGCCTGCGTTCCAACAGACCTGCGTGGCAAGAAAAAAAGAAAACGTCATAACCCATTACTGTTACGGTCACCAATATAGATTTATTGATCTAATATAGTAATCCCTCGTAACCTAGTAATCCCTGGTAATCTAGTAATCCCTGTTAACCTAGTAATCCCTGGTAACCTAGTAATCCCTGGTAATCTAGTAATCCTTGGAAATCTAGTAATCCCTGGTAACCTAGTAATTCCTGGTAATCTAGTAATCCCCGGTAACCTAGTAATTCCTGGTAATCTAGTAATCCCTGGTAACCTAGTAATCCATGGTAACCTAGTAATCCCTGGTAACCTAGTAATCCCTGGTAACCTAGTAATCCCTGGTAACCTAGTAATTCCTGGTAACCTAGTAATCCCTGGTAATCTAGTAATCCTTGGTAACCTAGTAATCCCTGGTAACCAAGTAATCCCTGCTAATCTAGTAATCCCTGGTAACCTAATAATCCCTGGTAATCTAGCAATCCCTGGTACCCTAGTAATCCCTGGTACCCTAGTAATCCCTGGTAATCTAGTAATCCCTGGTAACCTAGTAATCCCTGGTAACCTAGTAATCCCTGGTAACCTAGTAATCCCTGGTAACCTAGTAACCCCTAGTAATGTAGTAACCCCTGGTAATCTAGTAACCCCTGGTAATCTAGTAACCCCTAGTAATCTAGTAACCCCTGGTAATGACAATTTAAATGACAATCAATGATTAAACCAATAATCCTAGATATTTAATGTAAAAATCCTGTTGAAGAGCTCTGCTAGATATTTGCAATTTAATTTGATAATTAGTTTTATCAAGGTTCAGCGATAGTAAATAAATTAAATTCAAAAACATCAGAGCATTTAATAAAATCATTAATATAAATAAGAAAAAAAGGTGGCCAAGAACAGAGCCCTGTGCCTGTGGCACCCTGTGAGTAATTAGTTCAGAGTCCGAATTAGTATTAAATATCGATTCAAACTGTTTATTATTTTCTAAATTAAAGAGGAAAACCATTCATAAGCAATACTTCTTATTCCATAATAATTTAATTTAGCCAAAAAAATTGTGATCAACTGTGTCAAATGCTTTACAAAAATCTACAAAGATGTCGCAAGATCGAATAAATTTATCAATAGATCTTTTCAGTTAATAAAAGCGGTAGGTGAAGTGTTGAATGTTTAGATCTAAATGCAAATTGCTGATCATAGACAACAGATAAATTAATTTATTAAAATAAGAGATAGGCCTGTTATACATCAGTTTCTCAATTATAGTCTTGTTGAATATTGAAAGTAGAGAAATAGGACGATAATTAGAGAGAGATAATTAGAGAGAGACAATGGAGAATCTTTTTTGTAAACAGGAATGACTTTTGCCAGGGGCGGCGTGGCCCCCAATGATCCGTTTACCTTGTGGGTCCCAACAATTTGTGACTGGCGGATGGACCCAAATATTTGGTATATACTTAGCTGGTTGGCCAGCTAAGTTGGCCACTGCAGCATAAAACTTGAAGTGCAATATAGATTTGGAATAGAATTTAGTTTAGGAATATTGCAGTTCTGTAGGGTTTCGAGCTAAGGCCTTTTATGAGAGAAACGTACAGTTCAATTCATTTCATAAAACCTTTAGTGTTTGGAATTTTTTTTCCAATTCAACGTTGCCTATGCAGCACATTTATTTTATATTAACTCTTTCTTGTCCGAATTGGTCTTTAGTATTTTATTCTGGCTAACGCCAGACGATTTTATTCACCTCTGGGGAAGCCCCCGGACAGGAATGAGTTATAGACTATCTCTTTAACTCTTTCTTGTCCGAATTGGTCTTTAGTATTTTATTCTGGCTAACGCCAGACGATTTTATTCACCTCTGGGGAAGCCCCCGGACAGGAATGAGTTAAATAATATTTTATAATATTAATCCGTGTATTGAGAATAACAAGACTGCGTGCAACTACATGTACACGTTACATTATAAATATTGTATCATTGTTTTTCTGTTTTTAAACTTACAATTTTGCTAAAAGCTGTTGTCAGAACGCAGGAATTTCATTTCAAACACCCAAATTTCAAAATTTTCCGGGGGAGCATGCCGCAAGTTCTAAATTCTTCTTATCATGACCCCTATTGCTAATGAGTTTAATATGAGTTTTTTTGCTAATGTTGGAAAGAATCCAGCCTCATCAATCCCAACTAACTCATGAGATTGAAGCTGTTATCGGTACTTAAAATCAGGAAAAGCTACTGGGCCTTTTAGTATTCCTGTTTCGGTTCGGAAAATTTTAAGTAAGGTCGTCTCTTAAGGCCCATTTCAACTCAGGAGAATTTTCCTTGGACAGGAAATTTCCCTTTGTCTTGTGAGCTCTTGGACAGAACTAATGAGACAAAAGAAAATGTGCTGTCCGAGGAAAATTATCCTGAGTGGAAATGGGCCATTAAGGCTAGTTTCCACTCAGAAACATTTTCCTCAGGACTGGAACGGACAGGAAAGTTTTCTTTGTCTTGTGAGCTCTCGGTTGGAACTAATGACTTTCACACAAAGGAAACTTTCCTGTCCGTTCCTATCCTGTGGAAGATTTTCCTGAGTGGAAACTACCCTTTAGGCTATGTGGACACGGTAACGTTTCCGAGCGTTTTCGTATTGTTTACTGTTCTCAAGGGAATATCGAGAACAATCAGTTCATTACTTGAAACAGTACGAAAACGCTCGGAAACGTTACCGTGTGCACATACCCTGCCCATTTGTAATAACCTTTATTATTTTTGTATTAACCTTATTATTTTTTTCTATCCTAGTAAGGGTATGAGATATTTAGATTTACAATTCACTAAATCTCTATAAATACCTTTCCATATTGATTTTGTATTTGACTGATTTTTTGCAAAATACTCTTGATAATAATATTTTTTGCGGGAGGGGGGGAGGGGGAGGGGGAGGTGGGGAGGTAGGGGGATGGTTGGCGTGATTTCAGTAAAAAATCCTACAAGCCGGTTTGGGACGAAAATAAATGCATTCATTGAATCAAATGGAAAAAATATCCTACATTAAGTTTGAGCAAGAAAAAAAAATCGCATCACTTTTCAAAAACAAGGTTGAACGTTAATAGTGAGGCAGCATTTCGAAAGCACTTAAGAAAGTAAACATGTAGGATGGTCTCAATACATTCATCCCTTAAAAAATTAATGATAAACTGTATTACTAGCAGTTACTATCACAAGTGAAGTGCTGCCTCATTATTGAGACGAAACCATGTCGCTAATTCCACAGGCAACTCTGTGCAGTCTGTGGCCCAAATAACACTCTTTCCCACTCCAGTAACACCACCTGAGTTTTCCCATTCCGCTCATGCAAGATTGCCCATTAATCCACGTACACAAATTTGCCCACTAGCTCCCCTCAAGTTTTCTTACTCCACCCGAGTTTGCCAACTCCACCCAAGTTTACCCACTCCACCTGAGTTTTCCCTCTACCCAAGTTAATTTGCCCACGTCACTTGACTTTGCCCACTCCACCAGACTTTCTCATTCCACTCGAGTTTACCCACTCCACCCTCCATCTGAGGTTGTCCACACCACCCAAGTTTTCCCACTCAACCCGATTTTGCTCACTCCACCAGTTTGTCCATTCCACCAAATTTGCACACTCCGGTATGTATTAATATTTACGAAGTGGCTGTAGGTCCAGTAAGCGGAACTCGTTCTAAAAAAGGTTAAAGGTCCAGCAATCAGTTCCAGTACCAGCGCAGCCAGATTCCGAATAAACGTAACTGTCTTAACACGTGTTTGCGTGTTGTCTTAATATTAATATCTTTCCTAGTCTTCGATTCACTCAGCTCAGCTGTGTCAACCAGTGTATACCACTGATCTCGAAAAATACTGGATTAAGTACCTATTGTTTAAAAAATGAAGCCGGATGTCAGCCATTACTAAGGGACCAGCGTATTCTGGCACCGATAAAAACATTTTGTTGAATGACTGAGATGCTGAATCTTTGAAAGAAAATAAAGTTCAATATTCTTTTTGGGAACAGAAGACGTTTTAAGAAGACATAGATTTAACTAAAAGCAATAAATGATCTTATTAGCAATTTAGATTTTGATCTGCACGCATTATAAATAAACAGTAAGTTATGTATTTTTAATATCTTTGAACACTACAGCTGTTGTTTCAGTATGGAGAGAGGAAAATTGCAAAAGACGTTGGAGAGTATACACCAAATGAATTAATCAATTTAATTCGTCTGGATTTTGGAATTATTAACGAAGAGACTATTATCTTTCAAAAGTTTGATTCTTGGGGCGAGTGGGTCGATGTCACTTCGGAACAAGAGTTTCAAAACAGGGACAAGATCAAAGTTTTGGTTCAGGTCGGAGAAAACGCTGCACCCACCGTGCAGGTGGGCATAAATGACCTCAAAACATTGAACTCTAAATAAATTGGAATGCTAACTCCATAAGACAGCCCCTATGATTGGGTGAAGTCAAACTTCTGGCCTCTGGGGTTCGCCATTGCACGTCAACAGAACCTATGAGGGGCACAATGAAAAACTAAAAACTCGCTGGAAAAAAACCTTTAGTTTTTCTTGAACGAGTTCCGGTGGCCGGACCTATTATTCGTCAGATCTTTGTATGATTAATTACCTAAAGTACATCAAGTCAATTAAAAAGCTTTTTAAAATGGTGCCAGTCAATAGAACTGGCCACATTTTATGACTAAACAACAGTATGAATCCACGCCATTCTTATGTTAGACAAGCCATGATGCTCTGATAGATTTGAACCGAGTTTGACTATATAGATTTGACATTGTACTGTAGTATAAAGCACAACTACAAAGAACACTCGAATAAATCTCTTTAATAAAAATACACCATAATATACAGCTCCCAGTCAAGTCACGAAATGTGTTCTAATCCCTACGTCATCACCCACTTCATGCCCCCACATATTCTACATTACCCTCCCCTTAAGTGAGAGCGTCCTCGATCTCTAGTTCGTCCAAGTTAAAATCTTCGTACCGATCAGGGGGCTGACGATGACGCGTAGACCTTCGGAGAGGAGCCGCACTCGTAGTCTCCGCCTCTTGGTAGGCTACCACTGGCTCGTCGAATCGTTTTTCCTGCGTCACATTACTTGTCACTTGCGGAAATTGCTCATCCGTCGCCTCCACACGGTTGTGATGCTGGAAAAGTTTAAGTCGATTGCGATGTACGCACAGTGTCCTCCCATTCCCTGATTGTGGTCTGACCACATAGTTCACGCTTCCTTGATGACGGACCAGGACAAACGGACCTGGCTGTAGCTTCTCGCCCATGAACATGCGTCGAGGAATGGGTAGATGTAAGTCCCAGTCGTTGTGATCTCTGTTCACGTATGACGAGATTATTGCTTTGAGAGTCCGGTTAAATCTTTCAACTTGGCCGTCGGTCTGGGGATGGTATGCCGAAGTCCGTAGCTTGTGAATGCCCAACAATTCGAAGACTTAAGTGACCAACGAGTTGTTTACTTGTTGGCGCTAGAGTAACAAGTATAGCGTTCCCAAGCCGGTTTAGCTTCTGTAACCCTGTTTTTATCTTAAAACATTATTTCCATAAATAAGAACACTTTGTCACAGAGTCGCGATCGGTATAAAGTTGTTTATAAATAGTGCTGGAGAAATTACAACTAGACAACTTACAGAGCTGGTGAAACACTCCGCTATCGTCGCATGTTGTTCACGCATATCTCGTTTTTTCTGAACTTCGTTGTCAAGGTAAATTCGCGCATGCGCGACAGGAAAGGAGTCGGATGTTTGCCACCGGTTTTGCCACCGGTCTGTTACCGATAAAGACCTCTGCTAGCAAGGAAAATTAAGTCAAAGAGCTAGGTCTGGACGTCAGCTCCAAGGATTGATTCATATAGTATAGCTAGTACATTAAGTAGGAAAGATAAAGAAACTATATTTACATATATAAATCCTTACTTATATATATATATATATATATATATATATATATATATATATATATATATACATATATATATATATATATATATATATATATATATATATATATATATATATGTATATATCTATATATATATATATATATATATATATATATATATATATATATATATATATGTGTGTGTGTGTGTGTGTTTCCAACATATTAAATTTTGTTTCCATACTGACTTTTTCGGCATAGGGTCTTTTTTCAACATATCAATTTTAATATTTTTTTTCTTCATATTTTCCTAAAGCTAAACGTTATGTGGCCTTAAATGGATTATATCATAACTTAAATGAAGTAGTTTTGCTATTCCCTTCTTGTCACGCAGGTCAATTGGAACGCAGGCTCAGTGAATCAGGCATTGCGGATTATTGACGCCAAATGCTAATTTTTCTTTTGCGTTTTGAGGTGTTGTGAATTTCGGGTTATATTTCACAAATTTTGTTGGAAATCAAAAGGTGGTGTGGGGAGAGTTGATAAGAGGAACAGCTGTCCGAAACGTGAAGGATCTACAATGAGTAATAATTCCGACTTGACGAAAAGGAGTTCTAGCATGAATGGTTTAAAAAAGTCTCATAGGTGTCCGGCCTGCACCAAGACATTTGGCCGTTTAGCAAGTTTAAGACGTCATATGGTATTACATACTGGAGAGAAACCATTCAAATGTGATGTCTGTGAGAAGACATTTTCCCAGTCAAGTGGCTTAGTATATCATAAAAGAACACATACTGGAGAGAAACCATTCAAATGTGATGTCTGTGAGAAGACATTTTTCCACTCAAGTGGCTTCGTATATCATAAAAGAACACATACTGGAGAGAAACCATTCCAATGTGATGTCTGTGAGAAGACATTTTCCCAGTCAAGTGGCTTAGTATATCATAAAAGAGCACATACTGGAGAGAAACCTTTCAAATGTGATGTCTGTGACAAGACATTTTCCCAGTCAAGTAACTTAGTATATCATAAAAGAACACATACTGGACAGAAACCATTCAAATGTGATCTCTGTGTCAAGACATTTTCCCAGTCAAGTGGGTTACTGTCTCATAAAAGAACACATACTAGTGAGAAACCATTCAAATGTGATGTCTGTGAGAAGACATTTTTCCACTCAAGTGGCTTAGTATATCATAAAAGAACACATACTGGAGAGAAACCTTTCAAATGTGATGTCTGTGACAAGACATTTTCCCAGTCAAGTAGCTTACTATATCATAAAAGAACACATACTGGGGATAAACCATTCAAATATGATGTCTGTGAGAAGGTACATTTTTCTACTCAAGTGGCTTAGTATATCATAAAAGAACACATACTGGAGAGAAACCTTTCAAATGTGATGTCTGTGACAAGACATTTTCCCAGTCAAGTAGCTTACTATATCATAAAAGAACACATACTGGAGGGAAACAATTTAAATGTTATGTCTGTGAGAAGACATTTTCCCTGTCAAGTGGCTTAGTATATCATAAAAGAACACATACTGGAGAGAAACCATTCAAATGTGATATCTGTGACAAAGCATTTCCCCGCCATTCCAGTTTTGTAAATCATCAAAAGACACATACATGTACATGTAACACAGGAAAAAGTTTCAAGTGTAATTACTGTAGCATGAATTTACATTATAAAGCATTTGATCGACATTTGTTGACCCATGAACTTGAAGCCACAGAACCAAATGGGATGCAGTACATATGCTTGAAATGTGATGTCACATTTGACTTAGCTAATGCATTGGTAAAGCACATGACTGAACTTCATTAACCCTTTCCCTACTGTGGTGGCCTCTTAGTATTTTACTCTGGCTAGGAACAGAGTTACTTTGGCTAATGCCAGATGAGTTTACTTGTCAAGGGAAGAACCTTAGTGAGAAAAGGGTTAACAACTGTCTTTCCTACCATGGTGGCCTTTTATTATTTTACTCTGGATAACACCAGATGATTTTACTTGTCAAGGGAGGAACTCTACTGGGGAAAGGGTTAAGGTGGTTCTGTCTATTTTGCCAGTTCTAAGTAAGTGCAGAATTTGTGTAATACAGGTACAGTGCCATAACAATTGTTGCTTACAATGACTCCTGGTTGATGTATGTACCTGTAATTAGTGTCATACTCCTTTTTTATAATAAATTTTATTATAATGAAGCTTTGTCAGGTCTGATATCATGAACGTCATGCCTTCTTCTGATTGGCCAATAATTTTTTGGTAGGCAATGGACAATTCCCATTCTAGCAATGCATCATGGGAGTTGTACCGTGTTTTTGCCTTTACTTTTTATCAAAATAACTGTCATCTGTTGGGCATTTTCTTAGAATTAACACTTTTACCTTTGACACAGAAGAATTTTGAAATTCTCAGAAGTGGGTTTAAGATGATATGAACCACATATGTCAAGTACAAGGTTATCGAGTATTGAATAAGTGCCATATGTTAAAGTATACGTTTAACAGTGTAGAAAACGCGTGACGCTTGAATGGACTACATGATGTATAAACTTTAATAGAAACAACTGAGAGTTCAATCTATATGTCTAGTACATAAGATAACTACAACAACAGGAAGTAAACCCCTCAGACCAGGCCTCGCAAAATTTGAAAAAACATGATTGCCCTTGGGCAGGTGCCACGAGAAATTTGGTTGCCCGAAGCCATTTCTAACTTGCCCACAATTATTATTAAGTCAAAAATTAATCACAACAAACTAACATTTATTAATGTCAAAGTTCAAACGCAATGTTATTTACAGTATGTTTGATACAATACAGTTATTCCAAAACAGTATCTGATTCTGACGAAGCTCCTTCTGAAGAATTGTCTACATGCACGGGATCCTCTGATTCCTCTTCTGAGTCTTCTGAGAGATCCATCTCCTCATCCACTGACCTTTCCTTTCTTTTTCGCTGTGGAGTTTTGTGAGATAGGTGCCTTGTGCCTTTCCCCGAGAAAAAACAATGTTCCACTGCTTTATCAGGTGAGTATTCGTCCACCTCACACCCATTGGCTGATAGTTGCATCAGGTCATTCAAAATATCATTATGCAAACATGTTCTTTGGGAATTCTTGACTCGGTTCATGCACGAGAATCCCCTTTCACAGGATTTTCACAGTGCTTCGTGGATTTTCTTTAGCTCTCTTTGCAAGTTCACACTTTGCGTGGGCCTTAGATTTAGCGTGTGTTTTAATAGAACTCTTTCTAAAGGTACTTGTTCCGAGATAAAACGGGCTTTCTTTGTTTGCATGTTGAGAAAACTCATTGCAGAAGCGACAAACCATTACGTTTTTGTCTTTATTCAAATCAAGCCAAGTAAATTCCTTCGACCAAGATGGGACAAATTGCCGTTTTCTCTTTTTGTTTTCGTAGTCTTTCTTACCTGTGGCTGATGTTTCGCTTTGTCCCCTCTTACCTCCCACGCCTGGATCATCCCCATCATTGTTAGTTGATGCAGATTTAAAATATCTCAATAAACTCATGATAATATCACGTTGTAGAAGCCGTGGCCAATGTCGGCCAAGTTGTATGATTTTATCTCGCGACTCGCGCGACGCGTGTTGAGTTGATATTTACAAATTGCAATAAACTCGCGCCACGAACCAGAGTACAGAAAAATTTTAATTTTACAATTTTTCGGATCGATTTTGTAAATTTCAATATACTTATCAAAGATCAAAACAATAAACCATCTCTTCACACGGCTTGATTAACACATTTACTAAATAAAAACTATTGTAAAACTAAAAGTGTGTAACTTATCATGGTCTGTAAGTAAATTTCTGGTTGCCCGTCGGGACATCACACTAGAGATTTTGGTTGCCCGACAGAAATTTTGCCTGCCCCGGGACGTCGGGCAGGCGATTTTGCGAGGCCTGCCTCAGACAGCGTCTGGATAAATAACTATCTGTCAAGATGATTGATGATGTTCTCTTATTTTCGCGCCTTAACCTGAATTAATATTAACACTCCCTCTCGAAAATAGAGAACTATATATGTAAGTCTTTAACCTAATAAAGTATTATCGTGTCCGTCAACTATTCAGAAAACATTAGTTACGCCCATAAGGTCTCTGAAACGTTGAAATAAAGTCTTTCCTAATGCTTTAGTTAATAGGTCTGCTACCATCTGGTCTGTAGGACAATGTTCCAAGGTGATTTCGGAATTGTCGACCTTTTCACGAATGAAATGATGCTTGATGTCGATATGCTTCGTTCTGGAATGATACTTTGGTTTCTTGGATAAGGCTATTGCTCCTTGGTTGTCCTCTTTGATGATTGTACTTTCTTCTTGAACAAAGTTGAGATCATGAAGTAATGCACGTAACCACACTGCTTCTTGACATGCAAGGGATGCTGCAACATATTCGGCTTCTGTTGAAGATAAAGCCACGGTACTTTGTCGTTTACTAGCCCAGCTAATAATTCCACCACACAAAGAAAATAGATATCCCGACTGAGTTCTCCGTCCATTTGGGTTACTACCCCAATCAGCGTCAACAAATCCAGATACTCGTACTGTATCTAGCTTAGAACCATCGAATTTAATTCCATAATCCATTGTTCCTTTAATGTAACGTAGGATTCGCTTTGCTGCTTTCCAATGTTCAAGGCCTGGATTTGAACAGAATTGACTAACCACTCCTAAAGCATGTGCAAGGTCAGGTCTTGTACCAGTTACTGCATAGGTCAGACTACCAACAAGTGCTTGATACTTGGTCTTCTCTATCGGATCTCCCTCATTTGGCAATAACTTTGTGCTTTGATCAAGAGGAGTTGAGACTGGTTTGCAATTCTCCATTCCAAACTTCTTTAGTAAGCTTGTGAGATACTTGGTTTGATGCAGCAGCATGAGCTTCTTGTTTCGTTTGCGTTCGATCTGGATTGCAAGACAGTAGTGGACTTCTCCAAGATCTTTCATTTCAAATCGGCTCTTCAAAGCTTCTTTCTCTCTGCGCAACATCTTCTTGCTGTTACTTGCTATTAATAAGTCATCAACGTACAAGGCTACCAACATGAAACTGTCTCCCTCTCGCTTTATGTAGAGACATGGGTCGGACTTGCACTGTATATACCCTGAATTCTTGAGAAATTCGTCGATTGTATTGTACCAACATCTAGATGCTTGCTTTAGACCATAGATGCTTTTGTTCAACTTGCAAACCAAATGTTCTTGGCCTTTCTCAACATACCCTTCAGGCTGCGTCATGTAGATTTCTTCTTGTAATTCTCCGTTAAGAAATGCTGTGGAAACATCCATTTGATGAACTTCTAAGTTCAACTGATTTGCTAATGCGAGGATCGTACGGATTGATGTGTAACGTGCTACAGGAGAAAATGTTTCCTCGTAGTCTAGACCAGCTTCTTGTGAAAAACCTTTTGCAACAAGACGGGCTTTATGTCGCTCAATAGATCCATCAGCATTGTATTTCACTTTGAAAACCCACCGACAATCAACTGCATTGCGTCCTTCCGGGAGTGGTGCAAGTGTCTAAGTGTTATTCTTTACGAGAGATGAGTATTCATTGTCGAGAGCTTCTTTCCATTGTGCTTTATCAGGTGAAGTTAAAGCTGCTAAGTGTTGTAGGCTCTTCAGAAATACCCTCTGTACTGCTACATGCAGCATTGTGTTTCCACCAATCACCAGTGATTGCACCATCTCTATAGGGTGGCATTCTACTTCGCTCTGAACGGCGTGGCAATTGTTCTGACTCTTCTTGATGGTTGTCAGTGTCTTGTACTTCAGTTTCTTCTTCAGCATCGTCATTGGTAACTACACTTTGATCTTCATTTACTGGCTCCTCTGGAAAATCTCCTGCCGCTTGCTTGTCAGCTTCTTGTTGGTTGCTTTCCTCAGCATCATCCTGGCGAATTACACTTTGTTGTTTCTCTGGCTCTTCTGGCGACTCTTCTTCCATTGCTTGTTCTTGGTTGTCAGGTGCACGTTCCAAACTCTTGGTGTACTGTGGTGCTCTGACACGTTCGTCAAAGTTATTCTCCTCAAACAGGACATCTCTGGATAAATGCACTTTTCTTGCTTTAGGATCCCATAGTCTATATGCTTTGCTCTCGAGGCTATATCCAATGAAAATGCATTTCTTTGATTTAGCGTCCCACTTCTTTCTGGTTTCTTTGGCGATGTGCATGTAAGCGTTGCACCCAAAAACTTTCAAATTTGAAATATCTGCTTTCTTGCCCATGAAACTTTCATAAGGGGTCATATTTGCCACTGCAACGGTTGGACTACGATTTCTAAGCATAACTGCAGTTGCCACAGCTTCACCCCAGTACCCATAATCAAATCCTGCATTGTGCATCATTGATCTTGCTGCTTCTTGTATGGTTCTGTTCATTCTCTCGGCGACTCCAGTCTGCTGTGGTGTTCGAGGAATGGTCAACTGCCTCTGGATTCCTTTCTTGCGGAGGTAGTCAACAAATACTTTCGAGGTGTATTCTCCACCATTATCTGAACGCAAGATCTTGATATTCTTTCCAGTCACATTCGTAACCATTGCTTCATACTCCTTGAATTTCTCGAAGACTTGATCTTTATGTTTCATGAAGTAGACTGCTGTGAATCTGGACTTATCATCAATGAATGTTACGAAGTAACGATTTCCTCCATGACTCTTCGTTTGCATGGGACCACAAACATCGCTATGAACAATCCCTAGGATTTCGGTTGCTCGAGTTGCTTGTTCTTTAGGAAATGACATCCTGTTTTGCTTGCCCTTCGCACAACCATCGCAAAACGTTGATTCTTGTGAAGACTTGAATTTCAAACCTTGGACAAGTTCCTCGTCTCGTAGCTTCCTCAGGTTCTTTAAGCCCAAATGTCCGTATCTAAAATACTGAATTGTTGAGCGAAAGTCTTCCGTAAAAATATATCGTCTACCAAGTTATTTAAAATTGTTTGATCATCATACAGATATATGGACGTTTAGTTACCTTACTGGTCGGAGTTCGCCTGATCACATCCCGTTTGACCATTAGGAAACTGGAGGTCACTAAAATGACTAACACGCAACGATGTATTTCCTTCAGTGCGCCCCGACCCATGGTCATGTTGCTCATATACATTTACAACGTTTGCGAGCTTGTTAAGACAAACTGCTTTAAACGCACCACATTTACTTGACGTTGCTGCAGTGCGTCTTCAACGTCCGTAGATAATAGTCTTTCTAACTCTAGTAAGAGCTCAGACATCACATAATTTGAGCGAATATTCCACTGATATTTGTCTCACCGCGGTTCTCACTGTTTTGGTAGTGTCTTCTGGAGAAAAATAATATATAAAAGCGCACCAGGCGACTAAGACTTCGTGTTTCTAAGGGCTCAAATTGCCTAAACATCCAAGCTTAATCAGTATAGCTCCCGCCAAATTTGAGCTATACTCAACAATGTATCTAATTGGTTAAGTCTATAGCTAAGCAGTGTAGCTCACGCCAAATATACGCTACACTGTAAAATATAGATATGATTGGGCAGGCACAAATAGCCACACGCATTGGCAACTTGCTTTGCGGGGCGTGAATTCTATAAACCGATCGGATGAATTCCTATTAATATTCGATTAATTTACGCGTGACTAATAAACATGCAAACTGCCCAATGGAATACCTATAACTGCTGTCATAGAAGACGGAGTTCTTCGAAGTTTAATAACTTGACATTGATTTCGCCTGAGTATTCTACAACAATGGATGTCATTATCGAACTGTACTAGTACAGAAGAATGCGCAATACATCAAATTTCTGTATTTTATTCAAATTTTGACTGATGCTTAAGCATTTCGTCAACAACATCGTTGCCGCCATCGAAAAAGAGATAACTTCCAGCGCAGACAACTATAGCTTTGTGTTTTCCCAATACGCAAAAGCAAGAAATGTGATCATTACTCTGAAGCTGAGATCGAAAATGTAGTTGGAAAATAAAAGTAGAATATTCGTTTGACAAGTCTGACATTTTAGAAGAGAAGTCTAAGGGCTGTTAAGAACATTTTGTTTCAGAGTGACTAACTCAGTTAATCGCGAACGTTCATGCTAGCGTGGACGTATCTCCTGCATGGTTGATATTTCTATTTTATGTTGATATGCCGTTTGGGCAGCGAACATTGGGGGGGGGGGGGTTGTATCACATGGATGATAATTTGTGATTAATTTTTGAGCAATGAGTTTTATTAAGGCTGAGCTTTCGTCCTGTTAGGCCGGGATGTCTTCACAGCTTACAAAACATTGAAGTATCCCAAAATGTTTTGATTTATCTATTAACAACCCCATGCAAAGCTACAAAAAGCAAATATACTTTGTTGAAGTTTGGAAGACACCATCAACATATAACGACCTACTAGAAAAGAACATCACGAAATCCTACAAGAAAGCACAACCTGACACCACACGCGCCATCCATAAAGAAAACAAAAGCATCGCAACGAAACTAGACATCGACGACAGAGTGGACGCTACAGCTGAAAAAGACGCATTCATATCGCTGAAAGATCACAAATCGAACTTTGCAAACAAACCGACCAGCCGACTAATCAACGCGACAAAATCCGAAATAGGAAAAATCAGCAAAAAGATCCTCGACCGCATCAACAGCAATATCGGGCGTAAATGTAACTTCAATCAATGGAAGAACACTGCATCCGTAATCGACTGGTTTAACGCTACTAACGACAAAAATCGTTCCAGCTTCATTTGTTTCGACATCGAAAAATTCTACCCATCTATCAGCGAAGACCTCCTAAATAAAGCACTCGACTTCGCCTCAACCCACGGCAACAGCACCACCGACGAAAGAAACATTATAACCCACGCTAAAAACTCCATCCTAATCAACAAGCACCAACCCTGGCAAAAGAAAGGCAACTCGACATTCGACGTCACAATGGGCTGCTACGACGGCGCGGAAACATGCGAACTCGTCTTTCCCAGCTACAGCACCTCAACATCAACGTAGGACTCTACCGAGACGACGGACTAGCCACCACTAACGCTACACCTAGAGACACCGAGACCATCAAGAAAGAAATATGCCGCATCTTCAATAATAACGGACTACGCATCACCATCGAAGCCAACAAACAGATCATCAACTTCCTAGACGTCACATTTAACATTAACCAAAGCACCTATCAGCCCTTCACAAAGCCTAACACTACGCTGGGTGGTTGCTTTCGCGGTGAACGTATTGTACCAGTCACCACAAAGAACATTCCCGACGGCATCAACAAACGCCTGTCATCGCTATCCTCCGACAACGCATCATTTGACCAAGCCGCCCCCCCCCCCCCCCCCTTACCAGAAAGCACTCGACGAAAGCGGATATAACTACACTCTACGCTTTGAACCGACCACAACTAATAACAGACGGAAAATAGGTACGCAATGCGTACATGCGGATACTGGTATTTATTTGGCCTACAGATAATGCTTGAACAACGTAAATTGTTCACTAAAACATACTGAAAATGCTTGATAACCTTGCGACATATCAGCATATGCTCTCACGTATTATCTAGAATCGACAATAATTATTAATTTTTAAATGCCCTTAATCACTTAACAATATTGCTTCATTCTAGCCCTTACTTAAACTCCAACCCAATCCCTAACCTAAGCCCGGCCCCAACCCTAATCTTAACTCTAATCTTAAAATGACAATTTTATAGGTAAATTGGGAAAAACAAACAAAAAAAAAAAAATATATATATATATATATATATATATATATATATATATATATATATATATATATATATATACAGACAATCAGACATATAGCTAAGACATCTTGGCCAAGGGCCTAACATGTCAACAGTACACTTAAAACATTAGTTAAAACATGAAACGCGGTCCCTATAATCGCATTAAAAAATATGATACTTATATCGCTTTAATTTCGCTCGAGTCTAATGTTAGAACTCAACACAATAAGCGTGTGATCATGCCACACGTATATTCGAATTAAAGCATTAGAGCCGGCGCAAAGAACAGCCTGAAAATTTCTGCTTGTGAATTATAGTTAAACATCTCGGCCCAGCGCTTATCATAACGTTATAAATTGACTACACCCTTCAACATGTACTCTTACGTCTCACCTATAGAAATAACAATAATCGTTAATTTCTGACGATTAACCCCAATCTAGCAATCTCCAACCCCTATACTAAAATGTTTGAACACACGGTAAGGGTAG
>CAXIUP010000125.1:0-57500 GCA_964035015.1 Corallium rubrum
GGTCACTTTTGAAATTTTTGAGTTGGGGTCAAAAACGGTTAAATAAAGTCGTTTTAGACATTCTGTGAAAAGGAGAAGGCTCAAAAATTCAACTAGAATATTTTTAGCCAAAATACAGCCTTCTCCTTTTCACAGGTCTAAAACGACTTTATTTAACCGTTTTTGACCCTAACTCAAAAGTTTCAAAAGTCACCAAAATCGGTCAAAAAGTAAAGGCTAACCCCTTTACTTTTTTTTTCCGGATTTTTTTCAAAAATTCAACAAAAACATTTTTAGCCAAAATACAGCCTTCTCCTTTTCACAGAATGTGACTTTATTTAACCGTTTTTTAAACCGACTTTATTTAACCGTTTTTGACCCTAACTCAAAAGTTTCAAAAGTGACCAAAATCGGTCAAAAAGTAAAGGCTAACCCCTTTACTTTTTTTTTCCGGATTTTTTTCAAAAATTCAACAAAAATATTTTTAGCCAAAATACAGCCTTCTCCTTTTCACAGAAGGTCTAGAACGACTTTACTTAACCGTTTTTGACCCTAACTCAAAAGTTTCAAAAGTCACGAAAATCGGTCAAAAAGTAAAGGCTAACCCCTTTACTTTTTTTTTCCCCGGATTTTTTTCAAAAATTGAAAAAAATATTTTTAGTCAAAATACAGCCTTCTCCTTTTCACAGAAGGTCTAGAACGACTTTATTTAACCGTTTTTGACCCTAACTCAAAAGTTTCAAAAGTCACCAAAATCGGTCAAAAAGTAAAGGCTCACCCCTTTACTTTTTTTTTCCGGATTTTTTTCAAAAATTCAACAAAACTATTTTTATCCAAAATACAGCCTTCTCCTTTTCACAGAATGTCTAAAACGACTTTATTTAACCGTTTTTGACCCTAACTCAAAAGTTTCAAAAGTCACCAAAATCGGTCAAAAAGTAAAGGCTAACCCCTTTACTTTTTTTTTCCGGATTTTTTTCAAAAATTCAACAAAAATATTTTTAGCCAAAATACAGCCTTCTCCTTTTCACAGAATGTCTAAAACGACTTTATTTAACCGTTTTTGACCCTAACTCAAAAGTTTCAAAAGTGACCAAAATCGGTCAAAAAGTAAAGGCTAACCCCTTTACTTTTTTTTTCTGGATTTTTTTTCAAAAATTCAACAAAAATATTTTTAGCCAAAATACAGCCTTCTCCTTTTCACAGAATGTCTAAAACGACTTTATTTAACCGTTTTTGACCCCAAATCAAAAGTTTCAAAAGTGACCAAAAACGGTCAAAAAGTAAAGGCTAACCCCTTTACTTTTTTTTTCTGGATTTCTTTTCAAAAATTCAACAAGAATATTTTTAGCCAAAATACAGCCTTCTCCTTTTCACAGGTCTAAAACGACTTTATTTAACCGTTTTTGACCCTAACTCAAAAGTTTCAAAAGTCACCAAAATCGGTCAAAAAGTTTACTTTTTTTTTCCCCGGATTTTTTTCAAAAATTCAAAAAAATATTTTTAGCCAAAATACAGCCTTCTCCTTTTCACAATGTCTAAAACGACTTTATTTAACCGTTTTTGACCCTAACTCAAAAGTTTCAAAAGTCACCAAAATCGGTCAAAAAGTAAAGGCTAACCCCTTTACTTTTTTTTTCCGGATTTTTTTCAAAAATTCAACAAAAACATTTTTAGCCAAAATACAGCCTTCTCCTTTTCACAGAAGGTGTAGAACGACTTTACTTAACCGTTTTTGACCCTAACTCAAAAGTTTCAAAAGTGACCAAAATCGGTCAAAAAGTAAAGGCTAACCCCTTTACTTTTTTTTTCCGGATTTTTTTCAAAAATTCAACAAGAATATTTTTAGCCAAAATACAGCCTTCTCCTTTTCACAGAATGTCTAAAACGACTTTATTTAACCGTTTT
This sequence comes from Corallium rubrum, assembly GCA_964035015.1. Classification (NCBI taxonomy): domain Eukaryota; kingdom Metazoa; phylum Cnidaria; class Anthozoa; order Scleralcyonacea; family Coralliidae; genus Corallium; species Corallium rubrum. The sequence goes on from CAXIUP010000125.1 coordinate 1,888, forward strand.
TGACCCCAACTCAAAAGTTTCAAAAGTGACCAAAAACGGTCAAAAAGTAAAGGCTAACCCCTTTACTTTTTTTTTTCTGGATTTTTTTTCAAAAATTCAACTAGAATATTTTTAGCCAAAATACAGCCTTCTCCTTTTCACAGGTCTAAAACGACTTTATTTAACCGTTTTTGACCCTAACTCAAAAGTTTCAAAAGTCACCAAAATCGGTCAAAAAGTAAAGGCTAACCCCTTTACTTTTTTTTTCCGGATTTTTTTCAAAAATTCAACAAAAACATTTTTAGCCAAAATACAGCCTTCTCCTTTTCACAGAATGTGACTTTATTTAACCGTTTTTTAAAACGACTTTATTTAACCGTTTTTGACCCTAACTCAAAAGTGACCAAAATCGGTCAAAAAGTAAAGGCTAACCCCTTTACTTTTTTTTTCCGGATTTTTTTCCAAAATTCAACAAAAACATTTTTAGCCAAAATACAGCCTTCTCCTTTTCACAGAATGTCTAAAACGACTTTATTTAACTGTTTTTGACCCTAACTCAAAAGTTTCAAAAGTCACCAAAATCGGTCAGAGAGTAAAGGCTAACCCCTTCACTTTTTTTTTCCGTATTTTTTTAAAAATTCAACAAAAATATTTTTAGCCAAAATACAGCCTTCTCCTTTTCACAGAAGGTGTAGAACGACTTTACTTAACCGTTTTTGACCCTAACTCAAAAGTTTCAAAAGTGACCAAAATCGGTCAAAAAGTAAAGGCTAACCCCTTTACTTTTTTTTTCCGGATTTTTTTCAAAAATTCAACAAGAATATTTTTAGCCAAAATACAGCCTTCTCCTTTTCACAGAATGTCTAAAACGACTTTATTTAACCGTTTTTGACCCCAACTCAAAAGTTTCAAAAGTGACCAAAAACGGTCAAAAAGTAAAGGCTAACCCCTTTACTTTTTTTTTTCTGGTTTTTTTTTCAAAAATTCAACTAGAATATTTTTAGCCAAAATACAGCCTTCTCCTTTTCACAGGTCTAAAACGACTTTATTTAACCGTTTTTGACCCTAACTCAAAAGTTTCAAAAGTCACCAAAATCGGTCAAAAAGTAAAGGCTAACCCCTTTACTTTTTTTTTCCGGATTTTTTTCAAAAATTCAACAAAAACATTTTTAGCCAAAATACAGCCTTCTCCTTTTCACAGAATGTGACTTTATTTAACCGTTTTTTAAACCGACTTTATTTAACCGTTTTTGACCCTAACTCAAAAGTTTCAAAAGTGACCAAAATCGGTCAAAAAGTAAAGGCTAACCCCTTTACTTTTTTTTTCCGGATCTTTTTCAAAAATTCAACAAAAATATTTATGGCCAAAATACAGCCTTCTCCTTTTCACAGAAGGTCTAGAACGACTTTACTTAACCGTTTTTGACCCTAACTCAAAAGTTTCAAAAGTCACGAAAATCGGTCAAAAAGTAAAGGCTAACCCCTTTACTTTTTTTTTCCCCGGATTTTTTTCAAAAATTGAAAAAAATATTTTTAGTCAAAATACAGCCTTCTCCTTTTCACAGAAGGTCTAGAACGACTTTATTTAACCGTTTTTGACCCTAACTCAAAAGTTTCAAAAGTCACCAAAATCGGTCAAAAAGTAAAGGCTCACCCCTTTACTTTTTTTTTCCGGATTTTTTTCAAAAATTCAACAAAACTATTTTTATCCAAAATACAGCCTTCTCCTTTTCACAGAATGTCTAAAACGACTTTATTTAACCGTTTTTGACCCTAACTCAAAAGTTTCAAAAGTCACCAAAATCGGTCAAAAAGTAAAGGCTAACCCCTTTACTTTTTTTTTCCGGATTTTTTTCAAAAATTCAACAAAAATATTTTTAGCCAAAATACAGCCTTCTCCTTTTCACAGAATGTCTAAAACGACTTTATTTAACCGTTTTTGACCCTAACTCAAAAGTTTCAAAAGTGACCAAAATCGGTCAAAAAGTAAAGGCTAACCCCTTCATTTTTTTTTCCGGATTTTTTTTAAAAATTCAACAAAAATATTTTTAGCCAAAATACAGCCTTCTCCTTTTCACAGAAGGTCTAGAACGACTTTACTTAACCGTTTTTGACCCTAACTCAAAAGTTTCAAAAGTGACCAAAATCGGTCAAAAATTAAAGGCTAACCCCTTTACTTTTTTTTTCCGGATTTTTTTCAAAAATTCAACAAAAATATTTTTAGCCAAACTACAGCCTTCTCCTTTTCACAGAATGTCTAAAACGACTTTATTTAACCGTTTTTGACCCTAACTCAAAAGTTTCAAAAGTGACCAAAATCGGTCAAAAAGTAAAGGCTAACCCCTTTACTTTTTTTTTCCGGATTTTTTTCAAAAATTCAACAAAAATATTTTTAGCCAAAATACAGCCTTCTCCTTTTCACAGAAGGTCTAGAACGACTTTACTTAACCGTTTTTGACCCTAACTCAAAAGTTTCAAAAGTCACGAAAATCGGTCAAAAAGTAAAGGCTAACCCCTTTACTTTTTTTTTCCCCGGATTTTTTTCAAAAATTCAAAAAAATATTTTTAGTCAAAATACAGCCTTCTCCTTTTCACAGAAGGTCTAGAACGACTTTATTTAACCGTTTTTGACCCTAACTCAAAAGTTTCAAAAGTCACCAAAATCGGTCAAAAAGTAAAGGCTCACCCCTTTACTTTTTTTTTCCGGATTTTTTTCAAAAATTCAACAAAACTATTTTTAGCCAAAATACAGCCTTCTCCTTTTCACAGAATGTCTAAAACGACTTTATTTAACCGTTTTTGACCCTAACTCAAAAGTTTCAAAAGTCACCAAAATCGGTCAAAAAGTAAAGGCTAACCCCTTTACTTTTTTTTTCCGGATTTTTTTCAAAAATTCAACAAAAATATTTTTAGCCAAAATACAGCCTTCTCCTTTTCACAGAAGGTCTAGAATGACTTTACTTAAACCGTTTTTGACCCTAACTCAAAAGTTTCAAAAGTGACCAAAACCGGTCAAAAAGTAAAGTCTAACCCCTTTACTTTTTTTTTCCGGATTTTTTTCAAAAATTCAACAAAAATATTTTTAGCTAAAATACAGCCTTCTCCATTTCACAGAAGGTCTAGAACGACTTTATTTAACCGTTTTTGACCCTAACTCAAAAGTTTCAAAAGTGACCAAAATCGGTCAAAAAGTAAAGGCTAACCCCTTTACTTTTTATTTCCGGAGTTTTTTCAAAAATTCAACAAAACTATTTTTATCCAAAATACAGCCTTCTCCTTTTCACAGAATGTCTAAAACGACTTTATTTAACCGTTTTTGACCCTAACTCAAAAGTTTCAAAAGTCACCAAAATCGGTCAAAAAGTAAAGGCTAACCCCTTTAGTTTTTTTTTCCGGATTTTTTTCAAAAATTCAACAAAAATATTTTTAGCCAAAATACAGCCTTCTCCTTTTCACAGAAGGTCTAGAACGACTTTACTTAACCGTTTTTGACCCTAACTCAAAAGTTTCAAAAGTGACCAAAACCGGTCAAAAAGTAAAGTCTAACCCCTTTACTTTTTTTTTCCGGATTTTTTTCAAAAATTCAACAAAAATATTTTTAGCTAAAATACAGCCTTCTCCTTTTCTCAGAAGGTCTAGAACGACTTTACTTAACCGTTTTTGACCCTAACTCAAAAGTTTCAAAAGTCACCAAAATCGGTCAAAAAGTAAAGGCTAACCCCTTTACTTTTTTTTTCCCGGATTTTTTTCAAAAATTCAAAAAAATATTTTTAGTCAAAATACAGCCTTCTCCTTTTCACAGAAGCTCTAGAACGACTTTATTTAACCGTTTTTGACCCTAACTCAAAAGTTTCAAAAGTCACCAAAATCGGTCAAAAAGTAAAGGCTCACCCCTTTACTTTTTTTTTCCGGATTTTTTTCAAAAATTCAACAAAACTATTTTTATCCAAAATACAGCCTTCTCCTTTTCACAGAATGTCTAAAACGACTTTATTTAACCGTTTTTGACCCTAACTCAAAAGTTTCAAAAGTCACCAAAATCGGTCAAAAAGTAAAGGCTAACCCCTTTACTTTTTTTTTCCGGATTTTTTTCAAAAATTCAACAAAAATATTTTTAGCCAAAATACAGCCTTCTCCTTTTCACAGAAGGTCTAGAAACGACTTTATTTAACCGTTTTTGACCCTAACTCAAAAGTTTCAAAAGTGACCAAAATCGGTCAAAAAGTAAAGGCTAACCCCTTTACTTTTTTTTTCCGGATTTTTTTCAAAAATTCAACAAAAATATTTTTAGCTAAAATACAGCCTTCTCCTTTTCACAGAAGGTCTAGAATGACTTTATTTAACCGTTTTTGACCCTAACTCAAAAGTTTCAAAAGTGACCAAAATCGGTCAAAAAGTAAAGGCTAACCCCTTTACTTTTTTTTTCCGGATTTTTTTCAAAAATTCAACAAAAATATTTTTAGCCAAAATACAGCCTTCTCCTTTTCACAGAATGTCTAAAACGACTTTATTTAACCGTTTTTGACCCTAACTCAAAAGTTTCAAAAGTCACCAAAATCGGTCAAAAAGTAAAGGCTAACCCCTTTAGTTTTTTTTTCCGGATTTTTTTCAAAAATTCAACAAAAATATTTTTAGCCAAAATACAGCCTTCTCCTTTTCACAGAAGGTCTAGAATGACTTTATTTAACCGTTTTTGACCCTAACTCAAAAGTTTCAAAAGTGACCAAAACCGGTCAAAAAGTAAAGTCTAACCCCTTTACTTTTTTTTTCCGGATTTTTTTCAAAAATTCAACAAAAATATTTTTAGCTAAAATACAGCCTTCTCCTTTTCACAGAAGGTCTAGAACGACTTTACTTAACCGTTTTTGACCCTAACTCAAAAGTTTCAAAAGTCACGAAAATCGGTCAAAAAGTAAAGGCTAACCCCTTTACTTTTTTTTTCCCCGGATTTTTTTCAAAAATTCAAAAAAATATTTTTAGTCAAAATACAGCCTTCTCCTTTTCACAGAAGGTCTAGAACGACTTTATTTAACCGTTTTTGACCCTAACTCAAAAGTTTCAAAAGTCACCAAAATCGGTCAAAAAGTAAAGGCTCACCCCTTTACTTTTTTTTTCCGGATTTTTTTCAAAAATTCAACAAAACTATTTTTATCCAAAATACAGCCTTCTCCTTTTCACAGAATGTCTAAAACGACTTTATTTAACCGTTTTTGACCCTAACTCAAAAGTTTCAAAAGTCACCAAAATCGGTCAAAAAGTAAAGGCTAACCCCTTTACTTTTTTTTTCCGGATTTTTTTCAAAAATTCAACAAAAATATTTTTAGCCAAAATACAGCCTTCTCCTTTTCACAGAAGGTCTAGAATGACTTTATTTAACCGTTTTTGACCCTAACTCAAAAGTTTCAAAAGTGACCAAAACCGGTCAAAAAGTAAAGTCTAACCCCTTTACTTTTTTTTTCCGGATTTTTTTCAAAAATTCAACAAAAATATTTTTAGCTAAAATACAGCCTTCTCCTTTTCACAGAAGGTCTAGAACGACTTTATTTAACCGTTTTTGACCCTAACTCAAAAGTTTCAAAAGTGACCAAAATCGTTCAAAAAGTAAAGGCTAACCCCTTTACTTTTTTTTCCGGAGTTTTTTCAAAAATTCAACAAAACTATTTTTATCCAAAATACAGCCTTCTCCTTTTCACAGAATGTCTAAAACGACTTTATTTAACCGTTTTTGACCCTAACTCAAAAGTTTCAAAAGTCACCAAAATCGGTCAAAAAGTAAAGGCTAACCCCTTTACTTTTTTTTTCAGGATTTTTTTCAAAAATTCAACAAAAATATTTTTAGCCAAAATACAGCCTTCTCCTTTTCACAGAAGGTCTAGAATGACTTTATTTAACCGTTTTTGACCCTAACTCAAAAGTTTCAAAAGTGACCAAAACCGGTCAAAAAGTAAAGTCTAACCCCTTTACTTTTTATTTCCGGAGTTTTTTCAAAAATTCAACAAAACTATTTTTATCCAAAATACAGCCTTCTCCTTTTCACAGAATGTCTAAAACGACTTTATTTAACCGTTTTTGACCCTAACTCAAAAGTTTCAAAAGTCACCAAAATCGGTCAAAAAGTAAAGGCTAACCCCTTTACTTTTTTTTTCCGGATTTTTTTCAAAAATTCAACAAAAATATTTTTAGCCAAAATACAGCCTTCTCCTTTTCACAGAAGGTCTAGAACGACTTTATTTAACCGTTTTTGACCCTAACTCAAAAGTTTCAAAAGTGACCAAAATCGGTCAAAAAGTAAAGGCTAACCCCTTTACTTTTTTTTTCCGGATTTTTTTCAAAAATTCAACAAAAATATTTTTAGCCAAAATACAGCCTTCTCCTTTTCACAGAATGTCTAAAACGACTTTATTTAACCGTTTTTGACCCTAACTCAAAAGTTTCAAAAGTGACCAAAATCGGTCAAAAAGTAAAGGCTAACCCCTTTACTTTTTTTTTCCGGATTTTTTTCAAAAATTCAACAAAAATATTTTTAGCCAAAATACAGCCTTCTCCTTTTCACAGAAGGTCTAGAACGACTTTACTTAACCGTTTTTGACCCTAACTCAAAAGTTTCAAAAGTCACCAAAATCGGTCAAAAAGTAAAGGCTAACCCCTTTACTTTTTTTTTCCCCGGATTTTTTTCAAAAATTCAAAAAAATATTTTTAGTCAAAATACAGCCTTCTCCTTTTCACAGAAGGTCTAGAACGACTTTATTTAACCGTTTTTGACCCTAACTCAAAAGTTTCAAAAGTGACCAAAATCGGTCAAAAAGTAAAGGCTAACCCCTTTACTTTTTTTTTCCGGATTTTTTTCAAAAATTCAACAAAACTATTTTTATCCAAAATACAGCCTTCTCCTTTTCACAGAATGTCTAAAACGACTTTATTTAACCGTTTTTGACCCTAACTCAAAAGTTTCAAAAGTCACCAAAATCGGTCAAAAAGTAAAGGCTAACCCCTTTACTTTTTTTTTCCGGATTTTTTTCAAAAATTCAACAAAAATATTTTTAGCCAAAATACAGCCTTCTCCTTTTCACAGAAGGTCTAGAATGACTTTATTTAACCGTTTTTGACCCTAACTCAAAAGTTTCAAAAGTGACCAAAACCGGTCAAAAAGTAAAGTCTAACCCCTTTACTTTTTTTTTCGGATTTTTTTCAAAAATTCAACAAAAATATTTTTAGCCAAAATACAGCCTTCTCCTTTTCACAGAAGGTCTAGAACGACTTTATTTAACCGTTTTTGACCCTAACTCAAAAGTTTCAAAAGTCACCAAAATCGGTCAAAAAGTAAAGGCTAACCCCTTTACTTTTTATTTCCGGAGTTTTTTCAAAAATTCAACAAAACTATTTTTATCCAAAATACAGCCTTCTCCTTTTCACAGAATGTCTAAAACGACTTTATTTAACCGTTTTTGACCCTAACTCAAAAGTTTCAAAAGTCACCAAAATCGGTCAAAAAGTAAAGGCTAACTAACCCCTTTAGTTTTTTTTTCCGGATTTTTTTCAAAAATTCAACAAAAATATTTTTAGCCAAAATACAGCCTTCTCCTTTTCACAGAAGGTCTAGAATGACTTTATTTAACCGTTTTTGACCCTAACTCAAAAGTTTCAAAAGTGACCAAAACCGGTCAAAAAGTAAAGTCTAACCCCTTTACTTTTTTTTTCCGGATTTTTTTCAAAAATTCAACAAAAATATTTTTAGCTAAAATACAGCCTTCTCCTTTTCACAGAAGGTCTAGAACGACTTTATTTAACCGTTTTTGACCCTAACTCAAAAGTTTCAAAAGTGACCAAAATCGTTCAAAAAGTAAAGGCTAACCCCTTTACTTTTTTTTTCCGGAGTTTTTTCAAAAATTCAACAAAAATATTTTTAGCCAAAATACAGCCTTCTCCTTTTCACAGAATGTCTAAAACGACTTTATTTAACCGTTTTTGACCCTAACTCAAAAGTTTCAAAAGTCACCAAAATCGGTCAAAAAGTAAAGGCTAACCCCATTACTTTTTTTTTCCCGGATTTTTTTCAAAAATTAAAAAAAATATTTTTAGCCAAAATACAGCCTTCTCCTTTTCACAGAAGGTCTAGAACGACTTTATTTAACCGTTTTTGACCCTAACTCAAAAGTTTCAAAAGTGACCAAAATCGGTCAAAAAGTAAAGGCTAACCCCTTTACTTTTTTTTTCCGGATTTTTTTCAAAAATTCAACAAAAATATTTTTAGCCAAAATACAGCCTTCTCCTTTTCACAGAATATCTAAAACGACTTTATTTAACCGTTTTTGACCCTAACTCAAAAGTTTCAAAAGTGACCAAAAACGGTCAAAAAGTAAAGGCTAACCCCTTTACTTTTTTTCCCCGGATTTTTTTCAAAAATTCAACAAAAATATTTTTAGCCAAAATACAGCCTTCTCCTTTTCACAGAATGTCTAAAACGACTTTATTTAACCGTTTTTGACCCTAACTCAAAAGTTTCAAAAGTCACCAAAATCGGTCAAAAAGTAAAGGCTAACCCCTTTACTTTTTTTTTCCCCGGATTTTTTTCAAAAATTGAAAAAAATATTTTTAGCCAAAATACAGCCTTCTCCTTTTCACAGGTGGTCTAAAACGACTTTATTTAACCGTTTTTGACCCTAACTCAAAAGTTTCAAAAGTGACCAAAATCGGTCAAAAAGTAAAGGCTAACACCCCTTTACTTTTTTTTTCCTGAAAATTTTTTTTAGCCAAAAATGCAGCCAATTGAATAGTCTCGCAGCCGTTGTTAGGGTGGAGCGACCCTAACAACGGATGCGAGGGAGACTACCAATTGAACAAATTTTCTTAGTGCTTTTGTCGGGTAATAAAAAGAACAATTGACAAAGGTGTCCATTAAAAAGTTATAAATTTATTTAATATTTTTGAATAAGCAAGGAAATATTAGTAAATAATAAAAATTGGATATGATTTCTAAATTGCTAAAATAGCACAATTTATCTACATAAACTTTGCCATAATACATGTTTAGTTTAGCTACATAAAGTACAATTGTTGCTCAAGAATGGTTCAGCTTTTTTAATAAAATTTAAAAAATTGGTAAGATAAGGTCGATATATAGTAGCACACCTAATTACTACGACCACAAGTTAACGGCTTTTTGAACAGTTGGGACAGAAGTGCCTGCGGTCAATATCTTTAAAATTATATATTTGAAATTGTACTACAGCACAGGGGAGTCCAACTACGACGCTTGGTTTGCGTTTTTCGTGGGGTAATATGTTTTGATTTTTTATTATAAAAGTTGAGTAGTCTTAACAAAAGATTAGTTTTGCTGTTCTGATACTAGCGATCGAGCGGCAAAGCCGCGAGCCGAGCACGCGAGCAAAACTCATCTTTTGTTATTAAAGGACATTGGCAACGAAAATTTTTATTGCCTATTTTAAAAGTGTTGCACCACCTAACAATGGATATGGCATTAATTCCTTACCAAAGTCTTTTGGTCATGAGTTATATGCATCTTAATTCACCGAAAATCTATATATCGTCCGCCATATTGGACAAAATTTAAAAAAAATAATCTTCGGGTGAAATTGCCGGATGTGACGTCATTAGATGGGTTGAACCGAGACAGCAATATATTTTGTAGTGTGTTCATCGAGATTTGTTGCGTTTTGATAATGAAATTGTAGGTTTTTATTATTGTGATGGAAAATATTCACGAGACCCAAGTAGGAGAAGTGTTACCTTACCAATATGAACCAGAAGCGGAGGCAAAAACAAGTAATTTAAGCGATGAAAGCGATTCCGAACAAGGCAGTGATTTGTCTTCGTCTGACGAGGAAGTCGATCACGAGTTTGATAGAGTGAATGCTTGGCGCCTTCAAAGTCTTAGTTGGTGTAAATGTGGACATTGCGCTTTATCAACAAAGGCTATTGAATGTTTTTGTTGCCATGAGAAAGCGTTAGAGTACGACGAATATGAAGTACTTCTTGACCAAACAGAGGCACAAGGCGAAAAATGTTTGACAACACATCCGGACTTTAAAGACAACATGCTTTCAGAAGGCGTACTGAAGATAGATGTTTGTCGTTATCTTGAGGAAAACTGGCCTCTTGATGATGGGGATCTGGAAAGAATACACAAACTTTATCGACTGGTGGCATATCAGCGATGTTCTCGCTGGGTTTTCCAGATTTTGGGGAAAAAGAAGAGAAGACCTTTTCCTGCTTGTGTTTACTCAAGAATACGAGAACGCTTCGCATCGCCTGATGGCCTTTATACGCATTTTAAATATGCCAAAACATCTAAACGGTAATCTTTTATGTTACTTTTAATAAATGGCACTTTGTGTAGTTGCTAGTAAATTAATATTTATTACTGGTAAATATTACCCTTTATAAAATCTGGACAAAAGTGAGGTGTTTTCCTATTTAGGGCAAGGTTATAAATTTATTCTCTCCGACAGTAGTATAAACAAACCCAAATTTTCAATTTTTACTATAATTACATGTGGACATTGCGCTTTATCAACAAAGGCTATTGAATGTTTTTGTTGCCATGAGAAAGCGTTAGAGTACGACGAATATGAAGTACTTCTTGACCAAACAGAGGCACAAGGCGAAAAATGTTTGACAACACATCCGGACTTTAAAGACAACATGCTTTCAGAAGGCGTACTGAAGATAGATGTTTGTCGTTATCTTGAGGAAAACTGGCCGACTTTTCTCCACTTTAACCTTACCCAAAATGGGAAAACACTTCACGCTTACATAAAACCTTCACTGCCATGAACCCTAAAGTGCTAAACCTTGTATCCACAATCCCCAACCCCCCGCAATATACCATAACCCTAAACCTAATTTACATTTTTACAATGAAGTAGAAAGTGCCTGAATTTGCCTCATTCACGATTTTTACACTTTGCTTCACTGCACTTGCATTTGCTGTCACACAGCACTTCTATTGCCCTACAATTGCACTTTCTTGTGGCACATTTTCCTTTGCAAGCACACGGCTTAGTCTCTGATCTTCTATCTTTACTTGTAGGTAGGGCTGGTGTACTAAACCGTGACTTTCTGCTGGCAACCACCTGTTCCTTTGAGGGTCGCTCCTTTCCTTCCAAGTACTGCTCAACAAGAGATTGTGGTTCAGCAGGTAGCACATCATCTGCATGAACTTTGGCCTTCTTCAATGTTTGGTACTGGCTTCTCAATTGAATAACTTGATTCAATATCAACTGTACATATCCTATAGAATTAGATTTTAAAACCTTTTTAACTTACATTAGATTGGGTAATAATATAGTAGGGGGACTTGTTTAATAAATTTAACAAATACATGTATTCAGATATGAAATTCTCTTGGTTGAGGCAAGGAAAAAGTTTGATAAACTTGTTGCTTTGATATACATGTTTATGTCCAATTCACTTTTTCAACACACTGTGTGTTGGAAGAGTGAATTGGACATAAACATGTCTTTCAAAGAGCATTCTTCACACAATTTGGCATTGAAGTTGAGATATCGCTTGCTTCTAGGGTAACGTCTAGGTCTTTTGGGGGAAAATTAAATTCTTACCATAGGTGGGCTTTTCCTTCAATGGTTTTGCAACAGCCTTTTCCCCTTTAAATGCTTTTGGATAAGCAATTGCCCATCTTAGCGTTCCATCAGCAGTTGTTGCTTGCTTCCTGTTGCTGTTTTCATTAAAGTGCAAGTTTGAACAGTACAATCTGTTACGAGAATACAAAAAATAATAAGCACTGGCATACAATGTTGGTGGTTTGTGCAACAGACTCAATTATCATGTGAGTTCACTTAGATCTAACAGGGGCTACAACCATAACACATTTTTTAAATTAGACATTAAAAAGCTGTTATTATACACTATCAGGCAATGAAAAACTCACCTTGCACTTAATGAATGATAGGAATGGTAGGTGTTCTTTGAAGCAAGTGTGTTATCCAAAGCGTGTTTGGCCTCCAAACCAGATGTCTGGTGGTATTGGGATAACTTGCGAATTGCTGCGATGAGTCGAGGTCTTGTTAACATCTCCTCTAACTTTTTGTAAGCAGCTGATCCTGTAATATACATGTACATCAATAAATGATCAATGTTATGATACTAGGCGACAATGCACCCCAATGCTGGATGTTTTACTAGTCAAGGAGGGGGTTCTTGGCATGAGTTAGTTAGTCAGCCTGAACTACCTAAATCCATAGTTAATTAAATTTTACTCAACCTTGTTTAAGCCATTCTCTTTCAAGTGTGCCATGAAGACATTCAATGAAGATCTTATGGCCAGCATGTTTGTGAATGTTCACAATATGGTTGAGAATGCTGCACCATTTTTCTTCCCTTTCATCTTCTGTTTCACTTGAGGCACCAACCCAGTAGATATGATTAATGATTGACTGTCAAGTAAATGGGAAAAAAATTAATAAGATTGGCAGTAATGCACAATCTGCAACACTGTACAATTATCCAAAACTACATATAACATATATTGGGTTTACCTTTTCAAAGCTAATTTGCTATGTATGCTAGTTTTTCATGTTTTGGAATATAATTGTGTATTACTTACCCCAATCCATGGCTTAATTGACTTAAATTTCTTCTTCTTGGCAACCTTTGTCAATTTCTTCTTCTCACCTTAAAAATGACAAAAAGAATTAATAATTGTAAAGAAAATTATTTAATATACAAGATATATGGAAAGGAAAGCATTCCAAACAAATATGTTGGCAAATATCATATGGACATAGGATTTTGAGCTCTAGGGTGGCCTATCACTTGTAAAATATGCTGTCTGTGTCAGATTGTACCGAGAGATGTCCTTCTGGAACCAACACCCAACCACCCTTGGTTACCTTACCATAATTATAATGTTATACCTTTTGCTACATGCCAGACATCATAAGCATGCTCAATATCTGGTTTCTCATTTGCCATGTATGCCGAGACTTGGATATGACGATCTGTCACCAACTTGGTCACCTCAACCTTGTTGTCCTCCAAGCATTTCAGTTGCCTCTTCAGAGATTCAAGCTCCATGGCATTTGAATTTTTTACCTCTGTAGACTGTTAAAATGTTTTTTAAAAACCACAATAATTATTGTTTAGGCAATTAGAGTCTAAAGCCAGTTTCAGATGTCCAGCTTTTTATGTGCAGACAGTGTCTAATCTGAATCAGGAGGAAATGAGCTTAATAGTTTAGGTTATAGATATCGGGTACATTAAACGGTTGGACATCTAAAACAAAGTACAATTATTTCTCTTTTTTATTAAAATACAGTAAATAATTAATTTGTTATCAATAGACCTTACTGTTTATTCACGTTTGACCCAATGGCCTCGTTTCCATGTTTACCTGTTTTGGCAATTGGCAACTGGCATGGCCAATGCATATGAAGGTTATATACCCATGTTTCCTGCACGAATTTGTTTCTCGTTGATCTTTTAATAAGCCCAAACACAAACTTATTCTTAACCCTATTGTGCACGAAACATGAGTAAATACCACACGAAAACGAGGCCATTGGCCATTGGGCCAAAGGCAAAGTGAATAAACAGTAAGGTCTATTATAATTCTATATTTAAAAATGCTTTATTTCAATGCAATTAAGTTTACCTTGATTACTTGGGTATCCAATATAAGATTTCTTGTCATGTCCAGCGTGCTTCCCGATCCAAATAGACCAGTGTGACCAGGACTGTCAACACGCATATCAGACGCAATCACAATGGGTACTCCCTCTAATTCTGTCAGTCTCGCAGATTGCTCCCCTTGCCAAACTTTGTAAACTGCGGGAATTACATAATTCTTTAAAATATTTGACAGCTCCCGTTGCTTCAGATTAGGAATATTCAACGCATTGAAGAGTCGAAGAACTTTCGCTGATTCCATTCCTGTTGCGAGAATGCCAGATGCTAACAGCAGATGAAATGCTGGCATTTTGAACACAGACGGACCAGTTGTCCACTCAAAGTAATGTTCGTTTTGAGTCGTACACGAGCTGCAAATTTTGCAGGATGAGCCAATTTGGTTTTCCATCGTCACAATACATTTCGAGCCACACTGGCCGCATTTACCAAACACATCCAGTATTGCTTCTTCGAATACAATGAATTTGATCTGGTCTTGTGGGGGTTTCCTCCACTAGAATTGTATGCCTGTCTGAATCCTCGTCCTCCTCGCTGCCTTCGTCGCTTTCAGTGGATGACGCCTCGACTGGAACAAACTCACTGTGCGGTGTCACTGATTCCTCGCTTGTGCTGCTTTCCACGTCAACTTCTGTTGTTGTTTGTGTAGGATCTGTTTCGACATTACGGGATTTTCCCTGAGTGTTGTCTATGGCTATGTCTGTAACCTCGTCTGTAACTTTACCGACCGCTTGCGCTTCCGAAATAGACGAATATTCCACAGCCACAGGCGCCGCGGATTTCGTTTGAAAGAACGTGGAAGTTGCTGTCATAACTGTCTGCGTTTTAACTGATCTTGTTGCTTGTTTCTTATGTGTTTGTGTCGATCTTTCTCGAGAGTTGGGAAGAAACTCGGTCTCGAATGTCGCTGACGTACTCGGCTCTTCGCTTGGTTCGGTTAGCTGATCTGGCATTTCGTCTGACACAGTTTCGGCTTCTTCTGTTGAACGTTCTTCTTCCTTTGGTAGTTCTCTGGGATTTAGAAGTTCAGATAGTCCCTATAATTGTAGGTAAATATTTATAATAAATATTTTGGGGGCAATGGCGATCTGGCAATGATGGTAATTTGTCGATCGAGAATTCGAATTACCTTCTCTCGTTGTCTTCTTTCCGTAAAAGTCCTTGCTTTACTTGCGCTTGTATCAAGTAATGGTTTGTTCAAGGTTGGCAAGGCATCACTTTTCAATCGTACTCGAAACGTTTCGTCGCACTCTATACGTTCCAGGAACTGTGGCGAATGTCCAGGTTCGTACGCGTCTTCAGCAAAATGAAGCGAGCAAATTCTACTGTTAGACAATGGCTTAAATGCTTTGCGTTTGCAGAATTCAACCCATGCCTTTCTTCTAATTTGTTGGGATACGGATTTTCCGTTTGGAAACGCAAAGAAATGTATCCCGCTAGGATTTTTTTTGGCGTCACTATTACAACCGTATACCGGGCAGTACGACATGTTTTCACCTTCGCTTCGGCTTGCAATAATGAAGCAGCAAAATTTGTTTATGGGCCTTATAGCTATTCCGCAAACAATGCTGTATTAGAACCTGTCAGCACCGTCTCGGCTTTGTAAACTGAATCCTTTTCGCAAAGGTAATAACTATATAACCAGGCGCCTCGGTCAAACGGGCCAGCCAGGCGGGCTCATGTAAAAGCCCCTAAGAATTTTAATATACAAAGGTGTATCCAGACGAATGGAGAGATGATTCAGAAGTGCCGCCATAATATACTTCTAATGCGCTTATGTCCTATTGTTGTTGCCCTAGCCGACATCATTTATGGCTAAAGACTTTCAAACTTGGTGACCAGGGTCAGTGAAAGCCCACACAAGTCAAAACAAGATTTTCAATACTATCTTCAAGACTGGTGGTTCGCCCTTCCATAATACAATTTCAGTACAATATCGTCGCTAGTTATGTTCGATGTTTTTTTATAGAAATACTTCGAAGTATTAAAATCTTATATGGGGTGAAAATCTAAGCGCATTTAACAGTTCAAATATACGCGTTTATTGCAAATATTGTCGAAAACATATCCGCAGACAGTGATACTTAGCTAGTGCATAATTGTTTAATTGCCTTTGCTCTGTATCTATCATTTTTTTAACAAAATGTTCTTACAACGTGTAAATACAATATTATTTGTATTGTCAGATTTGGCCTAACCCATCTAATGACGTCAGCAAATGTATGCATGCATAAATTAGCATACGCGGTTTTTTTCAAAATGGCGGACGACTGTTCAACATTTTCACAAATTTTCTCTACAACTAAATGCGATAGACACACGGAAACATGAAATTAGGTATTCCGTAGGTAAGTTTAATAGATATAAGGAATAAAAATTTTCGTTGCCAATGTCCTTTAAGACTACTCAACTTTTATAATAAAAAAACAAAACATATTACCCAAGAAAAACACAAACCAAGCGTCGTAGTTGGGCTCCCTGTGACTACAGGAAGTGCTCGAATTAGATTTCCCTATTCTTGAAATGAGTTACGAAAGGCAAGGTAAAATGCTTGTATTTCAATGGAGTGGTGTATTTTTAATGTATAAAATCTTAGGGTTTTTTTGTAACCCCGAGATAGAAAAATAATAAGAGAGTTTCCTCGATCACGAAAAGTGCTCAGTAACCAGGCACATTTTGTTTACGCTGACGTCAGGTAAAAAGAGGCGGGGAAAACAGCAAGATGACCAAATACTCAAACTTCACAGAAAGATTTGTTCTTAACAGTGAACTAAAAGTAGCGTGCTGTGTAGGCAGTGTAGAAACAACAATCGAAATATAGTAAGGTTTGATATACTGCCGAAACAGAGAACGTAGGACTGAAGGGCTTTCGTCAGAGAGAAAACGCTGAGTGTGGAAGACGAAGGCTCCTACGTTCTCTGTTTCGGCAGTATATCTAGCCTTATTACATTTCGAGATTTGATCTTGGCTTTCCACTCCAAATCAGTAAACTAGAGCTATTATCCAGGTAATTCAGTACCAATACCATGAAAGTTTAATTCAATAGTTGAGAAAATGCATTTGAATTAGGTTGATTTTTGAGCAAATGAACGACTACTTTTAGTTCGTGTATGGTATTGATTTTTCACACTTCTATAGCCACGAGAGTTTAAGCTCGGGGCTAATTCGAGCATTCACCGTAATGGTATAATAAGTAAGAAAAGCCCTTCAGAAACATCGCGGTACAAGCTAGTGCGACCTGTCTACTGATTTGTTTCCTGGGGCATAATAATATTTAGCACGGCGTAACTATATTATAAGACTTACTGGGTATATTTAATAATGAACTTCGTGGGAACTCCTATATTTCGGGTACATGGTCTAGCGTCGAAGTAAATAAAGCTATTGAGAAGGGCTACAGGATTATTGAGACTTACGAAATTTACCATTACCCGCGTCAAGAAAGAATTTTTCAAGAGTTTGTAAATTGTTTTTTAAAAATAAAACAGGAGGCGAGCGATTTTCCAGACAATTGTTACGACGACGACAGAAATTTAATCGGTTCCGAAGTTGATAAATATATCGCTGATTATTATAGAAACGAGGGTATTTTATTAGAAAAAGACAAGATAGAATATAACCCCGGCTTACGAGCTACAGCGAAAAATATATTAAATTCACTTTGGGGTAAATTTGCGCAAAACGATAATAATACAAAAGTCGATTTTTTATCCGATTACCACGAACTACTAAGGTTAGCGAACGATCCGAACGTAGATTTAACCTCGACTGATTTTGTTAACGAAAATACCTTACGTGTCACTTATCAAAAAACCGATGTCGTTACTACACCGTTAAAAACGGGGAACGTAGTTATCGCGAGTTTTGTCACAGCCTATGCGCGCTTGAAATTGTACGAGTTGATCGATAGCTTAGGCGTACGCGTTTTGTATTTCGACACCGACTCCGTAATTTACACGAGTAAAACTAGCGACGTAGCGGTTAAGAGGGGAAATTATCTGGGCGATTTAACAAACGAGTTAAAAAAAAATGAATGGATCACTCAATTTTGCGCAACAGGTCCGAAATCGTACTCGTATCGGACAAATTTAGATAACGAGATTGTGCACATAAAAGGTTTTAGTTTAACCAATGAAAAAATAAAAAAACAGTTAAATTTTGAATCATTAAAAAATTGTGTCGAAAATAAATCGCAGCTGATTAAAATTAAATATACAGATAAAATAACACGCGATAAAATCAACCATATTTTTACCGCAGACGAAGAGAAAATATTCACTTTCACTTTTAACAAACGTGTAGCTAAAAATAATTTTTACACCGTTCCTTATGGTTTTTTTGTAGAGAGTTAAATTAAACAAGGCTGTAATACCATTTCAACACCCGTTTATGTTAACATTATGCGGTCCGTCGCAGTGTGGTAAAACATTTTGGCTTTACAAATTATTACAATCCATCGAGGTCATGATAACACCTTTAATCGATAAAGTTTTGTTTCTATACACGTCTCATCAACCCCTGTACAGTGAGATCGAGCGCGTGGGAAAAGAAAAAAATCTGAAAATTGAATTTATTGAGTGTACTAAAGGGATACCAAAAGCAACTGATTTGCAAACTAGTTTAAACGATAATACTTTAGTAGTTTTAGACGATCTTATGACTGTTGCTGCTTCTTCGAAAAAAAATTTAATTAATTTGAATAACTTTGCGTGCCGTGATGCGCACCATAAAAATATCAGTGTTATTTTTGTGTGTCAAAATTTAATGTACGGCGATGGTAAATTACGCAACTCACGTGTCAATAGTCAATATCATTTAATGTTTAAAAATTTAGCCGATGTTAGAAATATGTATACTATTGCCGATAATAAACAAATTAATCGTGAAGTATTCACAGCTATTTTAGATGATGTAAATAAAGACCCCTATGGTTATTTATTATTTGATAACGCAACAAATAGTTATGAAAATACACGCGTACGCACTAATATATTTCCCGGTGAAAATACATTAATTTATAACGTGTAATTTTTTTTTTTATAATAAAAAAAAAAAAAAAAAATATATTGTTTTGTTATTTAATTTCATGTTCATTCTAAAACAAGATGCGGCGGCGAAAACAACGTCGTCAATTAGGGGGTTTTTACGATTCTTTTCGTGCGAAACAGACAAATCAACTGAAATATTTATACCGCAAGAAAAAAAAACAAAGGGGTAGTGGTGTTAAACCGCGGAAACGAACAGTTGGTAAAATTCTGTATGACCCAGACTGGTAAGATGGGAAAAAGGCAAAAAGGCGGAATTATAAGTTTATTCATGCCGAGACGACATAAAGAAAAAAATTTTTTTAAACAAAAAGGGGGGACAACTGTTTACGCACCCGGTTTGCGTAACAACTTAGGTCTCCCTCAATATGGTATGAGACAAAGAGGTGAGGGATTGAAAAAAAGACAAAGAGGAAATGGATTGAAAAAAAGACAAAGAGGAGGTGTTTTGAAAAAAAGACAAAGAGGAGGTGTTTTGAAAAAAAGACAAAGAGGAGGTTTTGGGGGTTTGGTAGCTTTAGCGAGTCTGATTGGTGGAGTAATGTAAAAAAAATTATTTAATAAAAGATTCCATAAAATTACGACAACATTGTTGATTTTTTTCTTCTTTACTTTTACATTTTTTAACTATTAATTTATCGACTACATTACCAAATTTAAAATCTATCTTTTTTTTAAAATTTATTTCGTTTTTTATTTTGATTTTATTGTTTTTCCATTTCCACCAGTGGCGAGCATTTTCTATGTTTTTACATTTTTCGTATAAATATAATAAACTCCAATAACCACAAGTATACGTTATTTTTGATTGTAATGGTTGTTTCTGCACATAAATAAATTTCTTTTGTTGTTTTTTTGCATATTTCAACCAATAATCGCGACGGTAAAAATCGACTGACTTTGCAAAACTATCGAAAAAATTTTATTACCACTCAAATAAATAGCTATCCAATGACGACCGTCGGAATCATTTTCGTCCGTATTCCATATCCAGCAACAATTTTCTGTTATATTTTTAGGCAACACGTCCGCCGGAAAAGCACCCAAAAAATATTTTTTTAATATAACATTTTCAGACGCTAGCTTTTCAATTTCATTAGTGTACAGAAAACGTTTTAAAAAACATACGAATTTACATTTTTTTTTACCTCTCATTTTTTTTTCTTTTCTAACTTAAAGAATGTTTTCTACCGCGAGCTTTTTGACGTGCGCGAACAAAGTCCAGATTGACGTCAAATTGTTTTGTTTTGTTTTTTCTGGTATGAAATCGAAAACCTCGTCTGCTGTTGAACTTGTTCCTCCTAAATCTGAACTTATTTCTCCTGAGCTCCCCTCGCTGCTCGTTGTATCACCGTGTTTTGTAATATAGTGTTTTCTCAACACAGTATTTTTAATGATACTAGCAGGCATATATTTTTTTTTTTTAAGTATTTTAAAGCAGTTTTTCGTTCATCATTGCTTAACATAAATTGTTTACTCGCGTTGTGTGATAAGTCGTATATTAAATCCGCGCGATTAATGCTTTTAGTTCCCATTTGAAGAGTGCTGCTTTTCAGTCCTTTTTTATTTAAAAAATCTATTATTTTTTTTTCAGCAGGTGTTTTTGTTTCTTGATCGGTCGTTTCTTTCTTTTCTTTTGTTTCTCCATCCATTAAATTGTCGGCTTTACGTTTGAGAGCATTTTTTTGTTTTAAAAAACTTACTACGCTTTCACCGACATGTTTGTTTTGTTAGGAAAAAATGAATAAATAAATCGGTTGTCTTTTACTAACACTATATGACGTCCTTCATTTAAAATACACCAGTTTTCACCTTGTTCATACATATAGGGAATTGTTATATAATAATCTTCATTTCTTGCGATGACGTGACGTAATTTTCCAGCACCGGGTAATACATTTCCACCACAGTATGTCCAATATTGGTGCGGTATACACCAACAACGTGTAGGCTCCCGCTCCTTCTCTTGTTGTTTTCGTTGTGGAACTAGTCTTATGTAGCCTCCCTCGTAGATATCCACTAACCCCATCAACCAGTACAGCAACCCGATTTCTCGGTTGGGAAAAAAACGAAAACACGTATACATCAGCACCATTTTTAATAAATCAGCGACAGTTGTTTCTTCTTCTTCTTCAACACATTCGCGTTTTCTGTTTTCATTTTCACCTTCTTCTTCTTCAACATGCTTGCGTTTTCTGTCTTGTTCTGCTGAACGTTCATTCATCGTGAATTTTTTTTTTCTTCTAAGGTTGGTAGACTTTTTTATCGTTTTTAAAAGCAGATTAAAACCTACATTTTTGAATTTTTTTTTTTTTTTGTTTTAAAAAAATAAATTAGAAATTATAATTGATCGGGCGGTGATTTATTATAAAAATTCGTCTTAATTTTAGAACAACAACATTAAGCTGTCGTTATGAATAGTAGTGAGGAGAAAAAACCTAGCGAATTTTTGAAAAGTGACGAGGAAGAACGTGCTGAAATTTTACAAAAAATGCGTGATTTAAAAGAGCAAACCAAAAAATACGTGCTTAGTTATCACAGCGTGCAGCAAGCTATTACGGCGTACGCTTTAAAAGAAAAAAAGACGGTGAATTGTTGAATTGGAATAATTATCAAGTGATACTTCAGGAAATTTCAAATGGAATTTTGCATAATATGTCGTCAACAAACAGTGAGATTTGAACGGTGTTATTTTACGTGTAGAAAATGTGATGTGAGTATAATGTATTGTGATTTATGCAGAAGAATTTCACCACTAGTAATTGGAACACGTGTCTCGTGTTCACGATGCAATTGTATAAAAAGGAAACAGCGTTGGGGTTTGCAATTTGTTGATACAGACGTGCTATTGTCATGAAACGTGTATTCATATGTACAGCAGATTTTGATAAAGCCGTAATTGACTGGGAGATTAAAAGAAAGCAAAAGAATGATGAAGAAGAAGAATATAATCCTTCGTCATCGACATTATCGCCATCATCATCGCCAGCAGCAGTAGCAGCAGCAGAGCCACAGAAACATGAGATCGCGACGTTTGAACGATGTATTTTGGAGCTGTTAAACAAGACTATCAACAAGATGTATTTTGACAGCTGCGGGTGTATCATTACGCAGGAAGAAAAAGTTGAACTGTTTCTCACAAGCGCTATGAAAGAAATAAACCGTGATGAACTGCGTGATATTTTTTACACTGATGTTAAACAGAGCATGCCCATGTACGATATAACGCTTGTCAGTAATATATCAAAAATGATAAAATGCGATACGCACATGCGTAAACTACGTGAAGACAATTATGATTACTTTAAAGATAAATTGATGAATTTGTAATTTTTTAATCATTCTGTTGTAAGATGTATTCGTGTTACGATAGCGAGTTTAACAAAGTTGTAAATCATACAGATTTATTTGGTGTGAAAGGAGAAGAGATATTAAAAAATGTCACGCATATTATGGATTGTGAATGTTATCGCATTAATTCGTTGATTTATTTTCGTGAGGTTTCGCTGATTTATATGGATAGTGGAAAATATGAAATGTTTCATTGTTTTATCGAAGATGTTCAAGATTACGAGAAAATGACTAAACAAGATAAACGCACCATTCATCATCAATTTCAGATTCACGGATTAAAATTATATAATTATCGAAAAAATCCACGATATTACAGTCAGGCGGAATTTTTAGACGAATTTAAAAAAAAATTTAGTGGTAAACCTGAGATTTTATTCGGTTATAAAGGGGGTAAAATTGAATCTAATTTATGTGCGTTAATGGGTGTGGAATGTGTAAATTTAGAACATTTTGGTGTAGAAAAATATGAAAAATTAGTTAAATATTTTTTTAAAAAAATAAAAATTTGCAGGGAGCATGGGAGACATCATAATGATGTTCATTGTTCTTTATACGAGGTTAGGCTTTTCGCAGCAAAGGTTGCCGAGTTAACACACGATATAAGAAAAAGAGATAAATTTTTGTATTATTATGGGTGATAAAAAAATTATTATCAAAAATCCGCGTTTTTGGTTTCATTCAGCAGACGATCCTGGAAAAATCCCCGTGAAACGCGCCGATGGTAAATATCATTTTCGAGAACAAACCGCACGTCATGGCGCTATTATCGATCCTTATGTTAATGAGAAAACGAGAATCATTACTTTCACATCTATAAATTCAGGAGCAACTCATCAAAATGCCTATCCATTTTCATTAACGCACACCCCCGATGTAAATGAGTGGGAAAAAAGAAAAATTATTAATTCTATCGAAATAAAAATATCTAAAAATGTAATGGGTCAAGAAGAAGAAAATGCTATTTTCTTCACGATACTTCAAGTAGAAAAAGATTTGTTAAAAGTAACTACTCCTTATGTTGCTAATTTTATAACATCGGATCAAATAATTCCTCGAAGTTCAAAAAACGAGTATTTTAGTTTACCTATGTTTTCAAGCTCAGTTAAATTGGATAATTTAAAATATGATTTATCCCGAGACGACGATTTAATTTTACTTCAGCATATTAATTTTACAGAAAACATTAAAACAAAAAAAGGTGTGAAATATGGGATAGGGAATTTACCTTACGTAATGTACGAAACACGTGTAATTTATTCCGATAATTTTTTTAAAAAAAAAATAAAATAATAAATAAAATATAAAATATAAGACTACGCGTTTTTTCCTTTTTTATAATTTTTTATTTTTGAATTTTTTTTTAAAATTATTTTAAATAATATTTTTTTGGCGCCATTCTTCCACCAAATTGCTGAAATGTGTCTACATCCGGTTGCACCAGACCACCAAATTGTTTTTTTTTTAAATTTTTCACTTTCATCGTGCCGTTTTTTATTTTTCTTATAATTTTGTTTTTGCTGGATTCAAAATCTTTCATAATCTTCATTATTTTTTGAATTTTTTTACTTCCGCCTCTTTGTCTTTTTTTTCCTCGAAAACCCGTGTTTCTCCGGTTTCTACTCATTTTTTCGTTTTTTTAAAGTATCCACGTGGCCAGTACTCATCACCATAGTCGGCAAAAATTTCCTGATGGGGTTTTATACCTCCAGTTGTTTGTAATTTAAATCGATTATTGTATTTTGTTGTTCCTGTAAAACAAGCGTTATTTTTATATTGCGATCCTTTTGCATCATTACAAAATCGTGGTGCTCCATCGGTTGATTTATATGCGTCGACGCAGTGACGGGGACCATCGCACAAGCTATATTGTGCAATTGTTTTACTCCCGTATTTTCGATCCATACGTTTTACCGTGGTTCTTTCGCCTGTGTACGTAGCGACGTTAGTATTGCGTCTAAAAGATTTTTTCCAAGCGTATAAGCCTTTGCCTGCATTTGGAATCCGTGATTTTTTAACACGTAAGTTATCTTCTTTTGCTAGATGAATCCAACATTTGTGTGTGTGCGCTGTTCTTTTTCGGCATCGTTTTCTTTTTAACGTGAAGCTTCGACATTGTAAAACAGCACGTACATTTTGTGAGTTTAAACTCATTATTCGACCACCTCTATTTACCCGTTGTTTAACCATTTTATTTTATTTTTATTTTTTTTAGAATATTGTTCTTATTCCTATGTAGAGATCCTGGTTATTTTCTATTTTTTCTCTCTTTGTGATAAATTTTATTAAACATCTTATTTTATACAATATATCTAAAGGTATGTCTAATATTATTTGACGCATATCATTAAGTCGTTGCGTTAATTCAAAACTTGAAATAAATATTAATTGTTTTCCTTCGTTATTTTGAAATTCTTTAAGACAGTCTTGTAAGATAAAAGGAGAAAATAATATTCCAGCATCATTATCGACAATTTCGTACCCAATGTGAGTATCCCCGTTTTCTTTATTTTTTAAATAAACTTCGATGTGAATTTGATTGTAATCCATTGGAGGTCGGGTTAAGACTAAACTAAAAAACTAAAAACTAAACCCGTTGATGTTTTTATTCATTTTTTTTTTTTTTTTTTAGTTTTTTTTTTAAAAAAAAATGGGTGAAATGTGTTCTAAAGATAAACCCTTCTTTACATTTAATTGTATAAATATACGTGATTCAGAAAACGTCGTAATCGAACGCGTTGATGGCGCTAGTGAAGTAAAAGAAGAAGCAGAAAAAGAGAAAAGAAAATTTCCTTTTTTTTTTAGAAGTAAAAAAAGAAATGGCTGAAAAAAACCCCTATGTATTTACAAATGAAGATGTGAGTGAATTAAGGGAGTTACTAGAAAAACGTAAAAAAAAAGGAAAAGACGATGGAAAAAGAGTTGAAGAAGAAGATTTTAAAACTAATACTATCGCATCTAGCTATAATGAAAAATTTAAATTTTCTCAAAAAACACTACACGTTTCGATTGCGCGAAAATCGGGTATGAATTTTATCGCGTTTATTCAATCGTTACGTATAGTGTTTACTTACTTATTGAATGTAGCTCGAGCGTCTACAAGTTCAGAGAATGATTATGTGCGTTTTATTTTTTCACACGCGCCAAAATCTTATTTTTCAACTGCTGTTCTTCAACTTAAAGATTTTAACGTCAACTTTTTACTAAATATTTTTGAAAAAATGATGCAAAGCAACCGTGCGTTGATCGCTGACGGGTGGGAATCAAACGTGGTAATTCAAACTTTTCCACACACGTATAATAAAAACAAAACAAAAAACAAACAACTGGGTAAGAAAAAAATATATCGGCAATTAGGTAGTGGGGGCGGCGATGATGATGAGGGTGGTGGGGGTAAAAATGTGGAAAAATACGGTCGCGATCAACGGATGGGTGTTTTTTCCATTGTATGTGACGGATTAAACAAAATCATTAAAAATTGTTGCTTCGCAGTTAGTTTACTAGTGGGTTTGTCGTGGTTAAAAAAAGACACACGCTATGTGCAAATGGAAAGATCCCCGCACACAGCTGTCGACACACTGTACACTATTGACGAGGTTCGTGAGATTTATAACAAATGCGGAATAGTTGAAGGATGTTGTGTGGGGTCAAAACATTACGATGGTGTTTATCAGAATTTTCTTAAACAACAGGGTGTTGATTTAGTAGTATATTCGGATCAATTTGATAACGACATAGTGTATGATTCGCGATGCGATAAAGAAGGTAATTTAATTAAGTTAACCAACGATGTTGTTTGTTTGTGGTTAAATAATAAACATTACGATGTCGTTTTAAGCATGGTTAAGTTTTCAAAGTTACCGCCGAGCAAATTTTGCGTTAGATGTATGAATTATTACTTAAATCATGAGCGTAAAGATACGCATATATGTTATAACCAGTTGACATGCCAACGTTGCTACGAACAAGCTAAATGTCATCTCGTCGTCGACTGCAAAATTGAGTGTTCTAATTGTAATATTTTATTTTATAATAATAAATGTTTTTTAGCTCATTTAACAAATCGTGTTTTTCCCCCTCAACAAGGTAACCACGGGAAATTAACACCGTGTAGTTACTTATTTTTTTGCCAAACTTGTGATAAGATTGCCCCCCGATTTCGTTTTTTTTCTGCGAAGAATGTAAAAAAGCACGAGTGTAACAAACAGTTTTGTTATCACTGTAACGACTATAAGGATAAAACGCATTTTTGTTATATGAAATCCGTGAAAAAAAACAAAGAAGTTGAACAACCTACTTTATTTTTCTTTGATTTTGAAACGCGCGTTGACGAGAATAAATTAATGACACCGTATTATTGCGTCGTGCAAAAAGTGTGTCGTAAGTGTGAAAATATCGAGTTTCAAAAAAGTAAAAATTACATTGCGAGTGATAATATTCAACCTTGCTGTGGAAAACGTGAATTTGTTTTTCAAGGGGGTAATACTGTAGAGGATTTATGCGAGTTTCTATTAGCGCAAGAAAATTCTGTTTGGTTAGCGCATAATGGTGGGCGATTTGACACAATTTTTATTTTTCAATATCTCATTAATGAAAAAAAATTTTATCCAGACACTATAATGAATGGATGTAAAATAATGATGTTGAAAATCCCTGATAAAAAAATAACTTTTCTCGATAGCTATTCATTTTTACACATGAAATTGTCCAAAATTCCCACAAACAATGGGTCTTGAAGAAGAATTAACGAAGGGGTTTCATCCCGTATAAATTTACAGATTTATCCTATGCAGGGAGTATTGTTGCGCGTGATTATTTTGACCTTGAAAATATGGAGAAGAAAACAAAAGTTGAATTTGAAGAATGGTATTTGAAAAAAAAATTAAAAAAATATGTATTTGAGGAGGAAATGTATTATTACTGTAGCTCGGATGTCGATATTTTACGAAAAGGATGTGTTAAATTTGCTATGTTTATGCGCGAAACTTCGGGTATTACCCCTTTTTACGACGCAGAATGTATTACCATAGCGAGTTTGACGTTAAAAGTATTTCGCATGAATTTTTTAAGAGACAAATGTGTCGGTATCATACCTGCTAGCGGTTATAGAGGGCGCGCTAATCAAAGTGTTGTAGCGCTAATGTGGTTAGATAAAATAAACGCAGAAGAAGCAAACGGTATGTTAGAGTATAAATGTTCGCGAAATGGCGAAAAGCAAATTTTGGGGCGTTATGTTGACGGTTTTTACGCCGGTACCGTCTATCAATTTCACGGATGCTATTTTCACGGATGTCCGAAATGTTATTTTCCCTACGAAACGAATCGTTTAAATAATACAAAATTTACGCATCTTTACGCGGCTACAAAAAAATTCACGCACAGCATGGAAAAAGCCGGCTATAAAGTAGTAGAAAAATGGGAATGTGATTTTCGAGAAGAATGTAAACTCACGAGAAAAACCATAGTTGAGAAAAATATTTTTTACAGCGCTTATCTCCCGTTAGAAGTAAGAGATGCGCTTTACGGCGGTCGAACATCACCTGTTTGCTTATTTAAAAACACAAATATGAATGAAAAAATTAATTACGATGATTTCACATCTTTATACCCTTACGTTCAAAAAGCTAACAAATTTCCTGTCGGACACCCAACGATATATATTAAAGAAGAATGTGAGCGTATGAAAATATCTGAAGTATTCGGGTTAGTAAAATGCCGTATTCTACCCCCGCAAAACTTGTATTTTCCCGTTTTACCCGTGCGTCTTAACGAGAGATTAATATTTCCTTTGTGTCACGCGTGCGCTAGCACGATTCAATTAACACCGTGTGCGCATAACGAAGATGAACGTTGTAAGGTAAGATCCTCTGATTTAGGCAAGCATTTCTCGGTTTGTTTTCTAGCAAATCGAAAAAGTAAAACCATAGAACCACAGCACTTCCTTCAGAGCTTTTGTTTGTGGCCATTTAGACACTGCACATATTTATTCAACAAGTGAAAATTTGTCACAAAGATATGCTTATTTATACCCTGTTTATGATAGGCTCTCGGACACACTGGCCATGGGCAGCAAGAAACGGAGAGCTGTCCGTCGCACAGTAAACAGTTCCCAGAAGCTTCGATATCCACTTGGGGAGCTTTCTGAGAGAAGGCACGATTTAAAAGAGAACTATCTTTCCAAATCCAAGGAATTGAAAGCCTTGCAAAAGAAACTTAACCGTCTAAAAGGAAAGGTAGGCTTCTTTGGCTCATGCTTTGGTAATTTTCTCAATGGTCTGACTGACGTGTATATATAGTTTATAATTATAAGCACCTGTTTTGATTTTATTTATATGGTATGGTTCTTCATAAGCCTGGGGCTAGGAGTTACATAATTTATTACAAAATTAGTGGTTATTTTCCAACTTCCCATTCTTCATGTTTTATCTTCATATTATTGTGTGAATGTTGGTATGTTGTGATGTTAAAACTGTATAACTGTGTTTATTAAAGTTTAATATTGACATTTTATTACACTCGATTAAACGTTGAGTGTAGATTTAAGCTTACATGTGCATTTGTAAGATCTGACCGAGACCAGTTGTGAAAAATGTAACGACCAGGCCTTTCGGTGAGAATTTAACTGCTAACCCTGAGAAACTAATCCAGCCTTTACCGACTGGGTTACAAGAGCTGTAGCCGATGGCAGTGAATATCGAAGATTATTATTGACATTTACACTCAGTAGTTGCATTTTTTAAACTGGTCTCATTTGGGTCTTACAAATAATCAACACTCGTAATTTATACAACTATGTGTAAGTATATATAACATAAATTATGCTTTTCTTTTTCTTTTGAAATGTCCTAGATAAAAATGGTAAACAATGGGATTGGGAGAGAGAAGCAAGCTGGCACTTCATTACCAGCATTTGAAGTGTCCGAGAAGACATCATTTCCAAGAAAGCAATCCCCTACCGAGTTAAAGCCGAAAGAAAACGAAGCCATCCCCCAAAGAAGCATGTATAGACGAATGCAGGAGACACTTAAAGCTGCTTCAGAAATCCATGGGGGGTCACAAGAAAATAGACAGCCAGCACTGAATGGCATGTTTTGCACTCTTGAAAAATATGCCAGTGCTGAATGTTTCAAGGAATATATGAGTAGTTCTAAAAAATTATTAGATGCTAGTATTGCTATTTCTAAGGATGATGTTACTAAATTTGAAGGAAGTCGAGAAAATATCACTCGATCTTTCTCTCTACTATATGCGGGCGGTCTTTTAAGTAAGAGAAAATATGCGCATATAAAGTCATCATTGAGTACCACCTGTATTGGTACCAAAACAACAAAGGGATATCTCAAAAGAAAGAGAATACAAATAGGTGGAGGAATACCACTACCTAAAGTTCTTTCCTACAAAGAACTTATTTCAAATGTAAATGATATAAATGTAGGTGAGCTACTTTCTGTAAGGGACACACTATGCTGTGACTTACCTGTAGAAAAGAAGGTTGATGGGGTCTATAGGAATTTGGAAAACTTGCTTGTTTCTCTTGCAGAGTTTTACTTAACTGTAGATTCATACAGAAAGGATGAAGATAGATTGACATGGATTGGGGGAGATAAGGGAGAATTTAAAGTTGCTGTTGGTGGTGATGGGGCCTCATTTGGTAAGTGGGATGAGTCGGTGTCGTAGTTGATCAGCTTCTTGAATGTTGGCCCCCGAGTTGCAAGCCCCAATGACAGTTTTCTTTTATTTGGGGCAAATTGCAAGGAGACACATGAGGTTGTTGTCAAGTTTTCAAAACTCCGTAGTGAGCAGTGTGCTGCTATTGAAAAGAATACCTATTCTATATGTGATGTAACAGTTAAATTCACTTTTGACTTAGTCCCTTCAGACATGAAATTTCTTGCTTTTATAAATGGTGAGCTTTCAGACTCTGTAAAATATTTTTCTAGTTTTGTAGATGTCTGCACCAGTGATCTTACGTGCTTAAAAGGTAAATTTGGCACAAAGTCAGATTGTAAATGGAAACCTTGGCGTTATGATGAAAGAATAAAAAAAGCACAGAAGGTCTCTGCCTTTAAAGTAAAATTATCAAAGAATCTTTCAGATACAACAAAGAGAAATAAGGTGACACAATTTATTGCTAGCCAAAAGTCTCGGCAAGAGTTTGAACCCCTTATTGGTTCACTTTGTGACAAGGCAGTTCTAGAGCCATTGCATCTAAAGAATAATGCTGTCCAAAAACTGCATAACCAAATGTTGAAGTTAGCCCTTGCTAAGAGCAACCTCCCAAACAACATTACTTCTATGGCAGAAATGCCACAGTGCAGTGTCAAGAGGTATCTTGAATCTCTGGATGCTGAAGTTAAGGCAACGAGGCTTAAAAAGCAGTTAATTAAGTGGCTACTGGAAGACAAAACAAAGGATAAGGATTTTACTTATCGGTTTACTGGCAAAGATTCAAGGCTGATCTTGCATGGTTTCATGTATTTAATTAATGTTATCAGAGGCAACAGCACTGACCTTAAGTTAATCACTAAACTTTTGGTAATAGTCTTCACTGCTGTTAGGCTGAGAGATTCTGTCTCACTTTTCTCTATGTATCATTTCTCTGAAGAGAAATGTCAGAAACTATTCTCTTGCACCTCAGACTATTTGGTTGCTCTAACCCTTTTTGGTTATCCACCATCTCCTAGTGAATGGAGTATTGGTAGGGTGGCTGCTGTACATGCCCAGTGGATGTTCGAAAGGTACGGAACAGGGCTGGGAATTAACACCATGCAGGGACGAGAGGCTAAGCATGTCCACATTGCCAGTTATGCCAGGCACAGTCACATTAGAAATAGGTGGTTAATGATATTCAGGCATGATTACATTAGAAATATCTGGCTGCCACTCCAGCAACCATCACTCTTAGTATACCACCGTGCAAAGGAAAGTCTTGTTCCTGATAGAATTGAGGATAGTTTGCTTCATTGCTCTTCATGTGGTTTCTTAAAAAGTGGTTCATCTGATAAATGCTATTACTGCGGTCATGAAATTATGGCTGAAATTGTTAAGTCTGTTGCATCTTGTAAAGTAACTGCAAAGCTTTCATCCATTCTTTTGTAATGGAACTACCTTTGTTAATTAGATTTTATCTTCACTAACATTTATTAACATATTCATGAACTAGATATTTATAAAATAAAATATTTATGAAATATTTATAAAATAAAATATTTATGAAAACATGTATGCACATTTTATTCTGGTTGATGGCAGACAATCTTAGGGCGCTTCCATTTACACGGTCAGACCGATAAATTTTAAAATGAAATATGGCAGTTTTGAAGATCATGGCCAGTCGAACTAGACAACTAGGGTCTAAATACTAATGTAATTCACTTTGGCATTAAACCCAAATTTTATAGTCCGACTGGTCCCAATTCTCAAAATTACTGTGTTTCATTTTCAAATTGATTGGTCAGACCATGTAAATGGAAGCTCCCTTATTCTACATGTAAGTATCAATCTGGAAGAGTACACCCTTCAATTTTCAATTTTCAAAAATGAAAGGAATTCAAAATATATAAACCCCTATTTCCCAATATAATACACTTATCAATGTTAAACCACAGGGGGAGGTTGGACATATGTTGGGCATTTCATCATCCGTTCCCACCCTTCGGAATTAGATTGCCATTTTGTGTCTGAGCCGTGAGGGTAAGGCCATTTGAACCACATAAGTTCTATAACCCATAATAAACATATACTATTTATTGCTCGACAGTGGGATACTTGATTACATTTGACCAATTCGTATTGCCGCTGACCATGGGGCATTTGATAAGAAATTTGCATAAAAGATCAAATGCCCCACAATACATGATGGTACCAACCTCCCCCTGGGGGATTAACATTGATAAGTGCATGAAAATATCATATAGCACTGTGATAAAATATCAGCATTACTTGTGTATTAACCATGAATGCATGATAGTTTTCAAGCAATCAATGTTATACTGTCAGTCATCCCCAACAATTGCCATTCGAAGATTGTACGTACCATGTATCACATTTAAACAAGAACTTTTAATTTAAACAAGTAATTTTACATTATAAGGAATCTTCACGGAACTAATATGATCCATAATTTGTTTTATTACAAATGCTGAGGAAATCCATGGTCATTCCAAAAGCCATAGGAAAAATCAAAGCAAATCATTTCTTTGTTGTAGTTATACAACAAACCAAATTGTTTCTCTTCACTGATAATAACTCCAATCCGTTTCTGACTTTTGAACTTTTTCTGAAGAAAATCCTCTTTAGGCATGTCGGATTCCATTAATATCAAAAAAAGATTTGCTACTCGTAATCGGGATGTGAAAGCCATCACACATTTCTTGCACTTCGATTTCGTCTCGTGAGTATATACACCAAAATTTGTCTCGTAAACAATGTCCTTAAAAATGCCAAAGATCTCAAAAGGAACGCTTACTTCCAGCATAACCTTCCACGGATTCTTCACACTACATCGCGTTGTCATGCGCCGCATAAATTGCTTGTACCATTGACATGCCATACGATGTAAAATGGGAAATAAATCGCCAACACTGTAATTTAGCCTGGACTGTAACTGTAACTCGCCAAAATGATTCTTCGCCACAGGGTTAAGTAATCTTCGAAGCTCTTTCAACGCTTTATTTAATTCATTCCCATCAACATCATCTGATTTTAGCTTTCTTTCTGCCACTGCAAAAGCTCCGAGCATGCTATTCACAAATTTATCCTTTTGGTCCGCCATATTGTATTCCTTTCATAACAATTTTCGAAGACCGCTGACCATCAAGGGTCGCGGGGAACAGATGGCCAGTATCGCCTTTTAATTTTCCCAGCGTGGTATACGTAGAATGGCGTTAAAAAATAGTTTATGTGCCTTTCGAGCATTGTCCTTGTGTATTTTTTTTTTTCAATTGGAAACACAAGGACCTGACTAAAGGCTCCGTTTACACTAAAACGGGTTTTTTCTGCGTTTTTATTTTGTTTCAAGTAATGAACTGATTGTTCTCGATTCCCTTGAGAACAGTAAACAATACAAAAACGCAGAAAAACGTTTACAGTTAAATAGGACCAAAACATACAAGGTCATCACTATTATTTTCTTTAAGACAATTAATTGAAAATATTTTATTTATATATTAATCTGAATAAAGTATATTTGCTAAAATTATTCCCACAGAAATAATAAAAGTATTATATATGCGTAAGCTTCCGTTCCGTTCCGTTCCGTTCCGTAAAATAATGCGACGTCGAGTTCCGTTCCGTTCCGTAGAATAATGTGGGCCCTTTGTTTGCTTACTTCCCGACGCCATCTTGTTTTTAAATTTGTAATTTGTACGGATATCCGCTGGCTTTGTGCGGGCGTATGTCCGACATTTCTGGCCATTATATATATACATATATACATATATACATATATACATGTATGAAGATTCTTTGTATATCTGCCTGAAGATTCTTTTTTTAGATGAAACAGCCTGTTGCCGACTTTTGAGGTAAGCGAAAATCTATATTTGCTCTATTTGTTATCGAGCACTATTTGTTATCGAGCACACATTTCAGGTATTTTTGCTGTTGTAAGAACGTTTTCTATAAGTTTTAGCTCTATTTTGAGTAAACACTCATTCGCCATAAAACTGATACTGAGTGGACTTGACTATGTATCTCATAGGTCAGTAATGGCGGACGTGTTTATTGTAAGCGAGATAAAAATTTCTTAATTATATTACTAAAGACAGCAGAGATCATAATTTTGTATCTATAACAAGTTTATCGTATTCCATTCTACATTATTCGCGATGGATAGCAAGAAAATCAATGCTAGATTTGATAAAATCGAGAATCTGATTCATAGCTTGAGTGAGTCTTTGACGACACGTTACAAAGAGCTTGACGACAAGATTACCGAGGTGATCAGTAGTCAGACTTTTCTCAATACCAAATTTGAGGAATTTGTCGAGAGATTAAGCAAAGTTGAAGTAGCGAATAACGACTTGGTCAAAGAAAATACGAGCCTTAAAACACAGGTATTGGGCTCTGCGAATGAGATTAATTCACTCAAGGAAGCCATGAATAATTTAGAACAGTACTCAAGAAGGGACTGCCTAGAAATCAAAGGAATTCCCGAGAAAGAATCCGAATCCGTGGAAGAAACGAACGATATTGTCCAAAGCCTTGGGGATAAAATTGGAGTAACTATACAAGAGTATGATATCTCAATCAGCTATCGTCTACCTAGTAGAAGATCATCTAGTCTTTATACTGGTTCTCCAACTCCAATTATAGTCAAATTTACAAATCGCATAGTACGCGATAAGTTCTACCGTGCTAGAAGATTGCTCAAGAATATTACCTCAGAAAACCTTGGATATAACACTTCCAATAAAATCTTCATCAATGAAAGTCTCACCCAAAGAAATAAGGACTTATTTTACAAATGTCTTCAGGTAAAGAAAGCTAAAGGACTCAAGTTTTTATGGACAAATGTGGGGAAGATTTACATGAAAAAGGATGATCATAGTTCTGTTATGCACATAGCATCAATAAAAGATTTAAAGGTGTTCGAAAGCTAAGTCAAGTACTATATACTTTTTATTATTGTCTTTGTATAACTTATCATGTGTTCGATGACTAACAATATTAATATATCTATAAGCTCTGAGCGTTTCAGTGACTGTGACTTTGACTCTCTTCCACGCTTAGATATTATGTCTTCTACCACAGATATTCCACATCTTACAATTTCTGATGTTGATCTAAATATGCCTTCTGATATAAATTTTAATTATTATAATACCAGTGAATTTCATACCAATGAAGAATTATCTAAGTGTTTATCATCTAATAGTTCATTTTCGATTTTGCATTGTAACATACGTAGCCTTTCAAAAAATTATGATAATTTAGTGAATATGCTTCATGAAATTAATCATCCTTTCTCTGTTATTGGCTTGTCTGAAACTAAATTTAAACTAAATCAGGACCAACTAACAAATAGTGATTTGTCGGGATATTATTTTCTATCACAATCTACGTTAACTAATGCTGGTGGAGTAGGTTTTTATATTTTGAATGACCTCAGTTATTCAGTCCGATCTGATTTATCGACATCGGTTAAAGATGACTTTGAATCGTTATGGATTGAAATTGAAAACAAATCTCAGCATAATATAATTTGTGGTGTTGTTTATAGACATCCTAATGGAAGTATGAATAGTTTTATGGAGCATATAAATGGGGTTATTGATATAATAAATAAAGAGTGTAAATACTGTGCTATCATAGGTGATTTCAATATTGATCTTTTAAAATTTGAATCACATCCAGATACAGATAATTTTATTAATAACCTCATGTCTTCTCACTTTCAACCTCATATTTTACAACCTACTAGGATTACTGACCACTCATCTACTTTAATAGATAATATTTTTTTTAATTCTACTGTACACCTATCAATGAGTGGTAATATTGTTTATGACTTGACGGATCATTTGCCTAACTTTCTAATTATCAATAAATATTCCCATTTACCTAAAAATATTAAAATTTACAAAAGAGATTTTTCTAAATTTAATCAATCAGCTATGATCAATGATTTTGAATCATTAAATTGGGAAGAAATTTTACCGTCCACAGATGATCCAAATATAATATTTGATTCGTTTCATGAAAAGGTATCTCAGATTATTGACTTTCATATTCCTGTAAAACAACTCTCAAAGCAAGAATTAAAATTTAGATCTAAACCTTGGATAACACAAGGTATAAGAAAGTCCATAAAGATAAAAAACAATTTATACAAAAAATATATTAAATCCCGCACAATTTATTATTATACAAAATTTAAATTATATAGAAATAAAATCAATCATTTGTGTAAAATTAGTAAAAAAAATTATTATAACAATTATTTTACATATAACATCAGTGATAGCAAAAAAATGTGGAATGGAATCAAACAAATTATTACCTTAAAATCCCACAATAATAACATTCCATCTAAGATAGTCTCTAATGATATTGAGCTAACTGATACAAAGTTCATTGCTAACGCATTTAATGAATATTTTATCCAAGTTGGCTCTGACCTTGCTCAATCAATTCCATGCGTGGGTAGGTCCCCAGGCAGTTATTTACCTGCTTCATTACCCAATAGCTTTTATTTGACACCAGTAACATCATTGGAAATTGAATGTGAGATATTAAAATTAAATGACAAAAAATCAACAGGACCTTTTAGTGTTCCAACTAATATTTTAAAATTAATTAAAACATTTGTATCTAGGCCTCTGGAGATTTTATTTAATTCCTCATTCTGTAGTGGTATTGTTCCAGATAAGTTTAAATTAGCCAGAGTCATTACCATATTTAAAAATGGGTCTCGTACATGTCTAAGTAACTATAGACCTATATCTCTCTTATCAGTGTTCAATAAGCTTTTGGAAAAACTGATGCAAAATCGGCTAATGAATTATATCGGAAAAAATAATGTTTTGTATGATAAACAGTTCGGATTTAGAACAAATCACTCTACTGATCACGCCATTCTTAGTATAGTCGACAAGATACAGAATGCCATAGATCAAAGCAGTTTCTCTTGTGGAATTTTTTTGGACTTCAGAAAAGCTTTTGATACTGTAAATCACACAATTCTCCTAAATAAGCTTGAAAATTATGGAATCAGAGGAATTGCAAAAGAGTGGTTTGTATCTTATCTGAGCAATCGAAAGCAATTTGTATCTATTGGTAGTGAATTGTCCACCAGTCAGTTTATTACTTGTGGGGTACCCCAAGGATCAGTCCTTGGCCCATTATTATTTTTACTTTATATAAATGATTTCAATAGATGTACACTACTTGATGTACATCTTTTTGCTGATGATTCTAATCTATTTTATGCCAATAAAAATTTGCTAACGTTGGAGGCGGTTTTGAATGAGGAATTGGATAAAATTTTTATTTGGCTGTGTGCAAATAAACTTTCCTTAAATATTGAAAAATCTAACTTCGTACTTTTTCACTCAAGACAAAAGCGTTTAACCCAATCCATTTTTTTAAATATTAATAATCAGGAGTTGGAAAATAAGGATTGTGTTAAATATCTTGGCATATTTATTGACTCAAATCTTAATTGGAAAAATCATGTTAGATATATTTGCAGTAAATTAAGAAGAAATATTGGATTGTTATCTAAAATTCGCTATTTTATAAATTTGAACACTTTAATTACTCTTTACTATGCTTTGATTTATCCTTTTTTAATTTATGGTATAATTGCTTGGGGATCTGCGTCACCCACAAATATGAATGCCCTTTTTATTTTACAAAAAAAAGCATTGAGAATTATAACTTTTTCTAAATTTGATGAGCATTCTAGTCCGTTATTTAGAAAAACCAAGATAATTAAATTGACTGATTTAATTACTTTCCACATTAATGTTTTTATGTACAAATTTCATAATAAAGCTCTACCACCAGCTTTTGAAAGTTTTTTTTTTAAACAAGTTAATAAAATTCACAATTACAATACTAGACACTCCTCTAAGGCTTCATATTCCCTTCCTTTGGTAAGAACAAATTATGGTCTTTTCAGTATAAAATACCAAGGCCCCAAGATATGGAATTCTCTTGATGAACAATTGAGGCAATTTTCATTGACTAAATTTAAAAGATCTCTTTTGTCTTTATTTATTGATAATTATTGATGGCTTGGCTGATTTACTATAATATATTTAATTCAATATTTGTAATATTATGCCAGGCCAATTTTGAAATGTTCCGTCACTATATATAAATAACTATTTAATTCATTTTATTAGCTGCTTGTATTTTTTAGCCCATATGGTTATTACAGGCAGCTAGTACCAATCTATTGTAAGATGTGGAACATCTTAATTCTGTGTCTTATTTTTATGTATATACGTAATTTGTATGTATGGTACAAATAAATTGTTGTTGAGCACTCTTTGCGTTTCGTAGACCAAAACCCACACGTACATATATACATATATATATATATATATATATATATATATATATATATACATAGATTTTCGCTTACCTCAAAAGTCTGCTACAGGCTGTTTCATCTAAAACAAGAAAGAAGTAGAGGAGGAGCTTAAGAGCTTTTACAGTAATCACACATGTAAGATTGATATGAATAGTGGCAGCTAGATCAAAAAAACATTTTATTTTATATAATAGATATTTAGTTTATAATTATAAATAAATAAAAAACAGACTGTATTAAAAGATATTTTAACTAAGTTCTGTTTTTTTGGTTATAAACCCTAAAATATGCCTGTTGTGAACTTGAACATAAGATTGAAGTGATAAATATGTGCATTATGATCGTATTAACGTTCCTATAGCTTTGATAAGTCGATATCTTCAGGGCGTCTATAAGATAGGGCGGTGAAACGCCAATCTGACGTACTGAAACATGTGTGATGCACTTTAGGCATGGGGCGAGCGCGGCCAACTGTAAATTTTGATCAAAACAAAAAATCCATGTGAAATTCAAGGACGTTGATTAAATCTCTTATAATGCTGCAACTATTGACTCGATTGTTGGTGTAAGTTTTTTGTTTTGTTATTCATACGTTGTACTGTTCATATAACATGGTGGAAGGCATTCTTAAGTATGGAAAGACTAAAATTTCCAATGTTGAAGCCGAAGCCATTTATGGCTTCCTTGTCTAATTTTGCTCCACGCATAGAACATTTTAATTATTTCCTAACTCAAAAACGAGCCAGAACTTAGCTTTTTTAAATACATGTCTGGAAGGCATTAAACTTTATTCCTCTCAAATTTCATCGCGTAATTTTTTGAGCTTTTTTAGCAATAGCGTGTTGATTGCAGCCTAAAAATTTGGTTACAGTTGAGAAATTTTCCTGGCTCGAATGTTCTGAAAATGAACGTATTTGAAAGGTAGTTAAGCGTCTTGTGGTCACGTTTATATTTTTAATCGACAAAAGAATACATGTTCTTCTTACCGTATGATCATCCTTCACCAGAAACCAAAATATAAAGAGGAAATGTGAATTCTCTTCCAGCAAACTTTCGTTTCGTTCATCATGGCGGCTTCCGCAGTTCCAACTCGCACTCGTTTTGTAAAATATTTAATAACTTGCCCTGGCACCAAAACTTAGCAAATCCAAGGACGGTTACTCCATTAATAGATCTATCTTTGGTATAAATATTGTTACTTAATTTTTTGAGCTTTTTTTGTTGCATGCGAACAAACACGTCGCAAAGGGAAAAAATATATTTGGCAGACATTGCTAAAGACGCGCCAGGACTGGGGCAGGTAAATAATCTCCTTCAATGTTCAAATATTCGGGGGGTCCCGCGCATCACACATACTTCAGGGCACACGGCTCGTTTCCCCGCCCTATCTTATAGACGCCCTGATATCTTTCAAAATTTTGCAAAATGAATTAGTGATGTCTCGACATGCCTGGCCGTGATATGACTGTCTTCGTAGTGTGTTGTGATATCAGAAACGATGTTGTGCCGTCTTTCTCCTAAACATTTATAGTTTGAATAAATAGCAATAACTAGCTTATAATTAGCTGTAATTGTTCTTCATTATTGTTTACTTTTTTCTTTGTTTCAAACACTTTTCCGTTCACAAAAAACGTTTTGAAATTTTACCCACACAAAGACGTAAGATATAAAATACTAAATAAACGTTCTCTCTCTCTGCTTTAAGTGAACCGCTATTTAATATGTTGTTCATTTCTGTAACGGTAGTCCCATGCAGTATTGATTTATTAGGAAAACTGGAGTGTTATAGCAGCTCCGGGGAACTGAGCAATCAAATTATTTAGCTGCTTAGCGGCTTTAGCCTGTTATAAATTGCAGTTTACACGTAATAAAATAATACCACAACGAATTTGTGTTCGACCATGGACTCGACCAAACGTGATAAAGCAACCATAAATTAATTTGTCGGCGCCAGAAAAGCTAAAAAGTACAGCAAAACGTCCATAAATTGTACGGATTTTATTTGAGGTTCTCTGCAGACTTGTACCAATTTGTTGTGACAAACGAAACACGGGTTGTCAATAACAAGTCCGTCGCAAGTTGTTGTCAACTTGGTGCAAGCTTGGCAACAACATCTTGCGACAAGCCTGTTGAAACAAGTTGGAACAACCTCGTCGGCTTCATCAGACTTGCTACAAGTTGTTCTATCAGATCTGATATTCCATGTTCTCAACAGGTCTGTTACAACTTGTCCCAACATCTTGTTACGGCTCTGCGGCCAACATGTTGTAACAGATCTGTTGTAACAGGTCTGTCAGAGCAGGATAAAATCAACAGGCTTGTTGCAACTTGTCAACAGCTTGTAACAAACCCGAAAATCCTGCATGTTGTAACAAGTCTGTGAGATTTCTGGCTGTGTATGATGAAATGCAACAAATGAAAATCTGGCTTAAATTAATATTCTCATGAATTGTTGTTTTCTAGCTACTGTCAGTGGAGCTGAGCAGAACCAAGATAGACCTAAGGAATCCAACACACATATAATTGCTATAATTACTAGTGTCATTGGTAGTGTATTTGTATTGGTGATTTTGTTCGTGGTGTTTATTTTGTGTCGAAGAAGAAGCAATGCAGGCAAATGGGGGTAAGAATGTGTTCTTTATATTTCTCAAACTCAATAATTCATGAGGAAAACATAATAAATCCGTTACCGAGACGTTGTTGTGAAATGTGGTGATAAATACCTCAAATTTCTCTTTAAATACTGATTTGTTTGAGAAGCTATACCATACACTCGAAAGCCGTTTATTATCTGATTTAAAACACCTCGAAGTGAATTAAAAAACTCAGTTATCACCTCGTTTTTCAACACACTTCTCGGTGTTTTCAAATCAGATAATGAGGTAATAAACGGCTTCTCGTGTATGATAGATTATATATCTATATATATATATATTTTCGCTTACCTCAAAAGTCTGCTACAGGCTGTTTCATCTAAAAAAGAATCTTCAGGCAGATTTTTAGATGAAACAGCCTGTAGCAGACTTTTGAGGTAAGCGAAAATCTTATATTTGCTCTAACTATATGTTATCGAGCACTCTTTGGACCAAAACCCACACATATATATATATATATATATATATATATATATATATATATATGTATATGTATATGTATATGTATATGTATATGTATATATATATATATATATATATATATATATATATATATATATATATATATATATATATTCTAGGGGTTTTAGGTGAAGGAAAATTCGAGTGCAGAATACATACATTTTAAGACCAAACCGGGACCAGTTGCGAAAAATGCAACTACACAGGCCATCCGGCAGGAATCGAACCCACGACCTTGCGATTCTAGTGCAATGCTCTGACCACTGAGCCACGGAGGCCGTTGCCGAGAGTTTGATCGTGAGTTCTGTATATGTTAAGGTGGTAATATATATATATATATATATTACGGTGGATGGGGGGGGGGGGGGGGGGACCATCTACTAACGTTCGAT
The DNA here is from genome assembly GCA_964035015.1 of Corallium rubrum. Classification (NCBI taxonomy): domain Eukaryota; kingdom Metazoa; phylum Cnidaria; class Anthozoa; order Scleralcyonacea; family Coralliidae; genus Corallium; species Corallium rubrum. Next base: position 43,475 of record CAXIUP010000125.1, read on the forward strand.
AATGGCGAAGATATATATGATTTCCTAATTTTCCTATGTAACTCACATTTATCTGTACATAACTTTACGTCATAGTTCATTTTATCGATACATATGAAATAACTTAAGAACAAAGTGAAATTTTGAAAAACTGTTAAAGTATATATATATATATATATATATATATATATATATATATATATATATATATATATATATATATATAATAAGTGCATTTATACTGAAGTATACGGTTTTACCATAGTAAAGTTCCTTCATTCCTCTTTTGAGTATTATATTCATGCATATATCTTTTCAGAAAATTTAGCAGTTTTCTTCGATTCGCAGTACGTCTTTATAAAAGCTTTCTAAGATTGGCATTCATTTGTAGTATAAATGTAGGGCATGAATAACCGGACATTACTTTGGTGTCTCTCTACTTAGTCTTGAGTGTTTACATGCTAAATTACTGAGCAGTTTCTTGTTTAAATTTACAGCTAGCCAATTGAGTTTTCACAACAAGTCGCTCCATCACCGTCAAGCGAACCCCAAAGTCAAGCCATGCAGGGCGATCCTCTGGCGTTTGGATACTGGGCAAAAAAACGAATCTATCTCTACAATTGAAAACGACCTTTTGTGGGTCAACTGTAGGATTAAATGAAATATTCCACGACATGATTCCGTCCATTTGCAGTGTATGGTAGACACTTGTAGAACAACTGAACAAAGACAAAGTAGCTAAATAAACAAGGATATTTAAATCTTTAGCTGTAAAACCTGTAAAAGGAAGTTACACTCTATAAGTCCTCGCAATGTTTACACTTTGAAGTCCTCACAGTGGCGAATGCTACATTTTCATACACAGGTCCTCATAAGGTAATGTAAATTCAGGTTGTATATAGCTGTGTATAGCTACGTATAGCTGTGTATAGCTGTGTATAGCTACGTATAGCTACGCATAGCTACGTATAGCTGTGTATAGCTGTGTATAGCTGTGTATAGCTGTGTATAGCTACGTATAGCTGTGTATAGCTGTGTATAGCTACGTCTAGCTGTGTAGAGCTACAGTACGTATAGCTGTGTATAGCTACGTATAGCTGTGTATACCTACGTATAGCTACGTATAGCTGTGTAAAGCTACGTATAGCTGTGTATAGCTGTGTATAGCTAGGTATATAGCTGTGTATAGCTACGTATAGCAGTGTATAGCTGTGTATAGCTGTGTATAGCTGTGTATAGCTACGTATAGCTACGTACAGCTACGTATTGCTACGTATTGCTACGTATAGCTGTGTATAGCTGTGTATAGCTACGTATAGCTACGTATAGCTGTGTATAGCTGTGTATAGCTACGTATAGCTGTGTATAGCTGTGTGTAGCTACGTATAGCTGTGTATAGCTGTGTATAGCTACGTCTAGCTGTGTAGAGCTACAGTACGTATAGCTGTGTATAGCTACGTATAGCTGTGTATACCTACGTATAGCTACGTATAGCTGTGTAAAGCTACGTATAGCTGTGTATAGCTGTGTATAGCTAGGTATATAGCTGTGTATAGCTACGTATAGCAGTGTATAGCTGTGTATAGCTGTGTATAGCTGTGTATAGCTACGTATAGCTACGTATAGCTACGTATTGCTACGTATAGCTGTGTATAGCTGTGTATAGCTGTGTATAGCTGTGTATAGCTACGTATAGCTACGTATAGCTGTGTATAGCTACGTATAGCTGTGTATAGCTGTGTATAGCTGTGTGTAGCTGTGTATAGCTACGTATAGCTGTGTATAGCTGTGTATAGCTGTGTATAGCTGTGTATAGCTGTGTGTAGCTGTGTATAGCTACGTATAGCTGTGTATAGCTGTGTATAGCTGTGTATAGCTGTGTATAGCTGTGTATAGCTACGTATAGCTGTGTATAGCTGTGTATAGCTGTGTATAGATACGTATAGCTGTGTATAGCTACGTATAGCTGTGTATAGCTACGTATAGCTGTGTATAGCTGTGTATAGCTGTGTATAGCTGTGTATAGCTGTGTATAGCTACGTATAGCTGTGTATAGCTGTGTATAGCTGTGTATAGCTACGTATAGCTGTGTATAGCTGTGTATAGCTGTGTATAGCTGTATAGCTGTGTATAGCTATAGCTGTATAGCTGTGTATAGCTGTGTATAGCTACGTATAGCTGTGTATAGCTACGTATAGCTGTGTATAGCTACGTATAGCTGTGTATAGCTACGTATAGCTGTGTATAGCTGTGTATAGCTGTGTATAGCTGTGTATAGCTACGTATAGCTGTGTATAGCTGTGTATAGCTACGTATAGCTACGCATAGCTACGTATAGCTGTGTATAGCTGTGTATAGCTGTGTATAGCTGTGTATAGCTACGTATAGCTGTGTATAGCTGTGTATAGCTACGTCTAGCTGTGTAGAGCTACGTATAGCTGTGTATAGCTACGTATAGCTGTGTATACCTACGTATAGCTACGTATAGCTGTGTATAGCTACGTATAGCTGTGTATACCTACGTATAGCTGTGTATACCTACGTATAGCTACGTATAGCTGTGTATAGCTGTGTAAAGCTACGTATAGCTGTGTATAGCTGTGTATAGCTGTGTATAGCTGTGTATAGCTGTGTATAGCTGTGTATAGCTGTGTATAGCTACGTATAGCTGTGTATAGCTGTGTATAGCTGTGTAAAGCTACGTATAGCTGTGTATAGCTGTGTATAGCTACGTATAGCTGTGTATAGCTGTGTATAGCTGTGTATAGCTACGTATAGCTGTGTAGAGCTACGTATAGCTGTGTATAGCTACGTATAGCTGTGTATAGCTGTGTATACCTACGTATAGCTACGTATAGCTGTGTATAGCTGTGATAGCTGTGTATAGCTGTGTATAGCTTTGTATAGCTATGTATAGCTGTGTATAGCTACGTATAGCTGTGTATAGCTGTGTATAGCTGTGTATAGCTACGTATAGCTACGTATAGCTGTGTATAGCTGTGTATAGCTACGTATAGCTGTGTATAGCTGTGTATAGCTTCGTATAGCTACGTATAGCTGTGTATAGCTGTGTATAGCTACGTATAGCTGTGTATAGCTGTGTATAGCTGTGTATAGCTGTGTATAGCTGTGTATAGCTACGTATAGCTGTGTATAGCTGTGTATAGCTACGTATAGCTGTGTATAGCTGTGTATAGCTACGTATAGCTACGCATAGCTACGTATAGCTGTGTATAGCTGTGTATAGCTGTGTATAGCTGTGTATAGCTGTGTATAGCTGTGTATAGCTGTGTATAGCTGTGTATAGCTACGTATAGCTGTGTATAGCTACGTATAGCTGTGTATAGCTACGTATAGCTGTGTATAGCTGTGTATACCTACGTATAGCTACGTATAGCTGTGTATAGCTGTGATAGCTGTGTATAGCTGTGTATAGCTGTGTATAGCTGTGTATAGCTATGTATAGCTGTGTATAGCTACGTATAGCTGTGTATACCTACGTATAGCTACGTATAGCTGTGTAAAGCTACGTATAGCTGTGTATAGCTGTGTATAGCTAGGTATATAGCTGTGTATAGCTACGTATAGCAGTGTATAGCTGTGTATAGCTGTGTATAGCTACGTATAGCTACGTATAGCTACGTATAGTTACGTATTGCTACGTATAGCTGTGTATAGCTGTGTATAGCTGTGTATAGCTGTGTATAGCTACGTATAGCTACGTATAGCTGTGTATAGCTGTGTATAGCTACGTATAGCTGTGTATAGCTGTGTATAGCTGTGTGTAGCTGTGTATAGCTACGTATAGCTGTGTATAGCTGTGTATAGCTGTGTATAGCTGTGTATAGCTGTGTATAGCTACGTATAGCTGTGTATAGCTGTGTATAGATACGTATAGCTGTGTATAGCTGTGTATAGCTACGTATAGCTGTGTATAGCTGTGTATAGCTGTGTATAGCTGTGTATAGCTGTGTATAGCTAGGTATAGCTGTGTATAGCTACGTATAGCTACGTATAGCTGTGTATAGCTGTGTATAGCTGTGTATAGCTGTGTATAGCTGTGTATAGCTGTGTATAGCTACGTATAGCTGTGTATAGCTGTGTATAGCTGTGTATAGATACGTATAGCTGTGTATAGCTACGTATAGCTGTGTATAGCTACGTATAGCTGTGTATAGCTGTGTATAGCTGTGTATAGCTGTGTATAGCTGTGTATAGCTACGTATAGCTGTGTATAGCTGTGTATAGCTACGCATAGCTACGCATAGCTACGCATAGCTACGTATAGCTGTGTATAGCTGTGTATAGCTGTGTATAGCTGTGTATAGCTGTGTATAGCTACGTATAGCTACGTATAGCTGTGTATAGCTGTGTATAGCTGTGTATAGCTACGTCTAGCTGTGTAGAGCTACGTATAGCTGTGTATAGCTACGTATAGCTGTGTATACCTACGTATAGCTACGTATAGCTGTGTATAGCTACGTATAGCTGTGTATACCTACGTATAGCTGTGTATACCTACGTATAGCTACGTATAGCTGTGTATAGCTGTGTAAAGCTACGTATAGCTGTGTATAGCTGTGTATAGCTGTGTATAGCTGTGTATAGCTAGGTATAGCTGTATATAGCTGTGTATAGCTACGTATAGCTGTGTATAGCTGTGTATAGCTGTGTATAGCTGTGTGTAGCTGTGTATAGCTACGTATAGCTGTGTATAGCTGTGTATAGCTGTGTATAGCTGTGTATAGCTACGTATAGCTACGTATAGCTGTGTATAGCTACGTATAGCTGTGTATAGCTGTGTATAGCTACGTATAGGCGTGTATAGCTGTGTATAAGCTACGTATAGCTGTGTATAGCTGTGTATAGCTAGGTATATAGCTGTGTATAGCTACGTATAGCAGTGTATAGCTGTGTATAGCTGTGTATAGCTACGTATAGCTACGTATAGCTACGTATAGCTACGTATTGCTACGTATAGCTGTGTATAGCTACGTATAGCTGTGTATAGCTGTGTATAGCTGTGTATAGATACGTATAGCTGTGTATAGCTGTGTATAGCTGTGTGTAGCTGTGTATAGCTACGTATAGCTGTGTATAGCTGTGTATAGCTGTGTATAGCCGTGTATAGCTGTGTATAGCTGTGTATAGCTACGTATAGCTGTGTATAGCTGTGTATAGCTGTGTATAGATACGTATAGCTGTGTATAGCTGTGTATAGCTACGTATAGCTGTGTATAGCTGTGTATAGCTGTGTATAGCTGTGTATAGCTGTGTATAGCTACGTATAGCTGTGTATAGCTGTGTATAGCTACGTATAGCTACGTATAGCTGTGTATAGCTGTGTATAGCTGTGTATAGCTGTGTATAGCTGTGTATAGCTGTGTATAGCTGTGTATAGCTGTGTATAGCTGTGTATAGCTGTGTATAGCTACGTATAGCTGTGTATAGCTACGTATAGCTGTGTATAGCTACGTATAGCTGTGTATAGCTGTGTATAGCTGTGTATAGCTGTGTATAGCTACGTATAGCTGTGTATAGCTACGTATAGCTACGCATAGCTACGTATAGCTGTGTATAGCTGTGTATAGCTGTGTATAGCTGTGTATAGCTGTGTATAGCTACGTATAGCTGTGTATAGCTGTGTATAGCTGTGTATAGCTACGTCTAGCTGTGTAGAGCTACGTATAGCTGTGTATAGCTACGTATAGCTGTGTATACCTACGTATAGCTACGTATAGCTGTGTATAGCTACGTATAGCTGTGTATACCTACGTATAGCTGTGTATACCTACGTATAGCTACGTATAGCTGTGTATAGCTGTGTAAAGCTACGTATAGCTGTGTATAGCTGTGTATAGCTGTGTATAGCTGTGTATAGCTAGGTATAGCTGTATATAGCTGTGTATAGCTACGTATAGCTGTGTATAGCTGTGTAAAGCTACGTATAGCTGTGTATAGCTGTGTATAGCTACGTATAGCTGTGTATAGCTGTGTATAGCTGTGTATAGCTACGTATAGCTGTGTACGTATAGCTGTGTATAGCTGTGATAGCTGTGTATAGCTGTGTATAGCTTTGTATAGCTATGTATAGCTGTGTATAGCTACGTATAGCTGTGTATAGCTGTGTATAGCTGTGTATAGCTACGTCTAGCTGTGTAGAGCTACAGTACGTATAGCTGTGTATAGCTACGTATAGCTGTGTATAGCTGTGTATAGCTGTGTATAGATACGTATAGCTGTGTATAGCTGTGTATAGCTACGTATAGCTGTGTATAGCTGTGTATAGCTGTGTATAGCTGTGTATAGCTGTGTATAGCTACGTATAGCTGTGTATAGCTGTGTATAGCTACGTATAGCTGTGTATAGCTGTGTATAGCTACGTATAGCTGTGTATACCTACGTATAGCTACGTATAGGCGTGTATAGCTGTGTAAAGCTACGTATAGCTGCGTATAGCTGTGTATAGCTGTGTATAGCTGTGTATAGCTAGGTATAGCTGTATATAGCTGTGTATAGCTGTGTATAGCTCAGTATAGCTGTGTATAGCTGTGTATAGCTACGTATAGCTGTGTATAGCTACGTATGGCTACGTATAGCTGTGTATAGCTGTGTATAGCTACGTATAGCTGTGTATAGCTACGTATAGCTGTGTATAGCTGTGTATAGCTACGTATAGCTGTGTATACCTACGTATAGCTACGTATAGGCGTGTATAGCTGTGTAAAGCTACGTATAGCTGTGTATAGCTGTGTATAGCTAGGTATATAGCTGTGTATAGCTACGTATAGCAGTGTATAGCTGTGTATAGCTGTGTATAGCTACGTATAGCTACGTATAGCTACGTATAGCTACGTATTGCTACGTATTGCTACGTATAGCTGTGTATAGCTGTGTATAGCTACGTATAGCTACGTATAGCTGTGTATAGCTGTGTATAGCTACGTATAGCTGTGTATAGCTGTGTATAGCTGTGTGTAGCTGTGTATAGCTACGTATAGCTGTGTATAGCTGTGTATAGCTGTGTATAGCTGTGTATAGCTGTGTATAGCTACGTATAGCTGTGTATAGCTGTGTATAGATACGTATAGCTGTGTATAGCTGTGTATAGCTACGTATAGCTGTGTATAGCTGTGTATAGCTGTGTATAGCTGTGTATAGCTGTGTATAGCTACGTATAGCTGTGTATAGCTGTGTATAGCTACGTATAGCTACGTATAGCTGTGTATAGCTGTGTATAGCTGTGTATAGCTACGTATAGCTGTGTATAGCTGTGAGTAGATAACCCCCCCCCCATATAGCGTACAAAGGGATGCCGCCTCATTAAATATTCGGTGTGACGCCCGGTGGTGTGACGCCCGAAGGGTCTGAATTGGCAGAGACAACTGCTCTGGTGAAACCTGAATATTATTTGAATAATATGGAGACTTTGAATATTATATTAGTTAGAACCTAAATGATCAAACAGTCTTATACACGTTTTGTGGCAATAAGTGTTTAGAGAGTTATCGTTTACTTTGGCCTAGTTTGTAGAGGAACGAAACAGAAATGGATAGAGACACTTTATATTTTTTATCTTAAACCTGGAATTTAGCGGGTTTTTGGTTAAGTAATCTGAGTGTTATTTACGAAGAGATGAATGTTAACAGTTTTGGTCGAATTATCGCTTATCTAACCCTAGTGTATAGAGTATACGAATCCTTGGATGAAGAATCAATTCGAGAAGCCGTAAGAAGAACGATTTTAAGTGTGGAAATATAAACCCAAAGCGCTTTATTACTTTGAAAGCGTTGCTACGCTTTCTGTTGCTACGGCTGATATTTGCGTATTTATCCTGAGTGCACGTGCAGAGCACAAAAGGGAAAGCTCGTTAAAGTTACTAATGACCTAAATATAACCGGTTGTGTGACGCCCGGTGTGACGCCCGAAGGGTCTCGAATTGGCAGAGACAACTGCTCTGGTGAAACTTGAATATTATTTGAATAAGATGGAGACTTTGAATATTATAATAGTTAGAACCTAAATGATCAAACAGTCTTATACACGTTTTGTGGCAATAAGTAGTTTAGAGAGTTATCGTTTACTTTGGCCTAGTTTGTAGAGGAACGAAACAGAAAATGGATAGAGACACTTTATATTTTTTATCTTAAACCTGGAATTTAGCGGGTTTTTGGTTAAGTAATCTGAGTGTTATTTACGAAGAGATGAATGTTAACAGTTTTGGTCGGATTATCGCTAACCCTAGTATATAGAGTATACGAATCCTTGGATGAAGAATCAATTCGAGAAGCCGTAAAAAGAACTAATCTTAAGTGTCGAAATATAAAGGCAAAGCGATTTATTACTTTGAAAGCGTTGTTAGGTCAACTGGAGTACAAACGGAGTAAGTCATCCTAGAATCACTGCTAACTAAACCCTCGTTTATAAGTGAAGAAATCGAAAGAAGATAGAATGAGGAGTCAATTCTAAAAGCCATAAGAACGTTTTTAAGTGTCGATATATAAACGAAATATTATTTGGCTGCGGGACGGCTGAGTATCGACTTGAATTAATAGCATACATGAATATTATATTAGTTAGAACTTAAATGACCATCTTTAACCATTTACTTGGAGATAGGTACCGAATTGTCGCTTATTAGGCTTTAGTTTATAAAGTAAATGATGCCTTGAATGAAGAAACTGTTCGGCAAGCTGTTCGAAAGACATTGAATCATTTTCTTCAGAGGGGCTTGCCAGAATATAAACTGCTCAAGGGTTAAACGGCTGACTCGGCTATTTTATTAACGTCGTCAAGCATCTTGTTAATGTTGCTACGGCAGATATTTGCGTATTTATGCTCAGTGCACGTGCAGGAGACAAAAGAGAAAACTCATTAAAGTTACTAATGACCAAAACATAACCGGATTTGCATATAAGTAGAATATTTAATTCATTTTAGGGGTGATCATGAGTTTTTTGGGAATAATAAGGGGCCTGAAGAGGTACTAATATATGGGCAAGTTTAGGCGAAAAAGTTAGTCTTAGGACTATAGTCTTAGTTTTAGGACTATATAGTCTTAGTCTTAGGTAGTCTTAGTCTTAGGAATATATAGTCTTAGTCTTAGGACTATTATAGTCTTAGTCTTAGTGTTAGGACTATATAGTCTTAGTCTTAGGACTATAGTCTTAGTCTTAGGACTATATAGTCTTAGTCTTAGGACTATATAGTCTTAGTGTTAGGACTATATAGTCTTAGTCTTAGGACTATATAGTCTTAGTTTTAGGACTATAGTCTTAGTCTTAGGACTATAGTCTTAGTCTTAGTCTTAGGACTATAGTCTTAGTCTTAGGACCATAGTCTTAGGACTATATAGTCTTTGGACTATATAGTCTTAGTCTTATAATCACCCCAGGGGTAACCCCCAAACACCCCCGGGGTACCCCAATCACCCCTGGGGTAACCTCCAAACACCCCCGGGACACCCCATGGGGTAGCCCCCAAATTCCCCCGGGGTAACCCCAAACACCCTAGGGTACCCCAAACACCCCAGGGGGTAATCCCAAACACCCCCTTTCTCCTCCTCCTCCTCCTCCTCTTTCTCCTCCTCCTCCTCTTTCTCCTCCTCCTCCTATTTCTCCTCCTCCTCCTCCTCCTCCTCCTCTTTCTCGTCCTCCTCCTCTTTCTCCTCCTCCTCCTCTTTCTCCTCCTCCTCCTCTTTCTCCTCCTCCTCCTCTTTCTCCTCTTTCTCCTCCTCCTCCTTCTCCTCTTTCTCCTCCTCCTCTTTCTCCTCCTCTCTCCTCCTCCTCCTCCTCCTCCTCCTCCTCCTCCTCCTCCTCCTCTTCTCCTCCTCCTCCTCCTCCTCCTCTCTTCTCCTCCTCCTCCTCCTCCTCCTCCTCCTCCTCCTCTTTCTCCTCCTCCTCCTCCTCCTCCTCCTCCTCCTCCTCTCCTCCTCCTCCTCCTTCTCCTCCTCCTCCTCCTGCTCCTCCTTCTCCTCCTCCTCCTCCTCCTTCTCCTCCTCCTCCTGTTTCTCCTCCTCCTCCTCCTCCTCCTCCTTTTTCTCTTCCTCCTCTTTCTCCTCTTTCTCCTCTTTTCCTCCTCCTCCTCCTCCTCTTAAAATGTGTATTTTGGTAGCGTTTTCATCAACATCTCTATTTGATAGGCAGTGTCTAAATGAGGAAAACGCTACCAAAATACACATTTTAAGAGGAGGAGGAGGAGGAGGAGAAAGAGGAGAAAGAGGAAGAAGAGAAAGAGGAGGAGGAGGAGGAGGAGGAGGAGAAACAGGAGGAGGAGGAGAAGGAGGAGGAGGAGGAGGAGAAAGAGGAGCAGGAGGAGGAGGAGGAGAAGGAGGAGGAGGAGGAGAAAGAGGAGGAGGAGGAGGAGGAGGAGGAGGAGGAGGAGAAAGAGGAGGAGGAGGAGGAGGAGGAGGAGGAGGAGGAGAAAGAGGAGGAGGAGGAGGAGGAGGAGGAGGAGGAGAAAGAGGAGGAGGAGGAGGAGGAGGAGGAGGAGGAGGAGGAGAAAGAGGAGCAGGAGGAGAAAGAGGAGCAGGAGGAGGAGGAGGAGAAAGAGGAGGAGGAGGAGAAAGAGGAGGAGGAGGAGAAAGAGGAGGAGGAGGAGAAAGAGGAGGAGGACGAGAAAGAGGAGGAGGAGGAGGAGGAGAAATAGGAGGAGGAGGAGAAAGAGGAGGAGGAGGAGAAAGAGGAGGAGGAGGAGGAGGAGAAAGGGGGTGTTTGGGATTACCCCCTGGGGTGTTTGGGGTACCCCTAGGGTGTTTGGGGTTACCCCGGGGGAATTTGGGGGCTACCCCATGGGGTGTCCCGGGGGTGTTTGGAGGTTACCCCAGGGGTGATTGGGGTACCCCGGGGGTGTTTGGGGGTTACCCCTGGGGTGATTATAAGACTAAGACTATATAGTCCAAAGACTATATAGTCCTAAGACTATGGTCCTAAGACTAAGACTATAGTCCTAAGACTAAGACTAAGACTATAGTCCTAAGACTAAGACTATAGTCCTAAAACTAAGACTATATAGTCCTAAGACTAAGACTATATAGTCCTAACACTAAGACTATATAGTCCTAAGACTAAGACTATATAGTCCTAAGACTAAGACTATAGTCCTAAGACTAAGACTATATAGTCCTAACACTAAGACTAAGACTATAATAGTCCTAAGACTAAGACTATAGTCCTAAGACTAAGACTAAGACTATAGTCCTAAGACTAAGACTATAGTCCTAAAACTAAGACTATATAGTCCTAAGACTAAGACTATATAGTCCTAACACTAAGACTATATAGTCCTAAGACTAAGACTATATAGTCCTAAGACTAAGACTATAGTCCTAAGACTAAGACTATATAGTCCTAACACTAAGACTATAATAGTCCTAAGACTAAGACTATATATTCCTAAGACTAAGACTACCTAAGACTAAGACTATATAGTCCTAAAACTAAGACTATAGTCCTAAGACTAACTTTTTCGCCTAAACTTGCCCATATATTAGTACCTCTTCAGGCCCCTTATTATTCCCAAAAAACTCATGATCACCCCTAAAATGAATTAAATATTCTACTTATATGCAAATCCGGTTATGTTTTGGTCATTAGTAACTTTAATGAGTTTTCTCTTTTGTCTCCTGCACGTGCACTGAGCATAAATACGCAAATATCTGCCGTAGCAACATTAACAAGATGCTTGACGACGTTAATAAAATAGCCGAGTCAGCCGTTTAACCCTTGACAGTTTATATTCTGGCAAGCCCCTCTGAAGAAAATGATTCAATGTCTTTCGAACAGCTTGCCGAACGGTTTCTTCATTCAAGGCATCATTTACTTTATAAACTAAAGCCTAATAAGCGACAATTCGGTACCTATCTCCAAGTAAATGGTTAAAGATGGTCATTTAAGTTCTAACTAATATAATATTCATGTATGCTATTAATTCAAGTCGATACTCAGCCGTCCCGCAGCCAAATAATATTTCGTTTATATATCGACACTTAAAAACGTTCTTATGGCTTTTAGAATTGACTCCTCATTCTATCTTCTTTCGATTTCTTCACTTATAAACGAGGGTTTAGTTAGCAGTGATTCTAGGATGACTTACTCCGTTTGTACTCCAGTTGACCTAACAACGCTTTCAAAGTAATAAATCGCTTTGCCTTTATATTTCGACACTTAAGATTAGTTCTTTTTACGGCTTCTCGAATTGATTCTTCATCCAAGGATTCGTATACTCTATATACTAGGGTTAGCGATAATCCGACCAAAACTGTTAACATTCATCTCTTCGTAAATAACACTCAGATTACTTAACCAAAAACCCGCTAAATTCCAGGTTTAAGATAAAAAATATAAAGTGCCTCTATCAATTTCTCTTTAGTTCCTTGTAAAGAACGTCTATTTTGTTAAAGTTTATTGTACGCATGCTCTGTACGTCTACGTGTCCCACAAGTGTTGGCTATAAGTAGGGTTAAGGGTTTAAATGAAAGTTGGTTTCTATTAGTTATAAAGAGATAAGTCCAGTGCCTTTTACGTAACTTCGGAAATCAGTCGGAGACCAATCGGGAATGACGGGGGGTTAAAGTAACATCTAGGGTTAGGGGGGAAAGTTAGGGTTACTGCGTCCCAAAGGAGTCTGAGAATGAATAAATAATAAGTTGAATATATGACGTAGTGAATACCAGGGGTGTTAAGTAACAGCAAGGGTTTAGGGGGGAAAGTTAGGGTTACTATGTCCCATAGGAGCATGAGAAATAATGACGTATGCATAATGAGATTAGGGTTAGGAGGTTCCACAGGAGAATGAATAAATAATAAGTTGAATATATGACGTAGTGAATACCAGGGGGGTTAAGTAACAGCCAGGGTTTAGGGGGGAAAGTTAGGGTTACTATGTCCCAAAGGAGCATGAGAAATAATGACGTATGCATAATGAGATTAGGGTTAGGAGGTCCCACAGGAGAATGAATAAATAATAAGTTGAATATTTAATGAGGCGGCATCCCTTTGGGCGCTATATGGGGGGGTATTACTACTGCTGTGTATAGCTACGTATAGCTACGCATAGCTACGTATAGCTGTGTATAGCTGTGTATAGCTGTGTATAGCTGTGTATAGCTACGTATAGCTGTGTATAGCTGTGTATAGCTGTGTATAGCTACGTCTAGCTGTGTAGAGCTACGTATAGCTGTGTATAGCTGTGTATAGCTACGTATAGCTGTGTATACCTACGTATAGCTACGTATAGCTGTGTATAGCTACGTATAGCTGTGTATACCTACGTATAGCTGTGTATACCTACGTATAGCTACGTATAGCTGTGTATAGCTGTGTAAAGCTACGTATAGCTGTGTATAGCTGTGTATAGCTGTGTATAGCTGTGTATAGCTAGGTATAGCTGTATATAGCTGTGTATAGCTACGTATAGCTGTGTATAGCTGTGTAAAGCTACGTATAGCTGTGTATAGCTACGTATAGCTGTGTATAGCTGTGTATAGCTGTGTATAGCTACGTATAGCTGTGTAGAGCTACGTATAGCTGTGTAGAGCTACGTATAGCTGTGTATAGCTGTGTATACCTACGTATAGCTACGTATAGCTGTGTATAGCTGTGATAGCTGTGTATAGCTGTGTATAGCTTTGTATAGCTATGTATAGCTGTGTATAGCTACGTATAGCTGTGTATAGCTGTGTATAGCTACGTCTAGCTGTGTAGAGCTACAGTACGTATAGCTGTGTATAGCTACGTATAGCTGTGTATAGCTGTGTATAGCTGTGTATAGATACGTATAGCTGTGTATAGCTGTGTATAGCTACGTATAGCTGTGTATAGCTGTGTATAGCTGTGTATAGCTGTGTATAGCTGTGTATAGCTACGTATAGCTGTGTATAGCTGTGTATAGCTACGTATAGCTGTGTATAGCTGTGTATAGCTACGTATAGCTGTGTATACCTACGTATAGCTACGTATAGGCGTGTATAGCTGTGTAAAGCTACGTATAGCTGCGTATAGCTGTGTATAGCTGTGTATAGCTGTGTATAGCTAGGTATAGCTGTATA
>CAXIUP010000125.1:60000-125610 GCA_964035015.1 Corallium rubrum
CTCAGGCAAATATAAAAATAGGTTGCGTCTTACACACGTTGTGATTGGTCAGTTAGCATATTTATTTCATAAGAGAAATAAAAAATAGGTACGCAGTGCGTACATGCGGATACTGGTACAGCAAATAATTGACAAAGGACGCAACCGCATTAGAAAAACATTAGAATCTTGGCACACGGCCGCGATTGATCAAGCCGATAACTATTCTAAACCATTACCGCAACAATATTCGCTTCTTTTACATAAACAATGCTGAAATTATATCTTATTACCTTAATACATGCATAATTTACTTTATAATATTTATTATTAGATCTACAATTACGCTATTCAAATTTTTTCACCCATTGAAGGCTACAGTTCTGGTAGTCGAAGGCTCATCATGAAAACCTTTGGTCAGAGAACGTTTTACCTTATTTTTAATGTAAATTGTATTATGCAAAAATTGTGAAGATACTGAAAAGGCTATATATAATATTGCAAAGTAGATATATGGTTGTGACAAAAATTGTAAAGCTTGATAGGAGGTGAGGTATTGGAGGTTGGGCTTAATAAATTACAGCAGTCTTATAACTTTTATAAGTATATTTAAGTCAAGTCAAGTAACGGTAATTGATCTAAGAAAGAATAGGTGACAATTTCTGCATGACAGTATTCTGCACTGAGTTTCAGAGCACTGAAGAAATAAAAAAACTCTAGTGCCCTCAGATCTTATGACTTGAACCTGGTTTATAACAATTTCGGGGGGAGGGGGGAAACAGTTGTTCCTCCCATCCCCAAGATATGTTGACAAGAGCTAATTTTCATGTTTGAAAAGTAAATTGTTCACATGTAAATGAGATAAATTAGGGTACCTTGAGATAAATCGATCCGAGTAATACAGTACAGTACCAGGGCTAGCCTTTTCTTGTCCTGGCTTTTTTTTAATACTTCTACCCAAGATAGGTCAGAAGACAGCGTGAAATTCTGAAATAATTACACATCCAAACTCTGAGCCTTTACATAAAGTTAGCATTATATCAAAAGACGTTACTATAACTTGGTAGTTGTGTTTTATTATGTGAAACTGGGCCAATATGAATGCGGTTTCCCAAGTTGCCCCTGTACCCTGAGATAACTCAATCTCATGTAAACAGGCCCACTTTCATTGTTCACATTTAACAGTTGAGCTTGACTTGTTGCAAACACAAGTCACATTGTTAGTCAATACTTGTTTACATTTCAGTTTAATACAGGTACAGCGGTACAGAGTGTTTGAGTATTAAGTTTGATTTGATTTGACTTGCATGTATCCTCACAGACTATATAACTATAAGCACTGACAAAATCTGATCAAATTGTTGATTAATAAATAATGACAAATATGTAATGTATGTATGCTGGCTTTGTTAAAACAAGTTTAATAATGACTATCAATTCGCAAATTAACACCTATAAAACAAGAAAAAAAGCAACGTTAATGCTCGGAAATGACGACTGGACTGTATGTACTTGAGTTTAGCCAGATTATATGTCTATCTTAATATTTCTAAATATAAATTTACATACAGCAAACAGTGAAGAAATAAACTATAAATATTTTTGCGCCAACAAGCGTCGGACGCAGCCACGCAGCTAGTAAATGTGTTAACAACGTAAATATTTAAAATCGATATTGATGTTCTCTTACCTTCTTCTCTTTGTTGATAAGTTCCCTTCTTCCCTATAATCGTTTGACATTCACCGCCGTCGTGATACTTGAATAAGCTATTGAAGAACTTCGCTTGCATTTAAAATATATGTATTTGGTGTGCTATATTAAATCGCATTCGCTGAAGCGAAATTCGGCTTCCTGCCGCTTGCTCTCGTGAACGCTCGTACAGCATTCGTACCTACGAATAAGGCCTCTAATGATGTGTTTTAGCAGATCACGTGATTGACGAAACATAACCCAGTGCAACTCAGGTCATGACATAGCGGATCTGGTTTAGCAACCAGTATCCGCAAAAATGGACACCCTGTGTTTATATAACCTGATGCAAACTCTCGAGTGAGTTTGAAAGAATTTGAAAATACTTATGTAATTACATGGTCACCGCGAAATCCTTTGTTTCAGGGGGCGATTAATGTTGTATTTCCCTCTTTAATACTGGTTGAGGGACGTCTAAAGGTCTCAGTATTCATAAATGAACTGCCACTCCCGACACACTTGTTTTCGCTGTTCTTGAACGTTGCCAACGACTGTTACCATTCCTCAAAACGGTGATTTAACATGAACCAGAGCCATATTTCAGTCACATATCATGTCTCGATCAAAACCGATAGACTTTTATCCGTGGAGTCGTGGATGCCGGTCTGTTTCAACTTTCAAACTGAAAAATAAAATTTATCCAACGGTCGTCCATGGTGACGCAAATTTGTTTTTGTAATCTCATTCTCATTGGCTGGTGATTATATTTCATCGCATATGATTGGCTGTGAACATAAGATGATGCAAGCTCGTTACTTCCTGTTTTTAGCCTCGAAGCTTCTAACTTTATTTACAAGCTGCTCGAAAGAAACACTTTGAAACACAAAGAAAGATTTTTTTACACGTAATAAAATAATACCACAACGAATTTGCGTTCGACCAAACGTGATAAACAACCGTAAATTAATTGTCTGCGACAGAAAAGCTAAAAAGCACACAGGAAGACGTCCAATCGTCCAAAAATTGTAAGGATTTTATTTAAGGTTCAATGCAGACTTGTTCCAATTTGTTGTGACAACGGAACACGGGTTGTTAATAACAAGTCCATCGCAAGTTGTTGTCAACTTGGTGCAAGCTTGGCAATAACATCTTGCGACAAGCCTGTTGGAACAAGTTAGAACCTCGTCGGCTTCATCAGACTTGCTACAAGTTGTTCTATCAGATCTGATATTCCATGTTCTCAACAGGCCTGTCACGGCTTGTCTCAACAACTTCTTACGGCTCTGCGACCAACACGTTGTAACAAGTCTGTTAGAGCATGATGAAATCAACAGGCTTGTTGCAACTTGTTAACAGCTTGTAAGAAGCCTGCAAATCCTGCAGGTTGTAACAAGCCTGTAAGATTTCTGGCTGTGTAGTTGACAAACCCTCCCGGCCTCGGCCAGAGGAGGGTGGACAAGCCGCGCAAAGCATCATGGTCAGCTGCTTTCATTTTTGCGTGGGCGTCTCACTCTACCTCTGACCTCAGACGAGGAATGAACTCTGCCCGGTGGACTAGATGCGCAAAAACGTTTGAACTTTGAAAACTCGTCACAGTTGATCTCCAGAATTGATAAATCTGATGGTCAGCAAAATACGAGAACAATTCGTGGTTTTCATAGACAATTAATATGATCAGATTGTGCTTTATTTGGCGTATATTCGTGAGAATGGCGTTTAATATGGCGGATGGGCATTCATTCCTTCGGATTCTACGCATTTTATGTTACAAATAATGGAACAAATCAGAAACGAATTAGATATTTACAACAAAGAAGGATTTGGTTGTGCTGTGTAACGTGTATTCGTTTCACTTACAACTGGAGAAAAGCGTAAGGTGAGAAAGCAACATTATTTGTTGTTTAGTGGTTAATGATTTCCCTCTCAAAATATTCTTCCCATTCTAACCTAATCTAATGATGCATTTTCCGTGGTTTAATGTTTTGCATTCTGCAGTATTACTGTAAACTTCTAATCGTTATGTGTAGCAATTATCTGGATCAACTAACAAACAACTATCATCCTTGGGGGGGATGTTCAATTTTTTAACAAACACTCTTGTTTCCTTTATACTTACTGTACTTGTATCCCAAATTTAATAAAATTGTGAATAAAGCTAGCTTAAAATTTATTATCCAGTAACAATCTTGTATTTTTCTTTGTAGTAAGGTGAATTCAAAATTGAGATAATTTATTGGATTGCCTCCGGAATCTATTGATAAATATGGTATATAAGTTCAAATATTTCTATTTTATCAAATAAAGTGTATTTCCTGTATCCTCAACATATATGTAAATAAGGAACTTGAATAAAATTAAAATGTTTTATCTCAATATTGATCTTGGTTACTTCGAAAGTGCTACTGTATTGACACTGATACAGGTATTCAATCAGGGGCATTGTTAACATTTTGACATTGGTCCAACATTTTCAATGATGCACCCCCCCAGAAAATGTCAACTTTGGCACATTTAGAGAGGGCATCAATACAACATGACAACATGCAAAACTTCAAACTACATATTATTTGAATGTTATTTAGTAAAAGAGAATCCATCAATTTATCATTGTAAAAATCCTGTTCAGATTGGTGCTCTTGCCTGGCCACTCAGTCTGAACACCACCAAAGTAAGTTATTCCAACACTGACATCTGTACTATATATCTTCACTTCCTGTAATAAATAGGATGTGAGATGGAATTATTAACCCTTTCATGTCTTGAGAGTCAACTGTACAGCCAATGCCTAACTACTGTATTCACTTCATGGGTGTACACTGTACAAACCAATGGGTGGACACAGGGGCACATGCCACCACCCCAAACCCCACCCCACCCCCACTTGGTTAGAGTCCCCCTTTTGCAACAGGAAAGCTCTTCACAGAAGACATGTGCCTCAATGGTCGTTTCAAGCTCTGCCCTGAAACAAGGTATTGAAAGTGTACCCTTCCCCCACCCCATCAGCTTGCTCCCCGCATCACTGACTCAGTTGAAATGGGACCACTGGCAAAAGGAATAATATATATTTGTATACTGAAAAATATTACGAACAACAAATTATAACAAATTAGTATACTAAGCAAAAAATACTACAACTACAATATATTTATATTCACAATAACAATGACCAACAATAAACTACAAATAACCCACACATGACACATCAATTTTAATACTGCTGCCATGGAACACAATGTTATTTAATAAATGAAAAATATCTATACGTATCAGTTCTGTATACAGATATAGCAGATCTTTAAGAAGGTTCGGTACATTCTGTAATAATTACAAATTTATGCAGGTCTGGTATGTATACAATTTTTCCAGAATGGTGGTTTTATACAGCGAGGACGAGCGTTTTGCACGATAAAAAGACAAATACCAAATTTCACTCTTTAATAACTCGTTGTTTTAATAATATATTAGTGTATTACGATGTACTGCTGCCCAGTATTTACTCGCAGCATTTCACTTTCAATTTGTAATTCTAGTTCTACACTTAATATTAGCTCTAAATATTAGGAAATTTCCAAAATTCTTGAGAGAAAAACAAACTTTAGTGGCGAAAGCCTCTCTTAAACTTATTGGGCGCCATCTTAGCGAAAGTCGAAATACCATGGTCGGTTCAACGGCGAATATCTCGAAAACGGTTGCGGGGGCGAGGGGGGGGGGGGGGGCGTCCGGATAGAATCCAAGATTAGACATTTGTTCAACTTATTACGCAAAAATTAGAGAATTCGAACCATGGGAATTCGAGATTTTTTGCTTTGAAGATTGTTGACAAACCGGAAGTGGGGTCTTCGCTTAGCGCGACACGACCTACATAAACTATCAAAACAAAGTAGAAAAATACATTTACCTTGCAAAATCCTGCAGATATGGATAGTCCAACAATATATCAAACGATATCGCTGCTTTTTTAAAGAAAAAAATGAATGACAAAGGCGTAATATTCGGTATTCCAAGTCCAATGCGAAATTTTTAGCCGGGCAGCGATAAGAAAATAGCGCAATTTCATTGGTCGACAATGTCACGTGATAATCACGTGGTACTTGTCCGGCCTCCTCTGGGCCTCGGCTTTCGCGGGGACATTTAATCAATAATAACCTTCATGCAATGTCATGCATTTAGTGTTGAGCACCTAACCCGAAGTTTATTAGCGATATACTGCGATTTTCAGTTGAGCTTGGAGACCGGAAGTTTGATCGTTTCACAATTTGACACGTTCCAATAGAAATTAAGGCGTTGCCCAAACTTTTAAATTTGTTCACATGACAACGTTTCGAATTTCCTTTGGCAACTTGTGCGTTTCAACGATCAAACTTTTAAATAAAGCTATCTATCTCCAAGCTCAACTGAAAATCGCAGTATCGCCCGAGGGATTTATATCGCTAATAAACTGATGGTTAGGTGCTTAAGTTATTTGTAACGTGATCAAGGAGATTGCCCGTGCCCAGTGCTCGGGCGCGGGCACCAGTCTGAACATCGTAACCTCGATAGGTAGTAACCGGGTACCGTGCCGAGCATGTCGGTGTCCAGCATTTTCAACTAAAACAACATACATAAACTGAGCCAACATCCATTCTTAATAGGAACAAACAGTGGAAACACACCGACAAAATATATATAGGCGCCACGAAACACCAAAAGCACCCAGGGTTTGG
Organism: Corallium rubrum; assembly: GCA_964035015.1. Classification (NCBI taxonomy): domain Eukaryota; kingdom Metazoa; phylum Cnidaria; class Anthozoa; order Scleralcyonacea; family Coralliidae; genus Corallium; species Corallium rubrum. The sequence continues at coordinate 66,373 of CAXIUP010000125.1, forward strand.
GAACTTGTCTGAACACCAGTGCATTTAGTGCCCGTTCCCGGGCATATACAGCGGTTCTATATTAGACGACGAGCCCGAGTTTTCTATGAGCGAATAGTCAACAAGGCGAAGCCGAGTTGACTATCACTCATAGAAGACGAGGGCGAGTTGTCTAATTGTTTTAGTATTAATTTACCAACAAAAGTTAAATAAATTCTCGACCATAACCTATTCTTTGAGGCAGGTTTAATACGTTTTTTAACTGCCAACAACAAATGTTCAACATTATCATTTCGGACATTTCCTTGTCCCGTACGGTAATTGATCGAAAAGTAAAGTTTTCTTGCATAATTTAGCATGGGTTTTCATGTACAATATTGAAACAATTTATTTTCACTCATTTGATATGTAATGAAATGAAAAAAATATTTGTAATAGAGACTTGTAAATTTGTACTAATTTTATTTAGACATCTGAACAAAGTGAAACCCCGAAAGCGTCAAGTTTAGAAAAGGTTTTAAAGGATTCTGATCTTTGGTCTCCTGGAAATTTTAATTGTCATGACGAATGGATTTCTGCTCTGACATCAGCAATAATTTTAAGCGGTGGCGTAACGGACGAAGTATTGAAATGTCTTGCACCGATTTGCAAAGTACATGTAAGTATATATTTATTGCATCCAAGAAAGGTTACAATTTTATTGAGGTTTATACGCCAGTTTATATGTAACTTTAGTATAAATTTACAAGTTTATAATGCAAATCCTCGAATTTCATTGGCTATTGCAGGAGTTTATAATTGGTGATATAAACCTCTGGGATAAACCAATGAAAGTCATTCTTTTAAAAAAAATGACCAATGACAAAATACGTAGTATAGCCCGAACAATGATCATTAGAGCCAGCGGTTGTTCTGTTAAGCAACAATGGCGCCCAAATTATAACGGAGTATCCAAACGAAGAAGAAATTGAACATTTAGGCGAAGCAATATGGTCTACAGAAAAAAAAGGCTACAAAATGATTAGAACGGAAATTATTAATGGTAAGAGCGTTAAATTGTTTATCTGTGTTCGTTTAAAACGAAATAACGGGAAACAAAACACATTTCAAAATTACGCTTGCTGTTGACAAGATTTTATGATGTAAACTATATGCTAAATTGAATGTTTCTTTCAACTTTTTGTCACTTTTACAAATCAAAGGAGTGTATATATATTGTTTCAATATTGTACACGAAAATCCATGCTAAATTATGCAAGAAAACTTTACTTTTCCATCGATTACTGTACGGGCCAAGGAGATGTCCGAAATGACCGTTGAACGTTTGTTGTTGGCAGTTAAAAAATGTATTAAACGAGCCTCAAAGAATATGTTATGTTCGAGAATTTATTTAACTTTTGCTGGTAAATTTATACTAAAACAATTAGACAACTCGCCCTCGTTTTCTATGAGCGATAGTCAACTCGGCTTCGCCTCGTTGACTATTCGCTCATAGAAAACTCGGGCTCGTTGTCTAATTGTTAATTATTGACGTTAAAGAGTATTACGTATACATGCATGCATGTAGTCTATTCTCTACTTTCCCATGGCCCATAATGCTAGCGTTGTTTGTTTTGGGGGTTGTTTTTTGTTTTGTTTTGTTTTGTTTTGTTTTGTTTTGTTTTGTTTTGTTTTGTTTTGTTTTGTTTTGTTTTGGGTTTTTTTTTTGGTTTTTGTCGGGGTTTTTGGGGGTTTTCTTGTTTGTTTGTTTGTTTGTTTGTTTGTTTGTTTGTTTGTTTGTTTGTTTGTTTGTTTGTTTGTTTGTTTGTTTGTTTGTTTGTTTGTTTGTTTGTTTGTTTGTTTGTTTGTTTGTTTGTTTGTTTGTTTGTTTGTTTGTTTGTTTGTTTGTTTGTTTGTTTGTTGTTGTTGGGGTTTGTTTTTTGTTTTTTGTTTGTTTGCTTTTTGTTGTTGTTTTTGTTGGGTTGTTTGTTTTTTTTTGGGGGGAGGGGGGGGGGGGGGGTTAAAACCTCGTACCCAGCCTCTTTTCTGTTTTTGACCGCCATTTTGGAATTTTTGGACCTGCATGTTGTTACCACGAGGTTGTTACCCCAAAACGCAAAGCATTGTGGGTACGAATAAAGTACGAATATGGGATTGGACGGGGGATGTTGGTAGCACAGTAGCTAGCGCACGTGCCTTTCACCTCTGCGAGCTGGGTTCGATTTCTGCTATCAGCAGTTATCTGATTGAAAATTTCACCTTGGCCGCATGTAAGAATTAGAGTGCTTCCAGTTTGACTCTACCAAAGACCACAGGTTTCCCCCGGGTACTCCGGTTTCCTCCTGTAGTAACACTGGACCAATAAGGGATGGCCCTTACTGAACCTCTGGGGATAACAGTTTAGATATAACCGATAGAGTTATCCAGTATAAAATAAGTTTAGTTTTAGTTTATGGGACATGTGCGAGCTTGCTGTAGTGCGACAGACGTTTTGTTAGACGTTTATCAAGCTCAGAAAATGTTTCTGAGCCTCAGACAGAGATCGAAACTGCAACTTTTAATGACCAGTTAGACACTCAAACTATACTGAGTAGACAATCAAAAGTTACAAACATTTGGTAGACGTTTATGTGGCTTCATTAATTACAACATTTTTCGGAGTCTACTACCAAACGTGTTTCACATTACACCAAGCTTGTACAAGTACTACACTCTTAGCATTGCTTCAACATCTCATATGTAAACGCTACTACTTAAGAGCACATGTCTATTTACAACCTTAGTTTTCCACCCCAGCCTCAGTAGCTCACTATTTATCCTTGCTCATAATATCTTTGTCTACCGCCTTTTATAATGATTTTTTTCTTGTCAGTCGTCGTTTGCTGATCGTATCTTTCCTTACTTAATCCACGATGTTCTATCAAGTCATGGAGAAGCTTACCGCGTTCTTTTGTCTGAACAAATTAGAAGAATTTTCTCTTCCCATGTTCTTTCCTGCTCAAACCAAAGTAGAGCCAGTACACCTCTTATCACAGCAGCTGAAAACTCTATTTCTAACGCAGGTAATGCTCCGTCTGTCTGTCTGTCTGTCTGTCTGTCTGTCTGTCTGTCTGTCTGTCTGTCTGTCTGTCTGTCTGTCTGTCTGTCTGTCTGTCTGTCTGTCTGTCTGTCTGTCTGTCTGTCTGTCTGTCTGTCTGTCTGTCTGTCTGTCTGTCTGTCTGTCTGTCTGTCTGTCTGTCTGTCTGTCTGTCTGTCTGTCTGTCTGTCTGTCTGTCTGTCTGTCTGTCTGTCTGTCTGTCTGTCTGTCTGTCTGTCTGTTTGTCTATTCCCTGTCTGTCTGTTTGTTTGTTTGTTTGTTTGTTTGTTTGTTTGTTTGTTTGTTTGTTTGTTTGTTTGTTTGTTTGTTTGTTTGTTTGTTTGTTTGTTTGTTTGTTTGTTTGTTTAATTGTTTGTTTGTTTGCTTGTGTTTCTGTTTGTCTATCACCTGTCTTTGTTTGTTTGTTTGTTTGTTTGTTTGTTTGTTTGTTTGTTTGTTTGTTTGTTTGTTTGTTTGTTTGTTTGTTTGTTTGTTTGTTTGTTTGTTTGTTTGTTTGTTTGTTTGTTTGTTTGTTTTTTTATGCCAGTTAATAGTTACTCCTTTCTGTTTGATGTTTTATTCGGAGCAGCAACCCATGACTCCATTCATTCTGTACTAAGCGTGGTCAATTATCTACGAAAACAACCCCGTCCTAAGTTGGGCAAGTCTTTCACAACGTCTTGGGAAAGTAACTTTTGGTTGGACTTGAATTTCTTGGAATTGGCCGAAGCTGCCTTGAAAAGTTCAGGTTATTGTACGGCCATTTTATATATAGAAATCTGGAGAGATATTCAGAGGTGAGACATTAATGGAATTGTATTTTAGTGTAATAGCTAACTTCATGTTGCTGATGAATACCATATTTCGTGTGAGCAGAGTTGTTAGAGTTGTTGATTTTCTCCTGTGTCTCTAGGGGTTTTCCTTAAGGGCCTGTTACACAGCGCAATTTTTCATGCAACTTGGCTCACAACGCCATTGCGAGACAAGTTGCATGAACCATTGCACCGTGTAACATGCTGTGCAATGGTCAAAATCATTGCGAGACAAGTTGCAGCAATCGTTGCACAAAGTAGAATCAGGTTCTTCTTTCTGCAACGATTGCAGCAATTTGTTTCAGGATTGCACCGTGTAACACCCCTTCAGCAACTTGTCTCGCAAAATTTTGTTATGATTTGGCACTCAATCGAGCCTCTCCCCAGTCTACCCGCTTTTATCGAAATCCAAAACATTGGAAAATTGGATAAACGCGTTGCAGCGTGTAACACCCCCTGTCTTGCAACTGCAATGCTGAATGAGTCATCATTGCGAGACAAGTTGCATGAAAAATTGCATCGTGTAACAGGACCTTTAGGTTCCCCTGTTTTCCTTCCTCCGTGCACGAGTTGTATTAAGGTGGCTTGATAGGAAAAATCTATAAACCATCAGATTTTTCCTTCTAAAACGTTTCACGGTGTAGATTCGTGCTTCGCGCTAGTTCCTTGCACAACCCTTGTGTTACGCTTGAGTACTGAAAAGTATCAGACAGTCCACGACTTTCAGGAGGGGAGAAATCTTTGTTGTAGCAAGTTCAGAAATTCTAATTTGCATTAAATTTGCATATTACAATGAACGTAATTTGTCCAGATACACAAATGTTGCAAGTGTAAAACGTTTCAATTATCAGCACTGACACACTTGGGCTATGCAAGGAACTAGGCACAAATGTACACTGCAAAACGTTTTAGAGGAAACAATATGATTTTTTATAATTTATTCCTATCAAGCCACCTTAATTAAACTGTGACGCAGTAAGCTTGTTGACTGCATGGAAAATATATGGTCACCAATATTACAGATGAAATCTTTCTCTCGAGTTTGGGTTATTTTATGATAAATTAAAAAACTATTAAATTACTTGACTGGGGAATTGTTTTGTAACAGATATTACATTTGAATAACTTTTCTCCATTAGACATTAACTTTATTCACACATCAACCAAATTTCAAAATAGTATATTGAAATTGTTCTGCGGTTTGATTGCTGTATAGCATGATATTGTGTTGTTCATATATATATATATATATATATATATATATATATATATATATATATATATATATACGTGTGGGTTTTGGTCTACGAAACGCAGAGTGCTCGATAACATATATAGTTAGAGCAAATTCAGGCAGATCTGCCTGAAGATTCTTTTTTAGATGAAACAGCCTGTTGCAGACTTTTGAGGTAAGCGAAAATATATATATATATATATATATATATATATATTAGTGGTGGATCCAGCCCTGAATTTTAGGGGGGTTGCACAGCACAAGGGTGACTTGAGCTCGAGCGCCAAAAGGCGCGAGACTTCGGTCGAGCGCCGGGGGCGCGAGCCGCCTAGGGGGGTCTGGGGGCATGCCCCCAGAAAATGTTTGATTTTTTAAAGCTCGGAAACGCTATTTGCAGCATTCTGAGGGCAGTTTCAACTAATTACGAACCAGAACGTTCATCAGCCATCAGGTATATTTAATCCAAACAAATACAGTGTTTCAACCATTTTTAAAGCCACAAATAAGGTCCTGTAGACGACTAGGGTTCAAACAGAAAGCTTTTTCATACGAGCCCCTATTTTCCCATGTTCAAGTTTGGCATGACTGAATAGAAGAAAGGTATAGCATTGTTTTTAGACCTATTTCCAGAGCTTGAAATAACGGCCGGCGGCCGGCGGTTTTCCGACCAAATTCCAGTTTTTCCGACCAAATGCTGAAATGATCGGAAATTTTGTCCGGACAAATTTTGAAAAAAAAAATAATCTGTTTTTTAAATGATCGGGTCGGCGCTCAACACTCCATTTTTCTTGTTAAATTTCCATTGGGTTTTCCATCAGTTTTGAGTTAAAGTTGGTTTTACACTTTACAGTGCACTATCAAAATTTCTTCGATCAGAGTATGCTTTAAACAAAGTTTAGTTAACTTAAGTGTGTGACAGTGAGTTACGAGTCAGAGTGACTGCTTTCATTGTTGTTAATTTGATGACCAGGAAGATAAAGAATACGTTTCCTCGACGTTTCGAGCAAAGGCCCTTCATGATCAGGACAGTTAAATAGGCTGATCAAATAGGCTTATTTGACTCTCCTGACGAAGGTCCTGAGCTCAAAACGTCGAGGAAACGTATTCTTTATCTTCCAGGTTGTCGAGTCGAGATAACAACAGTGCGTGATTTTTAATTCAAAACCATTGCGTTAAACTGCGATTGACGCCATTGTAATCACAGAAACTTATCGTGTAATCCAGCTTTTCAATTGACCTTTTCGACACTAGAAACACGTGTAGTGACACGTGACCAAAAATGTAAACAAACACCCAAAGTTCGTACAAGCTTAATTAAAGTTCGAACAAACAGTTCTAATAAGAGTACAACATGGTTGCCACTAAAAGGTGCGCTTGGGGTACGTGTAAAAACGATTCGTGTTATCCAGGGCGTATGGTGAACAATTGTAACGCCGATTTGATTTCGTTTATCCACTTTCCTGGTTCAAAGAGGCGCGGAGAGAAGCGCAAGCGATGGATTGATGCGTGTCCGCGCGGCGATTCTTTCGTTTGTTCGAAAGATAGTTTCATCTGCAGTCTGCATTTTGTTGGCGAAAATGGACCCACAGTTGAACATCCCGACCCCATACCAGCGACAGCAAGTAAAGAATTGGTAAGTTTAGTCATCATTGTGATATTTCAGAGGACAAAATTTGCGCGTTTACAAAATGTACCCTTTCGTGATCAGTGTTCGTGATTTGTACCGACACAATGGTCACTAATACTAAGAGGCCTCATCAATAAATATTAAATGACAGACAGAGAAATCTGCAGCAAACGCTTTACTTTTACTTTCGTATCCACTGAGCGGAGCTGGCAAGAGCGAAAAAGAAGTGTCCGTGATACATATCCTTTCTTCGTTTATCGAAAATGCTGGTACAAAGCAACCGTGCGAGACGATTATTTTTAGCAAAAACCAAGATAGTCAAGATGAAAGATTACTCACCAAAAATGATTCCAATTCTGATACAGTCTTATTTAATACATATGTAATGTTGAACTTTTCAGACCTCCTCGAGCTTTATGATGTCTGTATGCTACAGTACAGAGAGTCAGAGACAATCTTTAGGGAGATAGTTTATAACTCATTCCTGTCCAAGGGCTTTCCCAGAGGTGAATAAAATCGTCTGGCGTTAGCCAGAATAATATACCAAAAACCAATTCGGACAGGAAAGAGTAGCTACACGCAGTAATTGTTTCTGGCAAGAGTTGAAGATAAAAATAGAACCTCGAATAGAACAATGCATTATACTGGACTACTGGTGCGTATATTTTTGTCCACCTATTCTAGACTTGTTTATTTTAATATGCAAAGAAATTAAAGACTGTCTTAAGACAGTTTTTGACTTAATTAAAGATAAAGCAAGTCGAGTCCATGCTTGGAAGGGTACAAGAAAAACAAGAGTAGTACCAATTCATAGCAAGTATTTGAAGGTAAAAATATTAAACCTTTCTTATATTAAATTGAGAAAAATTACTGATTGTTTTCATGTTACGTAATTATTGTGTATTATTTATTTTGCCTTATTAATATAATTTATTAAATCACAAATATTTGTTGATAAAAAACAATTGGTTTGTTCTCTTAATAGCAAAAATACAGCCTAACCAAACTGAAGCCTAGAGAACAATTTATTTTTACATTAATTCGACTCCGAAGAAATACAAGTATTGTGATGTTATCAGATATTTTTGGAATATCACCTTAGTACTGGTAGTAGAATCTTCATCACATGGGTGCTATTTCTGATTAAAGAGATAATGTTTCTTCTGCCATTCTCAACAATCAATGATCTGGATGGAATTAAAAAGCCAAAGGAACTTGAAAGTATCGAAAACCTCCAAGCCATTATTGATACAGTTAAAAAAATTAAATGTAAATTGTATTTAAAATAAATTAGTAGCAGAAATACATAACATTTGCTGGGCCAGGCATACCGATAATTGGATATTACTGTATTAGTTTAATTGATAATATAAATATTACTCAGGTACAAATATATACCTATAGATGAAACTGATTTCAGTTCTGGTAAATTCCATGTCAAAGAGTCCAACACAATTCACTAATATATGCCTTAAATCGTATTACAGTATATGTTAAAGACTGCGTTTCATCTTGGTTTTCACTAAAAATAATCGTCTCGCACGGTTACTTTGTACCACCACTGACATTTCTTCTTCGCTCTTGCCAGCTCCGCTCAGTGGATACGAAAGTAAAAGTAAAGCGTTTGCTGCAGATTTCTCATCAACAAGACGAGGCCTCTTGACTTAAGTAAGTGACCTTCGTGTCGGCGGTTTACGTTTCCGATTCTTTGTACGTATATCTACAAATCACGAACACTGATCATGAAAGGGTACATTTTGTAAACGCGCAAATTTTGTCCTCTGAAATATCACAATGATGACTAAACTTACCAATTCTTTACTTGCTGTCGCTGGTATGGGGTCGGGATGTTCAACTGTGGGTCCATTTTCGCCAACAAAATGCAGACTGCAGATGAAACGATCTTTCGAACAAACGAAAGAATCGCCGCGCCGACACGCATCAATCCATCGCTTGCGCTTCTCTCCGCGCCGCTTTGAACCAGGAAAGTGGATAAACGAAATTAAATCGGCGTTACAATTGTTCACCATACGCCCTGGATAACGCGAATCGTTTTTACACGTACCCCAAGCGCACCTTTTAGTGGCAACCATGTTGTACTCTTATTAGAACTGTTTGTTCGAACTTTAAGCTTGTACGAACTTTGGGTGTTTGTTTACATTTTTGGTCACGTGTCACTACACGTGTTTCTAGTGCCGAAAAGGTCAATTTAAGTTGTTTCATAGTTACCATTTTAATTAAATTATTATTCACTATAACTAATACGCAATTCAGAATTAAACATTTGTGTTTTATTATTACAAATAACAAGTAGAGTGATTTACTGCATGCTTGACAGAATTTACTCAACGGAGGGGGCCAAACTAAACTAAAAAATTTCCGACCAAGTTTGAAAATTTCCGGTCAAATTTCATTTTGCTCGGAAGTTTTGCCGGACAAATTTTAAAATTATTTCAGGCTCTGTATTTCAAAGTGAAGCCAAGGGCTCAATTTTCCACAATATCCATTTGAAAACATGCCATTTTCCCAAATGAGTTATGAGTATAAAATCACTGATTTCGACGCACTCGTATTTCATGTTTGCATCCTCGAAATTAATATCTTAAACATTCTGTGGATAAAAATATGTTTGCAGAACTGTTTTCAGCTTACCATGAATTCGTAGATAGCATCTTAGCTGTTTGATCGAGGCAAACACCATGTGTTCGATAATACAAACTGAAATTTCATCCATAATTCCTTCGCAAAATCAGCTACTTCTTTTTCTTCGATTGTAAAAAAATATTTCCCCAAAGAACAAGGCTGTCTCAACGTTCGAAACGAAAAATCGCTTGATTGTAACTTCCAGTGTAAATATTAAACGTTTGTTTACCCTTTTGACTCAGATTGACAAACGCCCGCGATTTTTTGGTCAGCGCAGACAAATTGGGCAGGTACTTCATGTTAGGGTCCATATAGTGGTTATATATATATTTAATAGTATACGCTTATGACATATAGTGGTACTTACATTATGACATATAGTGGTACTTACATTATAGTTGTTACATACTTATACTTTATTCTTTCCATGCTTTATATGCTTTATATGCTTTATATGCTTTATATGCTTTACCTGCTTTACCTGCTTTATATGCTTTATATGCTTTATATGCTTTATATGCTTTATATGCTTTACCTGCTTTATATGCTTTTATATGCTTTATATGCTTTATATGCTTTATATGCTTTACCTGCTTTATATGCTTTATATGCTTTATATGCTTTATATGCTTTATATGCTTTATATGCTTTATATGCTTTATATGCTTTACCTGCTTTACCTGCTTTATATGCTTTCCATGCTTTACCTGCTTTATATGCTTTACCTGCTTTACCTGCTTTACCTGCTTTATATGCTTTATATGCTTTATATGCTTTACCTGCTTTATATGCTTTATATGCTTTATATGCTTTCCATGCTTTATATGCTTTATATGCTTTATATGCTTTATATGCTTTATATGCTTTATATGCTTTCCATGCTTTATATGCTTTATATGCTTTATATGCTTTACCTGCTTTATATGCTTTATATGCTTTATATGCTTTACCTGCTTTATATGCTTTATATGCTTTACCTGCTTTATATGCTTTATATGCTTTATATGCTTTATATGCTTTACATGCTTTATATGCTTTACCTGCTTTATATGCTTTATATATGCTTTATATGCTTTATATGCTTTACCTGCTTTATATGCTTTATATGCTTTATATGCTTTATGCTTTATATGCTTTATATGCTTTACCTGCTTTATATGCTTTATATGCTTTATGCTTTATGCTTTATATGCTTTATATGCTTTATATGCTTTATATGCTTTATATGCTTTATATGCTTTATATGCTTTCCATGCTTTATATGCTTTATATGCTTTATATGCTTTATATGCTTTATATGCTTTATATGCTTTATATCTGCTTTATATGCTTTATATGCTTTATATGCTTTACCTGCTTTATATGCTTTAATGCTTTATATGCTTTTATGCTTTATATGCTTTATATGCTTTATATGCTTTACCTGCTTTATATGCTGCTTTATATGCTTTACCTATGCTTTATATGCTTTATATGCTTTATATGCTTTATATGCTTTACCTGCTTTACCTGCTTTATATGCTTTATATGCTTTATATGCTTTATATGCTTTACATGCTTTATATGCTTTACCTGCTTTATATGCTTTATATGCTTTATATGCTTTATATGCTTTACCTGCTTTATATGCTTTATATGCTTTATATGCTTTATGCTTTATATGCTTTATATGCTTTATATGCTTTATATGCTTTCCATGCTTTATATGCTTTATCTTTATATGCTTTATATGCTTTATATGCTTTCCATGCTTTATATACTTTATATGCTTTATATGCTTTATATGCTTTACCTGCTTTATATGCTTTATATGCTTTATATGCTTTATATGCTTTACCATGCTTTATATGCTTTATATGCTTTATATGCTTTACCTGCTTTATATGCTTTATATGCTTTATATGCTTTATATGCTTTATATGCTTTTGCTTTATATGCTTTATATGCTTTCCATGCTTTACCTGCTTTATGCTTTATATGCTTTATATGCTTTATATGCTTTATATGCTTTATATGCTTTACCTGCTTTATATGCTTTATATGCTTTATATGCTTTATATGCTTTATATGCTTTATATGCTTTATATGCTTTATATGCTTTATATGCTTTATGCTTTATATGCTTTATATGCTTTCCATGCTTTACCTGCTTTACCTGCTTTATATGCTTTATATGCTTTATATGCTTTATATATGCTTTACATGCTTTATATGCTTTATATGCTTTCCATGCTTTATATGCTTTATATGCTTTATATGCTTTATATGCTTTATATGCTTTCCATGCTTTATATGCTTTATGCTTTATATGCTTTATATGCTTTATATGCTTTATATGCTTTATATGCTTTACATGCTTTATATGCTTTATATGCTTTATATGCTTTCCATGCTTTATATGCTTTACATGCTTTATATGCTTTATATGCTTTATATGCTTTATATGCTTTATATGCTTTACATGCTTTATATGCTTTATGCTTTATGCTTTATATGCTTTATGCTTTATATGCTTTATATGCTTTATATGCTTTATATGCTTTATATGCTTTATATGCTTTACCTGCTTTATATGCTTTATATGCTTTATATGCTTTATATATGCTTTATATGCTTTCCATGCTTTATATGCTTTATATGCTTTATATGCTTTATATGCTTTATATGCTTTATATGCTTTATATGCTTTATATGCTTTACCATGCTTTATATGCTTTATATGCTTTATATGCTTTATATGCTTTATATGCTTTCATGCTTTATATGCTTTACCTGCTTTATATGCTTTATATGCTTTATATGCTTTATTGCCCTGCTTTATATGCTTTATATGCTTTATATGCTTTATATGCTTTATATGCTGCTATGCTTTATGCTTTATATGCTTTACCATGCTTTATATGCTTTATATGCTTTATATGCTTTATATGCTTTATATGCTTTATATGCTTTATATGCTTTACCTGCTTTATATGCTTTATATGCTTTCCATGCTTTACCTGCTTTACCTGCTTTACCTGCTTTATATGCCTAGAATACTGTCTCGGGTGGCCATGTTTATCGAACAAATGATTTAAAAGGCATCACCGAGTGTGTCAATTTCAAGTAATGGCAAATTTACAAAGAGCCGTTCACAGCTACAACTATAATACGCCATTTAGACAGGCAAACTACAGATGAATAGCCACAGAGCAAAATCTTTCGTTGAAGGGCAATCAATACGTTTACTTACCTTGTAACAAGAAGAAACACCTTGGTTAAAGAATGTTTTGTTCGAACAGCACTCGACTCTCCAACCTCTGTGAATTCAATTTTCTCGACAATGACACGGGCGATTTCTTCACCTTTTCTGCAGAATGTAATGAAGGGGCTCCTTGTTCCATAGACATGATTTAATTTCGTCCTCGCAAAAGAAAAAGTCGTGCAAATTGGCCAATTCTTCGGAGTAAAATGCTCGCCTCGCGGCGGCCATTTCACTTCGAAGTGAAGTGATATCGAACTACCAGAATGCATTGCAGTTTTTGCTATAAGGTTAAAGGTCCATTATCTTTACGAACTTGGTACATTTGCCGTTTACATAAGGTTTACAAATTACAATTTACGAACTGAAATCATAAAAGCATATTGAAAAGAAAAAGGAAATTTTTCTATTGCGTGCAACGATGGAAAGAAGAATTTTCCAGACTAAGAAAAATTTCACTCATCTAACCAAATCATTAAACACTTAAAGTGCTTATGAAATGAAATTTTTGCCCATTATATTATTTAATAATATAAAAATATAGAAAATTCTGATATTCGTACATATGTTCATTTAATATTTACCTCGTTCGAAAACACTTTATTTTCCAGTTTAAAGTTGATAGCTAGGGCCGTGAAACGTCAACGCAATAACGCGGCCACAACAACTATTTGACGTCACATGGTGGATCATTATCATAAATTTGTTTAGCCTTGATCCACCTTGTGACGTCATAGGTATTGTTACTCGTCTCAGTCCTTGCCGACATTTCGACTTAAGAAATGTTATGGTTTGGCAAGTTTCAGTATAAAAGTAAAGCACTTCCTAACAAAGTGAGCATATGTAGCAATATCAGCGATTTCTATATTTTTATATTAAGAAATAAAGAAATTAGTGAAAATTTCATTTCATAAGCATTTTAAAATGCTAAAGTTTATATTTGTAGTTAATATATACAACTTATGCGATGGCTTAAACAAAAGTGCATATGTTCAAGTTGTCATTTTTATGGTTTTGTTTTTAAAAATTGTTACCAATGCTGAAATGACTGTTGTTATTACTGCGAGATAGATCAATAATCATATATATATATATATATATATATATATATATATATATATATATATATATATAGATATATAGATATATAGATATATAGATATATAGATATATAGATATATAGATATATAGATATATAGATATATATATATATATATATATATATATATATGATATATAATAGGGTATATATTTCTCTCTGATCTCACTGCGCTCATCGCGGTCCATACTAAAAAACATCAGGCCAATATCTCACTAGTACAGACCTCACCCTTAAAAAATATCCTGCAGAGCTTGGATGCCTAAATAAATCTGCATTGAGCTTTGCCTGGAAAACTGTTCATCCACAGAATTATTTTTTCCCACCCCACCCCACCCAGGATTTCTATTAGTCCATACCTAACTTATACTTCGAATTAAAACATGGATGTTGGCTGATTAGGACGATGAACATTCACTGCCACCGAGCAGCCTTTTTAAAAGCCCGTCTGACAATGAAATTGAACATGTAGGGCAAACGTTTTTAAATTTTCTTAAACAGATACTCCAGTGACAGTGCCTGTTCAGTAACATATAAACTTGTCAGTTGTCAACAAAAACTATACATGTAACTAAATTAGCAATTTTTTCTATAATTTATGTCTTTAGTTAATTCATACTTTATACCTTGATAACTACGTCCCCTCTCGAATACGCGTTTCCTTTTACATTCAAAGTGGTTATAAACCCAAATACAATATTACTGAAAGTGAAGTGAATAGTTGAATGTTAAAATATTTTTTGATCTGAGCTTTTATTTATAGTTATGTATTGACGGGACCAAAAAAGATGGTGGTACATTTAACCACAATGCTTTGCAAGTTGCAACTTCAAATCAGCTCAAATAACAACTAAAGAAGAACTTCTTTCCTACCAAAGTTGATCGTTTTAAAACCCTATCTTCCAATATTTCTGCAAGAAACAATATTTACTGCAATATTTACTGTGTTTTGAAACTTCAACAGCATACTAACTTGAACAGTATATGGTATATATTTATCATTCTTTACTGAAAATTTCAAACTTTTTTTTATATCAAGAGCAAAAAAAAACACAAAATGCCTTCTTTGACGTAATCTTCATTACTATTTTGGAAATACAAACCTCAACATCACATTAAATATAAATTCAAATCAAAAACATCTTCATGTTCAACTATTCGATCACTTCACATGGAATCCATATCAGTAATTTTGTTTTGAGTTCCTAATTAAATCCTCTGGGGCACTTAATCGATGAAACATGGTATTCTATTTAAAAAGAAAACCAAACAATCTAAAATTTTGGTGGTAAACTGAAAAATTATTAAAATATATCGATGGGTTTCTGATTTTAGTGCATTTTTTTCTTAAGGTGGTTTTTACCGATTCTCAAAATGTTGTGCTTGTCACATCGTTCTTTAATCAGCTGATTGGTTAAGATGTCAAGTAGATGCCCTGTAGTTCATGCAGTAGCTGTGTGGTTACGGGTATACAGAACAGTAATATCACAAATATATATAACTTATCAGAAATTGACTTTCACATTATTTAATTACTTTGCTTGGCATGTATGGTATAGGCCGTGTTAGTCTGCCTATAATTTGTCCAGTTTCTGTCTGCATATATGCAAATCTGCATTTTCCCTTCATCAATGGCCAAGGGGTGGAGCTGAGGAGTCTTCTCTAGTAACATTCCTTGCCAGTATAGTCAGTATGATCTCAATCATCAATTCAGTCCTCGCCATTATCAGTTTCAATTAAAAATGTAGTCTCCTTCGCAGACGATCTTATGGCTCGCTATAAACACTACCCAACTAACTTGGTTGGGGAATAAAGGTGAGCCATAAGGTCCGCGATGGAGACTATTAAAAATGCTGTATGGAGGTTATTATCATCATCATTGACATTGACCCAATCATACATTTTCATCATGATGATTATGTGTTGAATTGGTTTCATTATTTTGATTTATTACATAGCTCTCATTGAAACTAAAGCTGTCATAATCTGCACCAACTCATTTTATATACATGGTTTATTTTTGGTTGTTGTTGATTTAGGCTACTACGTGGGCTTTCTTTCCTGCTTTGCACAACAGGCACATCTTCCTAAACTCCAATAAAAAATAAATTAATTCATACTTGTAATTTAATTTCTGTTGGTCCCCACCTAACTTATACTTACATTCACGTCAATCCGTAATTTTTTGAGAAAGTTGTTTTCATCATAACCATCACCGACTGTCTGCTCCTCACTTTCATCAGCTGAAAAAGAACAGTCCATCGCTCAATACAACGGTTGACACCAAGTCCTCCTTCCCTACTGGAAGAGGTGTGAAGGCGGGTTTCTGGCGCCTTAAAACCAGATAGCTCTGGGCATGTGGGGCTCATTATCCATCTGAGCTATCCCACAAAATTAAGCCATGTCAGTCAAAATCGGCGGGCTGTCCATGTCGGAATCACTATATTACTTAGTGTTTCCTAGGCATGCTGATGAGCCCTGACATAGAGCAAAACAGTCAAATAAAGTCCCTAATATTATTTACAAGGAACATATTTAGACAATTAATGACTCAGGCTGATCTTTTAAAACTCGTACAGGAAAATTAAGAAACTCAAACAATTTTAAACTTGATAAAGCGCAAAGTGAAAGTCTAGTTATCTTACATTTTGACCAAAAAAATTTGTAAAAAATGACTGAAGGCTGTAAAAGAAATGATTTGAGGCCTTTATTTTGCTCATAAATGACCCATATTTCAAAAATGTTCTTGGGGTAACTGCCGGTCCCCTGGCCACCTAACTGACAAACTGAGAAATTTCTAGATGCTGCCCCTGGGATTGTGTGCCATAAATGTGCAAATATATATTCTAGCTTTTACAGTTTTACTGCATGCATGCATGCATAATGTCTTGAATGAAGAACAACCATCCAATGACATGTATGGTTGCTCTCAGCATTGGTGCAGGGCCATTTGTGGGGGTCTATAATAGGAGTTCTGAATTTCCGAAATCCATTCTATTTTCCGTTTAACAAAAAGTGGATAACAAGAATAAAACCATGCCTATTATGTTATCTGTAAATATAGGGCATAAATTGTGTATATATATATATATATATATATATATATATATATATATATATATATATATATATAGTCTCGGTCCATACTAAAAACATCAGTCCAATATATCACTAGTACAGATCTCATCCTTAAAAAATATCCTGCAGAGCTTGGATGCCTAAATAAACCTGCAGTGAACTTTGCCTGGAAAAATGTTCATCCACAGAATCATTTTTTACCATACCTAACATACTCACAATAGCAATCAATCCGTAATTTGATAATGAAGTATTCTTTGGCAACATTCCTTCCAGTCACATCACCATTATCAATGTCAGCTAAAAAATATGAGGTTATTATCATTGAACATTGCCCCAATCAACATTTTCATCAATTGGCTTCAATCATTTTTATTTAAATAGCTCTCGTTAAAAGTTGTCACGATTTACACTAACTCATTTATTAGGGGATTATAAAAATTAAATTAATTTATACTTGTAAAATGCTTCTATGACTAAAAATATTTAACTTACCAAAAGAACCGACCATCACTTTACCGCAGCTGACGCCATACACCATTTTCCTGAGATCATTTATACATGTATTAACTATGAAGATATTAACATGTACGTTGTCCAACGGGAAAGGCTACCAACAATGCAACAACGTGCAAGAACACCTTGATCAGAAGACAAAATTGTTCAACTTTTTATTATTATTATTATTCTTTATTTAAGGAGGATATGTTTTTCAGCAGAGCTGGTGGGGTCCTCCATTTACAGCTAAGACCTATAGGTGTTGATTTTACGGAGGGAAGAAAATCGGAAAACCCGGAGAAAAACCTTCGAAGCGCAGGAGAGACCAACTAAACTCTACTCACATGAGTCCCCACCCCGAGAATGGGGCTATTCCCAGATGGTCACCCATCCAAGTACTAACCCCGTCTAACTGGGCTTAACTATTGGTGAGAGGCAGCGCCCTAATAGCACACGCCACCCGTGCTCCCCATCTCAAAAACCGAAAGGAGCAAAGAACCTTATACAACATGTCTCACGGCCTCACTCAGCTAAAAGTGAGCTATAATTAAACAACTTACCGGATACATGAATAATAGAAATAAAATAAATATTATATATTATATCTGCCCACGTTTCCACCGGATTTCACATTCAAACATATCTTCGGTTCATTTTGCGAATACAGGCTAAAACAGATCTTGTCCTTTTGGCCGCGAAATATTTCATAGGATGCAAATATATTTTAAAAATCAACATCATTTTATCAGATTCTTGTGGATAAAAATCTGAATTAATTTACCAATTTGAACCAATCACATTGCAATAATAATTTGACCAATCACCACGTTGCAATAAAAACTTGACCAATCACATTGCTAAAAATTTGACCAATTGGAAGACCGAAAAATGATGACCTGTCTTCACAGAGGTCCACCCACCAGGTATAAATAAGAGTGAAACTGTTCGAGTGGTTGGCGTCATTAGACGCTGGCCTCTTGCGGTGGATCCATGCTTGGGTAGTGCTACTCCCATAACACTGCAAAGGTTCTCTACAAACTGCTCTCCTAGAACCTTAGTGTGTCGAGCAGTCACCTTTCTAGTCTTTTGGTGCATTGGCACTCCAATTTTTGCTGCTTCTGGTTTTCATGTTTAGACGTGTTGGCGTCTGATATGTTTTGTTTGTCTGCGTGATGTGGGAAATCATTTGGCAGTATAATTCTTGGCATTTTGATTTCTTGGTTCGGTGGGTTATTTACGATGTGGCATTAGGTCATTTCATAATCACGTACAGGGGTTGTTTTTGGTACGGAGTTTCTGTTGTGTAACTATATTCTGCAACGCTAAACACACACGCACACCTATAAAATTGCATTAACTAAAATAATTATTGTCTGGTCCAACAGCTTTAATACTTTTCGTGATAAAAAACGATGGCGACGATTGCGCAGCATGTAAGAATTGCCTTATCCATACCGAGTTCATCATGGATCTTTTACGAAGCATGTCTTCAGTGTACCATTAATTATATTAATTTATTACTATGTGAGAGAAGTGTGGAGTAGTACAATGTTGTAGCCAGGAATTAAAAAATCCAGGTATCTTCACGGCAATAACTGCATAGATCCAACAGCCAATTGAAATTTTAAAGTTACCGCCTCGGCAAAAATTTAACCAGTGTCACCGCTTGCCAAGGATGTGATGATGGTTTTTGAGGCTAAAGCCGCCACCTGTTGTCCATATATTGTGGTCAAGTTTACGTGATGTTGACCGCCGTTCAACGCCGAACCATAGGCCATGTACTGCAATGAAAAACGATTTGCGTCAGGAATACTAATTCGTGCTTGAAACACTTCATCATAGTTCATATTCGTGTTCGAACATAATGATGTATCTCTTCATTAGAAAAAACATTTGTAAAACAGAAATAAAGAAAAACGTATAAGATAACATAAATCAAGATTTCAATAAAATTATCTTGCATTAAACAATGAAAGACCGCAGGTAACCTACAGTACACCTGCATGGTCTTTTTTGTATGGTATAAATACGCCTATATATGCGTAATACATACCTCAGTTGACTTTGTCCTCTGCGGCTCTGCCGATTCGGATGTAGACATACAACTTTCGCAAAACTTCTGCCTTACATCTTTGTCTTCAATGAACTCTAAGGTTTTTTGAACCTATATAGTACACAAAGTGGATAACAAGAATAAAACCATGTCTATATTGAATTTATTAATATTTATCTCTTTTCTTTTCTCATTGAACATGCACTCATCAAGTCACTCAGAAGGAAAACTGAAGCAAAATGGCGACCAGAACAAAAACTCCAAATAGTAAATTTTCGTACCATCATTCAAACTTAACCAACTACATAAATAAATTTGGTAAATGCAACTGATTTTGTGGTTGATATTACATAAACTTGCAGCATGTAAAATTAAGTTAGGTTAGGCTTGGGAGGGGGTAAAGGGTTGGAATGACCGGGATGGTATGGAGATTTGAGCACTCCATTCCCATGAAATGTCCCACATGGTCTCCTACTTCTAACCAAACTCCTCTTTCCCTACTGGAAGAGGTGTGAAGGCGGGTTTCTGGCGCCTTAAAACCAGATAGCTCTGGGCATGTGGGGCTCATTAGCCATCTGAGGTATCCCACAAAATTAAGCCATGTCAGTTAAAATTGGCGGGCTGTCCATGTCGGAATCACTATATTAGTTAGTCTTTCCTAGGCATGCTGATGAGCTCTGAGAAACAGTCAAATAAAGTCCCTAATATTATTTACGAGGAACATTAGATAATATGACTCAGGCTGATCTTTTAAAACTCATACAGGAAAATTAAACATTTTCTCAAACAGTTTTAAACTTGATAAAGCGTAAAATTAACTGAAGTCTAGTTATTTTATTTTGAAAAAAAAAATTGTAAAAAATGACTGAAGGCTGTAAAAAAATGATTTGAGGCCTTTATTTTGCTCATAAATGACCCATATTTCAAAAATGTTCTTGGGGTAACTGCTGGCTCCCTGGCCACCGAACTGTCAAACTGAGGAGTTATTACTGCTTTTGACTATTAACATCTAGAAATTTCTAGATTCTGCCCCTGGGATTTTGTGCCATAAATGTGCAAATATATATTCTAGCTTTTACAGTTTTACTGCATGCATGCATGGATAATGTCTTGAAGAACAACCAACCATTGACATATATGGTTGCTCTCAGCATTGGTGCAGGGCCATTTGTGGGGGTCTATTATAGGAGTTCTGAATTTCCGAAATCCATTCTATTTGGGCAATTTGAACCGCTTTTCCATTTCACATGGCGAGAAATTGTGGACACTGGTGGGAGGAGCCAAACGGCTCTGAGATGAATGACGTGTTACGGCTCTGGTTACGGCGCTGCAAAGCCGACAAGTTAGATATTATTTCGGCCCAGTTCATGAAGAGTTAACAGTGGTTAACATGCGCTCAAAAAGACGCAAAATTGCATGAAATGTGTCCTGGGAACTACAAGGAATGGTCACAAAGCTTTCCTTCGAACTCGAAGTCGAAGCGCAAAATGTAGCCAACTTCGAGGAAGACGAGCAAACTTTCATTGTGTTTATTCTTGTCTGGTGGGCGATTTTGCACGCGGTATCACTAAAATTACAGCAATACCGTATTGGATATAGGTTGTGGACGTTTGGTGTAAATTGTCCCGGAAAACTCAATGTCTTGGTAGATTGAACATGTTGGATATGTCGCGGATTTTGTCTGAAAAATTAAATTTATTCAGCTTCACTTGAGGTATTTGCGCTATTTCATAGTATATTTACCTTTACACTTGTTTCGTATATAAATATTGCGATACCGTAGTGAATATGCATTGAACGATTCTAAATTTTGTCTTCGACATAGGTATTAACGAGTATTAACTAGATCAGATTGAACATCTTCCATTTTAGCGAGAGGTTCAGAGCTATGACGATTTTTCTTGTTAACTGCTATGTAAATCACTTAGTGGCGGCGGCTAATGGGAAAGATCACATTCAAGAGTGCAGTCTCAGTCTTCGACTCTTCGCCAAGTTATGAAGACGAAGCCATTACCTCGCCTTTAGCTGACCACCTTTCTGCTTTGTTGTGTATTAGATTCTGCATTATTTTTTGCCCATCTGGCGTTTTATTTCCCTCACCTTCACTGGCTCAATCATCAGTTTGAATTATGGAAAATAATTATATAATTTAATGATGACTTTTAATAAACGCAGGTGTGGTCCAAGGGTACCATGGCCATAAGTAGTATAGAAAGGGGGGGGGCACCAGGACAGTTTGAGATTTGGGTCCAAAACCCATGTCACCAAAAACCGTCACCAGAATTTTTTCACTAAAAATCACCAGAAATTTTCACCAAAAACCGTCGAAAATCGTCAAAAATAGTAAAAAATCATCAGAAATTTTCACCAAAAATAGTCAAAAATCATCAGCTAAGTAACCTTCAACAAGTGGAGTCAGATGGGAGCAGCACGAGTTTACGAGTGCGCGAGCTGCGACAACATTCGCGATAGCGAATTTGTTGGGTCTCGCCTCTCCTATTGATGCCGCTCATCCTATGTAACAATCCTGGATGACCAAGTGAATATTTTTCCATACCTCCCTCAGATGTACGGGGACAGTCATATACACTTAAGGAAATAATGTAACCATAAATTATGAAGGGAATTAATGGAATCGCGATAAACTGCAGTGATGACGGCTGGGGTATCATGTACAATAAACAGCTGACTGACCTCATGCACAGGAATGGGAAGGGGTCTAATGTAGAATATTGGGGAGAGCTCTTGGCTGTGACTAAAAGACAGAAGGAATTCATTAGATCACTGGCACGTGAGTATGATGAATATTATGGTGAAGATGGATATGAACTGGAAGTTATAAGATATGGGGGTAAGAATCTTATTAGATGTGGGTGCTGTGACTGTTATCCATCATCTGCTTTACCGATCAGACATACAGATGTGTTCAATCAGTAATGGATTTATGTCCGTAAGCATAACTACTGATCCCGTTATTAAGTATATACCTCTTGCCATCAAAGCAGCACCTGCAGAAAAATATACAAATTCGGCTTGATATCCGGCCTTAATTACTACGTTTACATAGTGGTCATGTTGCTATGCACATTCCACTGGGCGCTAGCAACCCACACTTTCTTAAAGTTTTTTTTGTTTTTTTTTTGAAAAATTTCGTATCTGGAAAGAAATCTCGGTTGCTAGCGCCCAGTGGAATGTTGTTTACATAATCGCTAAGCTGCTGAAAGATGGACAAGGATAGACTGGAGTTTCTACTCATCAGAGAGAAGAGGATCAGAAGGTCTTTGATAAAGAAGAATGGCATTAATCTCCGTCTGAAGAACCTATCTGGGAAAGTGGCCGTTACTATCGCAGAAATCGATCAGTGTGAAAAGAAAATCAGACTTTTGGAAGAGCAAATACAGCAGACATCATCACAAGAGTGAAAACTGAACGTTAACAATCAAATGAAAGAAACTTTACAGTAAATTGTCAGTATGTAACGTATGGCAGGAAGAATTTAATAAAAGAATGACACAATTGTGTGGAGGCTAGTGGTACACGTAATAATTATATTTTTTCAGCTATCACTTTATGCTGATATATACTTACTTATGGTGGCAATACTACCTATCAATCCGATTAGGGGAATGTAGGGACTAATCACTGAGATAGCACTTTCTATGTCTTTTCTCAGTATAGTGTTCTTTTTCAGCTGTCACTTTGTTTACTTTTAATGTCCGACTGAATTTGCATATTTTCTGCAGGTGACAATTTTTGATTGCTTTTATGCTGATATATATGTCTACTTATAATAACAATACCGCCAAGTAATCCGATTAGGGGTATATACGGGCTGACTACTGATATAGCACTTTCAACGTCTTTTCTCAGTATGTTGTTATCTTTTAGTTCATCTGTTAGCGTCTTAGGATCTTCAATTGCATCCAGCCCACCAAGGATAGATGAGAATTGACTGATTAATAAATCAGTGAGGAACGCGTCTGCATCCTTTTTCCTCTTCACTTCATAAGCCTTATGAATTTTCTCAAGGGCCTTATTAGTACACTTAATGTATTCGACTTTCTGTGTTATGTAGCCTTCTTCTGCTGCTTTTATTAGGTCTTTACGTATGTCAACAGTTTTAGGCTTTTCAGTTACATCTGTGATGGCTTTTTCTGCGGTTTGGAATTCATCTACCAACTTATCCAGCGCTTCATCTTCAACGATCACTGCCTCAACCTTCTTATGTCTACTACCTCCTTTGGCATTTCTATATACTAAAGCATATTTTATCTGATTGTATAAGTTGGTGGGTGCGTATTGAGAGTGATATCCAAATACTTACTGGCAGTAAGTTGCTTGATGATAGACTTCTCCATTTCACTATCTGCTATATGTCCAAAGAACTCATCCTTCAACACCTTCATACTTCTCCTGTTATGAGTACTAAAAAATATTAATCGTGTGGTGTTGTCCCTTATGCCAGTTGCTATACTGTTCAACTTCTGCGATAGAATGAATAATGTAATGTTATGGTGCCTACCACTGTATGATAAAAAAGTCAGCATATTGTCGTTTAGATGCTGCTCATTTGTGTTACTCATATCATCAACTATTATCGCAGTTTTAGACCCAGAATATATCTTAACAGTAGTTTCAAGAACAGCGTCAAGTCTGTCTGGGCTTATATCAAGTCCAATGACATCAGCATCACTCTTCAGATACCCCCAGTCCAGATATGTGGTGTTTATCCATAGCGTTGGACAAAGTATTATGATAAAGTCAAAATACTTTCTATACTCCACGGCAAGGATTTCGTTAAGCAATGTGTAAGTTTTCCCACATCCAGATGGACCAACTATTAGAATAGTCTCCGGTTGATCCATATACATTAATACTGAATAGATTGCAGCTGTCCATTGGCTAAGTTGATGAGTCCGTCCGACAGCACATACAGGTAGCAGATACAGGCAGTAGTACCAGCACTCTTTTCAACCTCAATAAGTATCCCATTCTGTGTGTCAGTCAGCTTCACACCCTGACCCTGTACCCTCTTCAACGCTGTTGTTGAGAAGTCGCAAACTAAGAATGAATAATGTAATGTAACCTCTTCCTCAATGATTGAAATAGCCTCATCATATTTAGGGGCCTCACCTTTTTCCGTAATATATATAAGATCGGTCTTCAGCTCAGCAGTCTCCTGGATGTTCCTATACAGCTGTTCCTTCCTCTGGTCACCTTCTCTCAAGGCTTTTAGTCTGTATTCATTAGCTGTCTGTTCAAGAGCTTCTATCTTAATGTCAGCACCCCCTTTCGGATCCAACACCCCTGTGAATTCACGGAGCTCCTGGTCTGTCATCACCAGTGCGTGTTCATGTAGCCTCTCATCAATTTCTGAAACAGAGGACTCGATTATCTCATCGGTCACACTCTCAGGTATATCTGGCAGACTAAATGGATCATTGCCAGTCCCGTCAAAAATGGTGCTGTCATTAACTATTTTCATAAGATCTTTTATCTTTCCCCCGGCTTTGGTGCTTTATAGTGCTTATTCTTTTCCCTAACCATCATTTCAATCATCCCATATGTAAGTTCAACGTATTCGTTTTCGCTGATCACCTCCCTAACGACTTCCTCACTTACCCCCGTTTTATCTGCAATCGCATTAGCCTTATCACTTGTGATCTTTAAGGTATCAGTGACTAGTCTACTCAACTCCGTCTCTTCTGGTGAACCCACATTCAACTTCCTAACTGTGGAACTTCTTGTGTTGATCTCTCTGACTGGCGTACCATTGTAGATGAGGATAGTTGTCAGGCCTTTACCTGCGGCAGATCCTCCTCTCGAGAAGGTTGTACCACGAAATATTTCAAAGCCGTACTTATTATCCAGCAGAGGTCTGTTACCACCACCATCAGTTATAGCTAGAAACGACTTAATAAGGTTGGCCTTATCCATAGTCTTCCACTCTGCCATTCTTTTGCTGATGGTACCTTTTTTAGTTATCAACTTGTTAACATGGCCATCAATATTTCTCCAAACTCCAATCTTCCTAACAACATGTATGTCAGTCTCATTGCTTTCATGGTTATCATCAAGCTGATGAGTATCATTATGCACCAGTTCTCAAACGTATCTCATCTTTCTTCCAAGTGTGTCTCTGTCGTCACCGGCTGAATTTTTGTACTGTTCAGAGAGGTTGCCGAATTCTGATAACAGCTGGTCATCATTCATTTCATCATATTCAGGGTATCCGCCCTCCGGTCCGTAGTCATCAAATCCACCTTCAGCCATACACTAACTAATATTCCCCTCAGGTATCCAGCTATTGTGCTTGCTATCATACCATGCCACTTCACTAGGACCTTCTTACCTTTCCTCTTCAGTATTTTTTCTACTTTATACACATGATCTTTCTTAACAACAGCACTTAGCTCCTCTTCATAAAACTTCCCAATTATTGGCTCACCTTCTGAGTCTTCTATTTCATAAACATTTGGGTCGCCTCTAATTACCTTTATCACTTTAAACACCTCCTCTGTGAAGTTGGCCTCATAACCTTTGGTGAATATACTTTTGTACTTAGCTATTCTGACAGTATCATCGACTTTAAATTTAGCTACTGGATAGTCTCCGGATGCGTGTCCATACAGTGTATTCCATACTTCGTCTTCATTATTCCCACTCACATCAGCAGGCTTCATTAGTATAGTTCTATGCTTAGTGTTATTGTAATTGCTAACCAACTGGTCTAGAACATCAGTCCACTTATATGTTCCCTTACTATAGAAGTACTTCCACATAGTTGCCTTAAGGGTCCTATTGAATCTCTCCAGAATAGCAGCCTTCTTGTCCGATAGAGTGCTGAAATACTTAGCATCAACTTTCATTAATATGGTCTTAACCCCAACGTTGTAAAATTCCTTACCTTCATCAAACTGCACCAGCTTCGGATATATTACAAAACGCTTCTTGAATTTATTCAGCAACTCTGTAACTGCCTTGGTCATACTTTCAGTGTTTTTCCTGTACACAGGTATGGCGAAAGCATATCTGCTGAGAATTTCAATAGCTGTCAGTATCCAACGGTATCCCTCATTCTTATTCCCATACTTACCCATATCAATAAGATCCATTTGCAGCTGCTTACCAAGGTAGCCGACCCTAGTCTGCCTGAACTTATGCCTTCTGACTATTTTCCTGTATCGTGTAAAAGTGTCCTGCGATTTCAACCACTCAGTAACCTTACTCCTACTCACACCGGGGAGACCATCCGCCAGTGCTTTCTGGTAAAGTCTCTCAGCTGACTGGTAACCAGTTGATGGGTTATAGTATATGTCTCTCAACCCTTGTTCCAGTTCTATGTCACTGTCCATATACACTAACTGATATAGAGCTCAAGAAGTATGCTCCCAAAACTGTTAAGAGGTTTTCCATTCTGATCTGTCACACTGAATTCCAACTCATTGATAACACCTTTACCGATTGCCAACTCAATCTCAATATCAGTAAATGACTGTGTTGAACCAAATAGCAATTGTTCACTAGTTACTGGGAGGCATGTCAGAACATTACTCTTCCTACCACCGTACAGGTTCATCGGTCTTGATATCACATTACACATCACCACCAGGTACCTCAGCCCATTATTCACATCTATCCGCCCACTCTTTGTACTGGTGTCTGGTAAGAACGTGCGGTGCTGAATCCTAGTAAAGTGGCTAAGTTGCTATGTAGTGCTAGCGTCGTGCTACTGTCAGTAACCATAATACACTTGGCCTCAGGTCTATTAAGTGTTAATGTAACCCCGCTGTTCTCCTCAAGTATCTTCTTAAAATCATGGAAGGTGTAATAGCCATCCCCAAGGAATTTATTCGTCATTTTATTGTGAACATAGTAATTACCCTTGCTGCCGGATACGTTATAGTACTCCCACATTATGTAAGCCTTCTTCAGCAGAATATGGGGATTTTTCCCTGTCCGTATAGGCTCCTCCAGTCTAACCACCTTATGTGATCCATCTATCAGCACAGTTAGTTTCCTCATAATATAGATCATATTATGGAAGAAGCACTTAGGAAGTACTATGGTAGCAACTATAGCAAGTATTTGAGAACTTACAAAGAGTCAATTGCCAAAGCCAAGGAAAACCTACTTAAGGAATATCCAAAAGCTACGCTGGGTAAGTTTGAGTTTATCCCAGAGATAGATAGGGAAGGCAACCTGACGAAGATGGGAATATGGTTTATCAATAGTGACACAATGTCAACTGATATCGACAGCAGTACCTTTAAACATGATAAGTCCATGTGGAAGTACCTACACAACTTTACCGGAACACGTCCCCACAGCCTACAATCATTGACAAAATTGTTGTAACAAAAGCAACATTAACATGTTTTGCATCACTCCGCCTACATTACTCGACCCCCCCTCCCCCTAAACAATGTTGTATCACCACAAAACATTCGTGATTTGTTCTCTATAGGTTCTCATCACATTTCCGTTGATGGAAAGACAACATTGAATAGGGGGGATGGGGGGATATAAAAACATTGTGAAATGTCTTACTTTCGTGTACATGTTCCAACTAATTTTGTCAATGATTGTCTGAGTTTTTTATGCAAAATTTTAAGATTATTTTCAAGAGAAAAACAAATTTTAACTAAATAATTTCATCAAATATTACTTAGAATACGTGAAAATGAAGCACCTAATTGTTTTAATGAAGTATATTTTATAATATATTATACAAATTATGCATTTGAATTGATTTTCGTCATAATTCAGAAATCATAACTTGGCAAGTTGCGAACACGCGTTTACGTAACGGCACTTGGTAACTATATTTTTGTCTATTACCTTGTATTTTACATAATGCAGATTGCGAGAAATGGCTTACGCCATGCACTCCTTTACTTTTGTTATTCATGGTCAGAATGAGGTCGTAGTATTCCCTTAAAAATTGTCTCCAAAGTGTCATGGCGTGTACTATAACACCTTTTCTCATATTACACTGCCATTGTGACACCCACTGTGTCTTCGTAGTTCACATTCAACTGAATGGAATTGAATTATTACAATGTTATAATAGCGATAGGTCGAGTACATCATCAGAAGATGAAGAATTACATACTCGCGAAGTTCGTCAGGTATATTTGGTTACTTTGAGCCAAGCGGATACTCAAAAGTTTCCCACACGACAATCTTTCGCAGAAGCTATTGTTGATTCTTTCTGCGCGCGATCTGTAGTCGTTTTACAATGGTGTTGTTCGAAAGAGTTGCACAAAAAATCGGGAATACACTATCATGTTTGTGTGAAGCTTGATAGAATTCAACGATGGTTGCCTTCAAAGAAAGCACTGCAAAAAAAACATGGCATATCTGTCCATTTCTCAAGCGTCCACGCAAACTATTTCACCGCGTGGAAGTATGTTACGAAAGAAGATACGGCATACGAACAAAGCGACAACCACCCAGATTTAACCAACAGCAATGGACCTGCAACTATGAGAGCCCACGAAACTTTCAAACAACGCAGAAAGAAACGTATGCCACTGAAGTCAAGCGATGAAGAAGACGCCGACATTACTGATGATGAGTCGAACTCGGATACGGATACGAAGAAGAAAGGGCCGGCGAAGAAGCGGAAACGACTCAGTGCATTTGACGTATCGGAGATCATAGTAGCAAAGAATCTTCGAAATCGAAATGCTTTGCTAGCTTTTGCTAATATGCAAAAACGGCATGGGAAGAGTGATTTGGCAGAATTCGTCATCAACCGGGGAACAAAAGTTGTGAATGAACTGCTAACTAATGCATGGGAGATGGAAAGCGCAGAACGCACTAATGAACGAAACAAAAAATCGCGAATAGATTTGCTAAAAGAAGCATATGACACAAAATGCACTTGTGAAACGGAAAGAGAGTGGGAGATGTGTGCGTTACAGCTACTGCAGAACAACCACATACCGCGAGAACTGTTTGCCAAATCAATGAGGGAACTACTTGAAAGGGGTAGAGGGAAATACCGGAACATAATGTTGACGGGACCTGCAAATTGTGGTAAAACCTTCCTATTAAATCCTCTCAACAGAATTTACCACACCTTCACCAATCCGGCATGCACAAGTTTTGCGTGGGTAGGAGCGGAGAACGCTGAAGTCGTTTTTCTTAATGACTTCAGGTGGTCTCCTCAAATTTTAGCGTGGCACGATCTGCTTCTCATGTTGGAGGGGCAACTGGTTCATTTACCTGCCCCTAAATCCCATTTTGCCAAGGACACGACATTCGACGGAGATACACCAATCTTTTGCACTTCGAAACGACCGATCGTTTATGTGAAGAACGGACAAATCGACGAACGAGAGACGGAGATGATGGCCGTCAGATGGAAAATTTTCAATTTTACTCGCCAGATTGCCCAGCATGAACAAAAGGAAGTGCACCCCTGTGGTTCATGTTTCGCACGACTTATATTAGATATTGTGCTATAACTTCCTATATTTTCTATTTTGTGTTAATGCCAAACCATCATGTTAATCCTTATGATGTAGCGTTTCATATGAGTACACTTTACCATAGGTATACGATTATTTTTCATACACTTTACCACACTTTACCACACTTTACCACAGCGGTGTTTATAAATTAAATTAAGTATCCTATTATTATACACTGTTTGTGGTAAAGTGTGGTAAAGTGTGGTAAAGTGTATGAAAAATTATGATTTTGCCATGGTAAAGTGAATTAATATGATATAATTCGATTTAAGAAAGCTTGTTTAACCGTAAATTTTTAATAAAATGTATTTGTTACCATCATATACACTGATATAAAGTGACGAGTAACTGCATATGATATACGACACCATCGTTATTAAATACGGCAGAGTTGCATGGCAACTTCAAAACAATTAGTTTATTCCTTCAAACTCACATACAGTCTTTGAAATTCGGGTTATTTGTTATCACTAATTCTCAAGTTGTAGTTTACATTAAATACAAATTATTATGACCATGTATAACATTGAATTGCTGTTTTGCACAACATGTGTTGATAATATTGATACGGTTTAATTAGTAAGTGAGTTCAGTATTTTGTTCGTCGACCCTTAGTTTTCACAATATGCTTTAGTCTTTTCGGCATACTGGATATTGTCTTATCAATGTACTCTTTAGACGTTGACCAAATATTGTATTTAACTGCACTGCAGAACTCATCCCATGTCTGATGTGTGATGTTATTCTTTCTCACTTGAGCTTCAATGCGCTTTCTAACGACATGGAATATATTCTCAATCGGGTTAAGGTCTGGCGATCTTGGTGGAATGGCTTGCATGCTAATGCCGTGGTCTGCCAAACATGTTCTTGCTTTTGAAGACGTTTGTGAAGGGTCGTTGTCCATCACAAATATTTTCTCATCTGTTTCACCTTTTCCAGCTATTTCGAACAAATTTGGAAAATGTCGTGTTATAAATTGCGCGAAAAATTTTCCGTTCATTTTTTCGTATGGCTCGGCTAAAATTACTCCTTTCCCATATGATATGGCGACAATGAGATGCAATCGTTTGCCTCCGGCCAGATCTTTACTTCCTTTCGTCGTTACTACGAGACCCTCGCTTCTTTTTCGCCAAACTCTGTTCTTTGGTTTCATCGCATCACTCATCGGGTTTCCTTTGTAGATGAAGGATACTCCGTCCAAATAAAATGCCACGTCTTTCGTCCAATAATCGGCATTTTTTGCACACATTGCCCTTGCAAATGTACGTCGTTGCTTTAGATCCTTCGCAGTAAGGATCCCCTTTCTACGACTTTGTTGAAATTGGAATCCCAGTTTCCGAATTTGTCTTAAAAAGGTCCTGTAATGGGCTGTATCAAGACTGATTCCACTTGTCTTCACGACGTCCATAACAGTAAAATTTGGATTGTGTTGGCGGATTTTCGCAATAGCTCTTTTAAGTTTCCGTTTATCACGCGCTGTCATAACCTGAGGTCTGCCAACTTTTTTCCCCGGCTGCTTTCTTTCCTTTTTTCCCCTTTCAATTTCTTCTGCATGTAGAAGTCGCCAAACACTTGTTCTCGACATTTTCGTCTTGTAGGCAATCTTTGCAAGAGAGTATCCCCCTTGCTGAGCCAACACAAGTGCGTGTGCGCATTGCAAGGCCGTAAGTCGTCCTTTGAACACCATTTTTGAAAGAACTCATTGTGACGTCATTTAATTTATCCAATATAATCAATTTTGATAATTTTAAAGAGGAATGCTAGCACTTTATTTGTAAAGCAGTTTCTTAACATTAGCGCATACATTTAGTTAAATTTTAAAGGTTAAACGTTAATACAAAGATACCATCATTTTCAGACAATCATTGACAAAATTGTTGTAACAAAAGCAACATTAACATGTTTTGCATCACTCCGCCTACATTACTCGACCCCCCCTCCCCCTAAACAATGTTGTATCACCACAAAACATTCGTGATTTGTTCTCTATAGGTTCTCATCACATTTCCGTTGATGGAAAGACAACATTGAATAGGGGGGATGGGGGGATATAAAAACATTGTGAAATGTCTTACTTTCGTGTACATGTTCCAACTAATTTTGTCAATGATTGTAGTCATGGAGAACGGCTTCCCAATCGTATGGCTAGCAAATGCCCTGGACATAGCACCACTACCAAAGGGAAAGGCGCATAAGCATTATGAGTTCGGTAGCCGCACAGAGGTCCATGATATATGGTATGATGGGTTCCCATCTGAGGATGTTCTCAACTACCCCATAAATAATTTCAGGGTTTATGTGAATTCTAAGGACTACTTCATGTCCAAACTACCAGAGTTGAAGATAAGCCATCCAGGTAAGCCATTTGACTGGGATGATACTGGTTCCTACTTCATGACCATATTCGCCACCTATGCCGCTACCTATTGCTGTGGGATTAGCATGCAACATCTGACACCATCTGATGAGGTGTACCCTGTGATAACATCCATAGCCAGGTATCATGTCTACTTCACAGTTAGGAGATTGCTTAGGAGGATGCAGGGTAATGATAGCATGTATGGCATCTCAACCGAGTTCTCAGCAGGGGGAATCTACAGACAGTTGGAGAAATTACCAACAGAAGAAGTACATACCTGAAGACCCCTTTAAGAAATCATAACATGGATTTCTGGGTAAAGACCCCTTTAAGAAATCATAATACATAATTAACATTATGGCAGGGGCATTAGCAGGCGGAGTTATCCAGACAACCTTCGCCGCGATCAGTTTCGCTGGAGCTGGGTTCCTATTCAGTAAGATCAACCACACTGGATATGAGAAGGAACTGAAGCGGCATAACCACAGCTTAGAGAAAATGGCAGCAGCCAAGGAGGCATTCTATGAAAATGAGATAAGACATAAGGATAAATTGGCTCAGCTTAGGGCAGAGTTGAGTGATGCTAACGCAGACATAAATTCTACTAATATGGCCCTTGATAAGCTTAGAACATACACCTCAGATGGGATGACCTTTAAAGGTGAACCTAAACTTGGGGACTTTTATAAACCTTCTAAGGAGATGCAGAAGTATCAGGCAGTATTCATGGCCATAGTAGGAATTGCAGTAGGTTTCACAGCGCATAGGGTTTTAAAGATATAATATAATAATATAGTATATGGGTAGAGATGCTGCTATAATTCGGAGATGGACAAGGATTAATGAGATACATACATGTAAATGTGGTGGCCACCGTATCAATTGTGGTGGCGCACCAACCTGTACATCATGTGGTCTACAGGGACCATTCACAGTACCTATGCCAGAGATGGACTTAACATCATGGAGGAAGAAGAAGTCTGTACATAAGAGAAGTAAGTGGTTCTCAAGAAGGATATCAGGTGTTGTCAACAATTCTTATGAGGAAATGTTAACAGCGGATTTTATGGATGTGGTTACCAGGTTTATGAAGGGTAGGCTTAATAAAAATGTGAGTAGATATAACTACTACATAATAAGGTTGGCCAGTCGGAGGGGTGTCCCACTACTAAAGCCAGTTGGAGATATGATGGAGGGTAAGACTAAGAACGTTTTCAATGATAGACTATTCGGAGTTGTCTATAGAGAGTTAGGATGGGACACTGACTGTACCTGTCCGCTCTACCTAGAGTGGCAGAGGTTTAAGGAAATAATATGAACAATATGTATGAGTTCGAAGGTAAACTTATTGGAACACAGAAGGATGGTGACAACATCTGGTTCCAGGGTATGGATGTAGCTGGAGCACTCGGTTACAAAAGACCGGATAAGGCGATTCGGGATCATGTTGGAGAAGATGATAAGAAAAAAGTAACACAAGGAGCAACCGCCCAAAACGGGGGGTTGGTCAAGAGCCGAATTTATCTGGTAAATGAGCCTGGAGTGTATAGTCTGGTATTTTCATCTAAACTACCTTCAGCAAAGAGGTTCAAAAAATGGGTATTCAGGGATGTTCTACCATCTATAAGAAAAACCGGACAGTACAAACTTATTGGAAATCAGCTGTCACTAATGAATGAGTCTGACCTACACCATCAGGTAGTTAGTTACATAAGGAGATACCACCCAGATGCTATAATCATCCCAGGCTTAGGGGAAAATCAGGACACCCAACAGAAGAGGATAGGTAGCTGGAGGAAGGGATATAGATGCGGCCAACCTGACATTATTATTGGTAATCTACATAAGGACTATACTGGACTGGCTATAGAGCTGAAAACCCCGAATGGTATGGGGACACTCTCAGACAGGCAGAAGGAATTCATGGGCAGTCTGGCTGGCAACGGATATAAGATCCTACTGTCATGTGACTATGATGAGATACATAGATGCATAGATAGGTATATGAAAGAGACCAGAGTGAGATGTAGAAACTGTCTCAGGAAGTTCTGTAATAAAGTCACTCTTAGTAATCACTGTAAATATTTCCATAGGATTTACTAAACTTGGCATGCTCATCTAACAATTCTGTAAGATCATCCACAAACTCGATGAACTCATCTGGAAGTTCTGTGAAGCTGCTTAGAAACCTGATATACTCATCTGTCAGTTTTCGCTCCATATCAATTAGGTGAAAAACTTCATCTATCAGTTTTTCTATATGATCACGAATAATTGTAATCATTGGGGATAAAACATCTTTCATATAACTACTATAGAAGATATTTTCTATAGTGCGTTTAAAATTATTTCTTTAAAATATATAGATATATTATGTCCAAGGCTATAAAGACACTTAAGGAAATATCAATAGGTAAGGGTACTATGCCGAGAACCGTTAAGAGTGTAAATCTATCAAAAGAAATAGTTGATCTATTCGTAGATGATGAAAAATCATCAGAAGGTCGTGAACAGTATCTGCATAACATACGTAGACAGGATTTACATAGTGAGCTAGGAGTTAAAGAGGCTAGGAGAGCTCTTAATGGTTATACCAGAGGTTTTGAAATTAGTGTCCATGACCTAGATGACCTTAGATCTGAGATAAACCAGACAAGAGGTCTGACCAGTGGAGTGCTTGAGACTGAGATGGAAGATATGGGTGGCATAAAGTTCACAGAAATACTTAAGGTTGAAATGAAGAAGGAAATTTCTGATAAAGAGGTGGACCTCTTTTTCATCCTTAAGGTTGCCTTTTTCAGTAGTAAGGCCGCTATTGCTATAGATAAGAGTCATCTGGAGTCCTTAGTCAAAGTAGGAGGTCAACGTATACTAAGTCTGTATGACACATGGACCTCTGAAGGTAGTGGTTGGGTTATAAATAAAATCCTCAGCCACTATCTTAATGTAGTAGCCTACAAACCATTAGAGGGTAGTAGTTATGTAGAACTGCCTAAGGAGTTGAGGAACTCTGCAAAGGGACTGATAAACATAGAGAACAGTGATAATGAGTGCTTCAGATGGGGTCATATTAGGTATCTAAATCCACAGAACAAAAACCCCCAGAGAATCAAGAAAACTGATAAAGCCTTACTACCAACCCTGGACTACACTGGTGTTAAATTCCCAGTGGAGAGCAGACAGTACAGAAAAATAGAAGCGCAGAACAGCATATGCATAAATGTGTTTGGGTATGAGGGTAGACAGGCTTACCCAATCTATGTGTCCAAGGAGAACCATGAACGCTGCATGAACCTACTGCTGATTGATAGGCATTATGTGCTGATTAAGGACTTTAATAAGTTCATGTACCGTAAGACTAAGCATAAGGAGAGAAAGCATTTCTGCATGCATTGCCTACAGTGCTTCAGCTCAAATGCCATACTGTCAGCTCATAGTGAGAACTGTATTGTGATAAATGGTAAACAAGCTATAAAGATGCCTGCTGAGGGTGAAAACATACTTAAATTCACTAACCACCATAAACAACTGGAAGTACCTTTTGTTATATATGCTGACTTTGAAGCTGTGGTGGAGCATAATAATGCACCAAGCCCTGATGATAAGTCATCGTACACGCAGGAGTACCAGAGACACACAGACTGTGGGTTTGCGTACAAGGTAGTATGTCGTGTTGATGCCAACTTTAATAAACCAGTTCAGATGTATAGGGGTGAGAAGGCTGTCTATAAATTTATGGAAAAGCTGTTGGAGGAAGTCACCTACTGTCAGAGTGTTAAGGAATAGTTTTTCAATAAAGACATGGTTATGACCAGAGCTGAGATGTCTGACTTTGAAAAATCCATGAAGTGTCATATATGTAATGGGAGTTATGTAGCCTCAGATGTAAGGGTAAGAGATCATTGTCACATCACTGGGAAATATAGAGGATCAGCTCACAGTGGGTGTAATATGACCTATAGAATGACCAACAAGATACCAGTGATATTCCACAACTTAAGAGGTTATGACAGCCATTTCATAATGCAGGAGATAGGTAAATTCGGAAAGAATATAAATGTAATACCCAACAAGATGGAGAGGTATATGTCATTTATGCTAGGAAGGCATCTGGTGTTCATTGATAGCTTCCAGTTCATGTCCAGTTCTTTAGGACAACTTGTTGACAACTTACCTAAGGAGGCTTTCACGTTTATGTCTGAGGAGTTCAGCAGTAACGAGAAATTTGAGCTGATGACCCGTAAGGGGGTGTATCCGTACGACTATATGAGTAACTTCGAAAAGTTTGAGGACACCTGCTTACCAACTAAGGATGAGTTCCATAGCATCCTCAATGACGAGCATATTTCCGACAGTGACTATGCACATTCCCATAAGGTCTGGAGAACTTTCAAGCTGAAGAATATGGGGGAGTATCATGACCTGTATATGAAGTCAGATGTCAATTTTTGTACATGCAAATTTGACGTGTTCTATACATATAATTACAATAAAAATAATTTTCCTCATCACCATCAATTCTATCCATTTCCCATTCTAAATTTTTCTCAATAAACGATGTTATTCCCTCAATTGAATATTCTGTTTTTCTTTTAGCCAATAACATACCCAAAGGATTATGATCTTCACAATAAAATAGAAAAATTAACACAAACGTATGTAACAATTCGATATCAAACAAAACAAAGCTTGAAGACACACTGATAAAAATATCAGGTGCAATAGTAAACAAGAAATACGTCGCCATGAAAACTCTTTCACCATACTTTGAATTAACCGCGATTAATAATTGTCGTAGTGAGTTATTTAACGGATAGAGTACTTCACCCGTCACACTATTTACACAGTATAATTTATGCTGATACGTATACGCGTGTCCTCTTTCTTCAACATAGGAAATATGCATAAAATAAGAGTAATTAGAATAAAAATCCACGTTGCAATTACGCGTACGCTTCAACATCACACCGTCTCTCAATGTTCGATACACACACCACCCACCGGTCTTCTTCTTCTTCTTCGGTAATAAATATTCCCAACCATTTTCTAAAGTAACATAATCCCTGTCCGTATCCTTGTACAAATATGTACAGCTATGAAATGAGTAATCTACCATTTCTCCGTCTTCGTCTTCTTCATGTAACGGTCTTCTCTTAATTCCCAATATATAATTACCCTCATAGTAATCTAATACACCGGCTATCCAATACAACAATCCCATATAACGCGATGAAAAACGTCTCATTTCCGGTATTATGCAAAGCAACATTTTTAAGGATAGAGTAGTAGCTGCAGCATCAACGCTGTTCGTTTTCACACGACCGGTATGATCGCGTTTCGACATTGCTTTGAATCCGAAATAACTTTTTAAATTTTTTTTAACCAGATTTTTTTATGCAAATTTTTTTTATTAAATACCCTCCTCAACAGGATTTTTTTTATTCAAAAAAAACAATGGCAGGTTGCAGCAGCAGCAGCAGCAGCGAAGACAAAGTCACTATTATTGAGAACGAAGAACATTTGTCTGTTACGTACCGTAATATAGTGAATAACGCGTGGTGGTCTTTTTTAAACAAGCAAGCAATTAGCACAATGGGGTTGTATAAAAGTGCTAAACTGGGGTTCTTTAGAAGGCTGTTAGACAAATTACGACATCAACCCGCTGTAGATTTTTTTATCGATTCTCACGGAATCGGTATGGTGGGGGAACCGGAGGAGGCCACAATACAACGTCGCGAGAAATTTAGTTTAATATGGGCAATCGGGAAATATGTCACTGATTTCGAAGCGACATTATTATGGTGTGATGTATGGGACGATGCAGTCAGCGCCAACGAATTGGCCAACATCGTGTACTATGTGCATCCCGATACTCGAGTACGCTTTACACCGAAGAAAATAGAACGTTCTTTTGAAAAAATTTATTGTCAAATTAAAGATATGGGAACTAAACATTAAAAGATGAACGAACGAACGAAATATTTTATTGGTACATTGTGTAACTAACCAGCTATAAAAAAATGTTTCACGATAGTTCTCTTCCCTTCTTGTCTATGTCTAATGTTAATAATAAAATGTTTTTGGTTGTAATGTCAACTCTTTCTTCTTCGGTTTTCTTGAAATTTCTTTTTACGCTGGCGTAATGTTATTGCCATAGTCTTTTACGGGTTTTTTTTCCCCATATATCTCCTCGCGGAAAAAATAAATCTCCTTGAAGTTGGCTGGTTCTCGATTCTTCTCCACCAAGATACATACATTGCCATTTCTCTTCGTCCACGATGTCTTTCTTATCCACCAATTCCCCTCTACTAACCAGTCTTCAATCATCATATTATTTTTCAATGTAGTAACATTATAATAAATATCCTGCTCCTCCATCGTTGACGACGTTCATCAATGTTCTAGATTTTTTCCATCAATGTTCTAGATTTTTACCCATGTACGTCAAGTGTCGTTACTACGCGACAAAACAAACAAATTCTTAAGATACAAGTGCTATGTTTATTTTTCTGGTTCTAGATTTTTTCCCATCACGTTCCAACACTTCAGCGTTACTACGCAACAAAGTTTTGTTTTGTTTACGTTACATTATAATACAAGTGCATCGCTGTCGCTGCTGTTCTGGATCTTTCCACATTTCCTGTGGTGTATATCTGTTGACATGTAGTTTAAAATCATAAATCAATTCGGGATTAACCACGCTCGTCCAACAATGAACGTACTTCATTCTTTTCTTAGCTTGTGGTGATAAATTAACCACATTAAAATAAACTACAGCTTGACCCGGTTGAAAAAAATCTTCTTTCACATTAATAACTTTCAGATATGTAGCATAACACTGTTTCAACTCGGGGTATATTTGATTATACGGGATATATTTTCTTCTTATAATGTGATCGTCCCCCATCAGGCTGCTCTTATCTTATCTTTTCTTTTATTCAACTGTTTTATAACCGACGAAAAAATCCTTTTAAATTCTTCGCTCTCTTCCATACGCGTTATATCTGCAGCCATCTGCTCAACGGTATAATCATTTGGGATATATTCATCATCATCTGAATCAGATTTCTCATACTCCTCCCTCTCCATACCTGTTTCGAAAAGACGATTAAATTTTGTTTCTTATGATTAAAGGGAATTTTTTGTATTTAATTTGATTCTGAGGAAAAAACGAAAAAATTTTGTAATTCTTTGGTTAAAGGGAAAAAATCATGTATTCCTCCAAGGGAAAAAATTATGTATTCCTATTACTTTCAATGTCAATCATATTTTCTTTCACCCTCATGAATAAATTTCCCCATCCGTGAAAGAACGATTAAATTTTGTATTCTTTGGTTAAAGGAAATTTATTGTATTTAATTTGATTCTGAGGAAAAAACGAAAAAATTTGTAATTCTTTGGTTAAAGGAAAAAATTATGTATTCCCTAACCAAGGGAAAAAAATTATGTATTCCCATCCGGTTTCGAATGTCAATCATATTTTTTTCCGGTTTCGATACCACTCATGAATAAATTTCCCATCCCATCCGGTTTCGAATGTCAATCATATTTTTTTCCGGTTTCGATACCACTCATGAATAAATTTCCCATCCCATCCGGTTTCGAATGTCAATCATGTGAAAAAACTTAATAATAATAAAAATTCTTAGACTCGCGTTTTCTGTTGTAAATACGTTATTTATTTATTCTTTGATTACATCACGACGCATTTTTGTAATATTCCCTCTTTTTTTTTCCATATCTTCTGCGGTGTCATGTGTTGTGTGTTTACATATTTCATATAATTACGAGTATTTCTAATTTTATCAACAAGTGTCCAATAATATATAAATTCCATTCCTGGTATTTCTGAATTATAAGATAAATTAACAGCATCAAAAAAAATAACGTCTTCCATATAATGAAAATAATCTACTACTACATCGACTACCTTAAGAGAAGTCGCGCAACATTCTTTTAACATAGAATGTATATCGTCAAATTCAATAAACTTTCGTTTACTAATTCCTCTTGAGACTGTCATCATTCACCAATAATTTGCTTTAACAATATATTTCTTCGTAAGTCCTTTAAATATTCTTTTGTAACTTTTTCACGCGCTTTTTCTCTTTCACTCAATATCGATTCAATATGTAACCACACAGCAGTATGTAAATGACCATCTCCTTCTATATTATTCTCCCGTAATTTCTGAACGAAAAATTCCGCCGTTTCACATATCAATTTGTCAAGAAGCAACGTCGTGTGCGTACCCTCTGACATCTCTCTACCCAATAAAGCAAACAAATGGATTTTCTAATCTTTTATTACAACGACCCCAATAATGTTAACAAATAAAAAATCTCCGCAAACCCAACTAAAATTACATTTCTATCAACATAATCGCCACAAAGAAAAAAATAATAAAAGCTTAGAAAAAAAAATCTCTCACAAATAAAGAATACATACATGTTCGTTATACGTTTTTTTATGAATATATATAGCGCGAGTTCATCTATTAACCCGTGTCTGTTCATTGTTTCAATGTATAACCTGTCAACCCGAAGTGTTCAACTTGAAAGTTCAATGAGTGAATATCAATCCCTTGTTCACTACACTTTTTATCCACGCGTGTTTTTAGCTTAACGTTAGCTATCGCCGCCTCTTCTTTAACAATCTGTAAAATTGGTTGCGGTATTGTTATTACTTTTAACTCTTTTCCACTCTCTAGGATTTTTCTAACAGTCCGTTCTTCTCCTTTCTTTTCGTACAACGATATGATGGGCCAGTTCTCGGGAATTTCACCAATTGCTAACAGCCTTTTCTCAACACGTAATGTTAATTCGTCGTTAATAATCTCCGTTTCTTCATTCACAATCGTTTCAACAACATTTCTAAGTATATCTTGTAGTGCCATTCTTATAAAAATCTGGAGTTTGTTTGTTTGAACCTACCCAACACCTCTTTAAATAATACACGTCAACATTACTTCATTTAAATTTCAAAAAAGATTTTATTTAATTAACATAACCACTTAAGACCCAAATCACCTGATTTTTTTTAAAAATTAATTTTCCCTCAATTACAATTACACGGATAGAAATCAAATTGTTTAAGATCGTTCCAATTCGATATATAAATCACGTTATGTTCATAGCTCTTATAAACGCAATGATCGAATAATTGCTGTTCCTTAAATTTAACGCTGCATGTCTTCACTACCGACAAACATTTCCGAATCATTGTATAACGATGTTTCCAACTTGTTGGTGGTGGGTCATCTATCCACTGAACCGCTTTCATCATCACACTCGCTATTTCTCGAAGATCTCTTTCTTCGTTCGTGGGTAGAAACGTATAGATCTGTGGAAGAATCCTCAACATCTCGATTATGTCAAATTGAAAACTAATTAAATATTCCATTAGAGTATTAGAATTAACATTGGTGATAGAATTACACTTTGCCATACGAACTTCTGTTATGCAAATTCGTGTAGAAAGACTGCTCAGCAATTCATTCAACCTCTTCTCCAAATCGTCTTGCTTAACCAGTTCAGGTTGAAAATTCATTTTTTGTCATACGAAGAATATATGTTCTCGTTAAATAGTTTTCTGCAAAAAACTGTCATAGGTTTATTATTAATTCTCGGTAGAGATCGTAAACACATGGAGTGTTTTCTTATAACACAACAATGAAGAGGACAACGTATACACCATTTATAGTAGTTTTTTCTCGACGACCATGTGGTGAGTAACTTCGAACAATTTTCATTCTCTACCCTAAGATCACTGCGAAGAAACATCACCCTTCTGCTGCTGCTGCTCAAAAGATTTCATATAAGACAATATTTGCATATTCCACTTTGCAATAAATTGCGTGTCTCTAATTTCATCAAATTGTTTAACGCCTACACCCCAATAATGTCTCTCATAGGGAATAGTACATTCGTCATCTGAATATATGGGTAGAAGAACTTTACGTGACACCTCGCTATTGTCGTTTAAAAGCGGTTCACTCACCCTTATTCCTTTAACACGTAGTCGCTCACTACCGTCTATTAATAAGGGTACGACGTCGTCGAGCATCATCACTAGGCAACCGTAATACCTGTATACGGGTACGAATCGGTAAGGCATTTTTTCACGTCTCGTTTAAACCAAGTCACAATGCGCTATAAAAAAAAAAATATAAAACATAAAAATAAGAAAAGGAGAAAATGTTGTACTGGCATAAAAACGAAAAATAATACAAAAATGCGTCAAAAAGGTGGAAAGTGGTGGCATAAATTTAATAATGATTGGTTTTCATAATTAATTCTTAGCATATTTTCAAGTATTCATCTATTCGTTCAACAAGAGAGAAAAACGAAAACGAAACTTTGTTCAACATGGTCCTAAAGAGAAAACGAAAAAATAAGAAAAAATGTTAGAAGAAAAAAAAACTAATAAAATAAAATATTCTGGAACAAAAATGCGTCAGAAAGGTAGCGGACCCTGGTGGCATTTTGACTGGTGATAAAAAAAATTAAAAAATTGTAAATTTTTACTATTAATACATTCTTTACAATTTCTGTGTTTTTTATTCTAATTTTAAATAAATAAATATTACTAATAATCATACGTCTAAGATTTCACTATCACTTCACCCTTGGCTATCGAGAGCGATACATCCGGTGCTCCTGCTGCTATACTACCGTTCCGTCACGAACTCTTCGCGCGAAAAAACATACACACACATACAAGCAGACAACACACACACGCAGAACAATAAACCACACTAAAACACACACACACACACACACACACCCACCACCTCTCCCCAACGCAAAACCACCCCACCCACCCCAAAAAAAACACCCCATTCCCCCCTAAAAAAACAATATGCTAATGAAGACAGCCAACACCCACTCTCGATCTCCCCCCGGCCAAAATTATGCTAATTTTATACCTACTCGACGCTGATTGGCTAATGAAAAAAATACTGCAATCTGATTGGTTAAAAACTAGTGCCAGACCCCAACACATAAAAAAATATATATATTTCTCCACCACTACTATGGCAGTGCTGAACAATGGTTGTCAGAAAAGTGGACCCGTAAGTTACAAAACGGGAATCTCGGAGCAGTTTATAGTCTTAGTTATGGATGACTGAGTTTGTATGGTTGAGACGTGTTTATAATTATGTATCAATATATTAATTAAATGGTCTACCTGCATTCTAAAATATAAATTCTAATGCTACAAAATTATATATTTATTAATTTAGTCGAAACTATATCAAGGCGGCTATCAAATCGTGTTTATCTTTTATTATGGTGGAATTTTGAATCAATATATATGTATATTCTCAAAATGTCAAATTTCTCGGTTTCTTTATATCGTAGTTTCCAATTCTTCGACTTCTTCTCTAGATCAGGTCTAGATATACAAACGCCTTCAATTTGAGCTCGTGTATTTATTGCAAGTCTACCTAGACTAGTCTGGACTAGAACCAGACGCGGAGAAAGACTATATATTTCTGTGGGATGAAATCAAAACATACGCTTTGATATTTTGACAACTCATATCAATCATACTCGTTCATATTTAAAAATAACAAAGTGGGCGGAAGACGGTTTTGTTAAGAGTTAACCTGAAGTTAAGAGTTTCCTTCTTATGGTGTCCCATCCCCGCCAAAATTCAACTTTTTACTTTTAACACAAGTTTTTGTTTCCAACACAACTTTTTTTATTCAACTGTGTATTTTCAACACAACTTTGTGTTTTCAACACAACATTTTTTATTCAAATATTTATTTTCAACACAACTTTTTGTTTTGAACACAACATTTTTTATTCAAATAATTATTTTCAACACAACTTTTTGTTTTCAACACAACATTTTTTATTCAAATATTTATTTTCAACATAACTTTTTGTTTTCAACACAACATTTTATTTTCAACACCAATTTTTTTATTCAACTTTTTTTATGCAACCGCAATCCACTCCGATCGTGGATCGCGGGCTCGTGTTCTGACTTGCCGAGACACAAAAATAGGCATACACGAAGTAGGTTCCCTTTTTTGAACATTTTATTATCATTCAACATGGATGATGATGACAAACAATTCCTTTTGGAAGCAGTTTACAGTGTGATTAATATCCTTGATAGATTCATCCAGTCGGGAGATATTTCAATCGATTTTCAAACACTTCTATTAAAACTAGATTATCTGCAACGGTTACTAGTAAATTTGGATGTCGATGATTCCATTGTTGAACGTGTGGGAGAAGCAACAAGTATTCTTTTAAAGCTTGATCAGGCTAATCAAGGGAACCTAGAATATAGAGCAACAGCTCAAGTAGTACGTTCTGGAAGACGAGGCCGACCTGGACAACAAAAAGCATGGACAACACATAAAAGAGCCCACATTA
This sequence comes from Corallium rubrum, assembly GCA_964035015.1. Taxonomy (NCBI): domain Eukaryota; kingdom Metazoa; phylum Cnidaria; class Anthozoa; order Scleralcyonacea; family Coralliidae; genus Corallium; species Corallium rubrum. Next base: position 110,927 of record CAXIUP010000125.1, read on the forward strand.
TTCTACGGAACGGAACGGAGCGGAACGGAACTTGTCGTCGCATTATTTTACGGAACGGAACGGAACGACACTTTCTTTGTCGGAGTTTGTCGGAGTGCATATAACTGCCAGTAATGATAATTCAATGATACTGCAAGATATCTATTAAATAAAGAAACTTTATACAAATAAAAAAAATAAAACTGTAAATAGCCAAAACGTCTATAAAACAGTGTTTAGAACTATCTGTCGATCAACCTCGTACCCAGGATCTTATCTCCGAGAAGAAAATGCCGACCGGAAAAATGACAATTTAGCTATTTATAGCAATAAGAACTAAAAATAGATTAACAGCGTGGGAAAAGGACTGGAACAGAAAAACTGTTTTTTTAGACAAAAAACACAACAAACGTTTACATTTTTTTATCATGTCAAATAAATTCATTAACCGCTCTTCTTTCTAACAAGCTACTTTCTAACATTCTTTTAACCGTGAATAAATTATATTGTCAGCCAATATATATTAGATGGCGTTTTATGGTCATTTTTGGAAACCAAAATAAATCTTTTTAGTGACTCTTTTGAAAAGAAAATATTGTGCATAAGATGTCTGTTGTATATTAACATGTCATCAGTAGAGCGGATTTGCCACCCAGCAAAGTTACCCAATTACTAAACCGGGGGCATGTATACTAGTCTATTCATAACCATACTAATACTACGTACAATTACGTTATATTTGTCAAATAAAAAGATAATCAGAGTTATCTCTTGGAAATTCAACTCAACTGAACTTTAAAATAAACAGATTCCTGAGCGTTAGAGCATCAAATTACATTGCAAACATTAACAGCGTTCCGTTCCGTTCCGTAAAATAATGCAATGACAAGTTCCGTTCCGTTCCGTTCCGTTCCGTAGAATAATGTGGACCCAAACAAAGCGTTGTTCAAGTCTGTCTATTGACTATAAACAGCTGAATTGTCATCGGTAACTTTGTATGACGGCGTACCTAAAGGATAACGCGGTCGTCTACATGAAGTTGAAAGAATCCTTATACGCAGAAAAATACGACACGTAAGTGCTGAACATTCAACTGAATTTTTCAATCATGGCCAGAAATTTGCGACATCGAGCCCGCGCTTTGACCTGCGGTTACAAGCATGAGTTTTAAAGATGGCGTCGACGAGGTCTTCGCAAGTTGATTACAAACAACTACATAATTTTTCGTCTGTGGTCTTGTACGGTTCTACGTCTTCTCGGCGAAGACGGAGCAAATTGTATGACGTAGAAAGGATAATTTCAAAGCGAAAGATTCGACATGTAAGTAAATGTCTATTGTATTAACCTTGAAGGAATCTTCGATTTTTTCTTTTCTCACTTTATTTGCGAAGCAGAAGAGCCACGCTATTAAATATTGATGTAATATTTAGGATACGGAATACTTAATAAAATGGACTGGTTGGCCGTTAGAAAGTTGCTCCTGGGAGCCATCAGAGAATTTAACTTCTGCCCTCTTAAGGTATGTTGGATTATATTTTTATTTGCGCAGAGTCCAAAGTTGCACAGTTAAAAATAATTTCCCATGTTATAATTATTAAATGGCTGTTCATTATTTTATAGAACTTATGAACGACCACCAAAACCAACTGACAGGCAGTTCTCAGATGCTGCTAGGTCTCTGTACTGTGCAATTCAGAGTGGGTTAATGTCCAAATCTTTATTGCCAGTATCAGTGGAAATTCCTTTGGATGTGTGGCGCTATGTTGTTAATGGTAAAGGTACACCCTCAGATCATCCTGGACACACCATGTTTGAACGCCAAGAATTTTCAAGGCTTGCAACTTTACCAACACACTGGTGGTATTACCTGGATAAACATGGGGAAGTTATGGCTATTGATTTCCCCTTAAAGGTGAAAGCAGTGGTTTCCTGGTATAGGAAAAAATTCATAAAGATGGGAGATGCTCTCTGTGAAGCACCTAGGATTCCTATTGAAAAATTACAAATAGGGATGGCTCGTAGAGCTTGTAACACTGACAATATTTAAGTGCCAAATGGAAAAACCTTGGGAGTGAAAGGGTTAAAGTGAACAGAATATATTTTTTATTCATAATTACAGTATAATTATTAGTTTATAAAATGTGTCGTGTCTTACACAGCAGTGATGGTTATGTAAACAAAATTGTGACACTATGGCAAATTTTTTAGTCTTATACATGTATTATTAAAGAAATAGAAAATTGATGCCCTGTATTTATATAACCTGATGAAATGCTTCCAACTCACTCTTGCATTTGCATCAGGCTATATAAACACAGGCAGCCATTTTATACATATTATATATTATATATATATATATATATATATATATATATATATAAGATAAATAAGATATATATATATATATATATATATATATATATATAATGCTAACATCTATCTACTCACTCCGAAAGAAATTGTTCGACACTTTAACTTCATCGAATGGTTGTCATGGTAACCAAGCCACACCCTTTAAAAATAATTTTTTAAGCCTTCACGCCAACCTCTATAACTTCAATACTACATAGCTTATGAGGTTCATACGGATAGGATATGTTATACGAATATAGTGCAATGCAATGAACCTTACATTTACATGTAAACATGTTTAGTGTACAAAATATTCAACTTTTTTGCAACAGTTGGCAATTTTGGCCACACCCAGTTGTTATTGACAGATTGTATTACCACATGAGTCACACAACTGTTTTTTTTCAGGTTTATTGCATAGCAATATCAGTAAGGAACAATACTTGTAAATTTCAGGGCACTACCTTGAATACTTTAAGTGAGAGAAGTGTTAAGCTTTGAAGCTTGCCGTGAAATTTGATCTTTCAGAAAAAGGACGTTAGCCCACCTTAGCTAATGTTAAAAAAATTTATTGGAGGTGGCGCGCAATGAAATAGGTAGGTCATAATGAACGTAACACACATAACAGAATTACCTATCACATTAAACGCCATAAGCTTATCTATGCACTTGCAAATACTCAAACTTTCTAATGTCAGTGCAGATGAAGTGGACGGATGAAGAAAATTTCCTTTTCCTTCAGCATGTTATCGTGAATCCTGAACTGCTAGTGGCGGAAGATGATTACGATGCGGTGCTGGAACAACTGACCAAAAGTTTCAACGCGAGTGTATTGGAGGCCGAGAAAGTTTTTGGAAATGGTCATCATGCTAACCTCAAAACCAAAAAACAAATAAAAAACAAACTAGGAAACATAAAAAAGAAAAAGGAATTGGCGTATCGTCTACTGGAAGACCAACTGCAACAATTTCTAGCCCATGCAATTGCATGAATAAGACTAAAATGCCAAACTATATGTTAATTCAGTACTAAAATTAAGAAATGGTTCATGTTCCACTCAAGTTAACTACCCACGAAAATAGCGTAGGAGTTGCTCGAGGTATATCATACTCGCGCGATAACCTCTACGTTTTTTTAGCGCTCTACCAACATCGAAGTTAGTGTATCTATAATTTAATGGAGCAGAGTCAGGAGACAAACCATTAACCATTCATTTACAACAAGATATGTCTTACGTTTTCTGAACGAGAAAGACTTATAGCCTGCGCTGTAACAAAGGGAAACCCAGCTTAAGTTGCTCATTTCTACACAACCGTTTAACTTGCGTTTTTGTTATGTAACATTTTCTGTACTTTTCTGAAAATGCATATACCATGCAGGTGAAGTAGAAGCGGCATTATATGAAATCTGTGAAGTACATATACATGCATGGATGGATACATGCAAGGACATGTAAATTCAATTATTTTATCATAATTAATAATTTGTATTTTGCCATTCATTTAGGTTCATTGGGAAAATAATATTAATAACTGAAAAAGATATAAAATCAGTAAACTTTGAGAACGTCAAGCCAACTTGTATATAGTGAAATAAAAGTATCATGCTGCGTAGGCAGTGTTTAAAGAACAATCGAAATATAGTAAGGTTAGAATCCGAGCGAAGGCCCTTCGAAGCCCTTCTACGTTTCTCTAGCTCTAACGAAGGGCCTTCGCTCGGAACGTTAAGACTCCTACGTTCTCTGTTTCGGCAGTATATGTAACCTTGCTATATTGCATGCGTAATATATATTTTAAAATATATACATTACAGCAGAGCGAATGAGAAGTAAGCAGCAGACCTTTCCGCACAGAGTGAATGGTCCACGTGATCTTTCTTTCTGACAAATCTGATTGGCTAATGTCCAATGTTTGTCCGAAGTTTTGTATGTCCGAAGCTTTGCGTGTCCAAAGTTTTGGGTCCGAAGTTTTGGATGTCCGAAGTTCTACATGTCCGAAGCTTTGCGAGAGCCAATCTAATCTCTCAACGCGTTATCCACGCACTTCGTGCGGAAAGGTCTATTAATAGTCTTTACAGCCTTATATGTTAATTAACATTACGTGACATTTCGATGTTTCGGGAAATTTTACAACATAGATGTACTTTTATAACATAGTGACAAATCATACGTGTGATCGCTTGAAGTATATGTACATAAAGTACTGTATATGATTATCTACATGGATGCATACAAAGAAATCATTAAATTCCAATATTTTTTCATAATTAATAATTTGTAGTTTACCATTCATTTATGTTCAAAAGGGAAATAATGCAAAACAAATATTAATAACAATAAAAATGATTAAATCTGTAACTAGTTTTACAATGTTCGTCCGCAAACCTGTATATATACTAATTAATAAATTTGTTCTTTTGCTAAAGAAATGTTCATTTGAGAATTGGCGTAATATATATTTAAAAATACATACATTACAGCAGAGCAAGTGAGAAGTAATTAATTAATAGTTTTTACAGCCTTCTATGTTAACATTACGTGACATTTCGATGTTTCTGGAAATTTCCTCAAGCGCTGTTTGTCCTTGCTCTACATCAAACACAGCTGTTGTAAATCCCCTCCCACAAAAAAAAAACCTTCCCAACCTTCCCCGTATCTTCCCCGTAATAGTCTTAACATACAATAAGCAAGGTAAGTTTAATTCGTCTATTTTAATTATTTCCAAGGAAACTTTTGTCGTTTAAACGCCCGCGTTGCGTGCTGTCATGCTTCCTGCACTGATATTAGAAAGTTTGAGTATTTGCAAGTGCATAGCTAAGCTTATGGCGTTTAATGTGACAGGTAATTCTGTTATGTATGTTACGTTCATTATGACCTACCTATTTCATTGCGCGCCACCTCCAATAAATTTTTTTAACATTAGCTAAGGTGGGCTAACGTCCTTTTTCTAAAAGATCAAATTTCACGGCAAACTTCAAAGCTTAACACTTCTCTCACTTAAAGTATTCAAGGTAGCGCCCTGAAATTTACAAGTATTGTTCCTTATTGATATTGCTATGCAATAAACCTGAAAAAACAAACAGTTGTTTGATTCATGTGGTAATACAATCTGTCAATAACAACTGGGTGTGGCCACAATTGCCAACTGTTGCAAAAAAGTTGAATATTTTGTACACTAAACATGTTTACATGTAAATGTTAGGTTCATTGCATTACACTATATTCGCATAACATATCCTATCCATATGAACCTCATAAGCTATGTAGTATTGAAGTTATAGAGGTTGGCGTGAAGGCTTAAAAAATACTTTTTAAAGGGTGTGGCTTGGTTACCATGACAACCATTCGATGAAGTTAAAGTGTCGAACAATTTCTTTCGGAGTGGGTAGATAGATGTTAGCAATAACAAATTCATTCGAGATAAGTTTCAAATTTTTTAATGCTTTAGTATCCTACCACCTTAACGTGCGTTAAGGTCGGCTAAGGTGGGCTAAGGTGGTGTAAGGTGGTGTAAGGTGGGCTAAGGTGGGCTAAGGTGGGCTAAGGTGGGTTAAGGTGGGCTAAGGTGGTGTAAGGTGGGCTAAGGTGGGCTAAGGTGGGCTAAGGTGGGCTAAGGTGGGCTAAGGTGGGCTAAGGTGGTGTAAGGTGGGCTAAGGTGGGCTAAGGTGGGTTAAGGTGGGCTAAGGTGGTGTAAGGTGGGCTAAGGTGGGCTAAGGTGGGCTAAGGTGGGCTAAGGTGGGCTAAGGTGGGCTAAGGTGGGCTAAGGTGGGCTAAGGTGGGCTAAGGTGGGCTAAGGTGGGCTAAGGTGGGCTAAGGTGGGCTAAGGTGGGCTAAGGTGGGTTAAGGTGGGCTAAGGTGGGCTAAGGTGGGCTAAGGTGGGCTAAGGTGGGCTAAGGTGGTCTAAGGTGGGCTAAGGTGGTCTAAGGTGGGCTAAGGTGGGTTAAGGTGGGCTAAGGTGGTCTAAGGTGGGCTAAGGTGGGCTAAGGTGGGCTAAGGTGGTGTAAGGTGGGCTAAGGTGGTCTAAGGTGGGCTAAGGTGGGCTAAGGTGGTCTAAGGTGGGCTAAGGTGGGCTAAGGTGGGCTAAGGTGGTCTAAGGTGGGCTAAGGTGGGCTAAGGTGGTGTAAGGTGGTGTAAGGTGGGCTAAGGTGGGCTAAGGTGGGCTAAGGTGGTCTAAGGTGGTATAAGGTGGTCTAAGGTGGGCTAAGGTGGGCTAAGGTGGGCTAAGGTGGGCTAAGGTGGGCTAAGGTGGGCTAAGGTGGGCTAAGGTGGGCTAAGGTGGGCTAAGGTGGGCTAAGGTGGTCTAAGGTGGGCTAAGGTGGGCTAAGGTGGGTTAAGGTGGGCTAAGGTGGGCTAAGGTGGGCTAAGGTGGGCTAAGGTGGTCTAAGGTGGGCTAAGGTGGGCTAAGGTGGGCTAAGGTGGGCTAAGGTGGGCTAAGGTGGGCTAAGGTGGGTTAAGGTGGGCTAAGGTGGGCTAAGGTGGGTTAAGGTGGTGTAAGGTGGGCTAAGGTGGGCTAAGGTGGTCTAAGGTGGGCTAAGGTGGGCTAAGGTGGGCTAAGGTGGGCTAAGGTGGGCTAAGGTGGTGTAAGGTGGGCTAAGGTGGGCTAAGGTGGGCTAAGGTGGGCTAAGGTGGGCTAAGGTGGGCTAAGGTGGGCTAAGGTGGGCTAAGGTGGGCTAAGGTGGGCTAAGGTGGGCTAAGGTGGGTTAAGGTGGGCTAAGGTGGGCTAAGGTGGGCTAAGGTGGGCTAAGGTGGGCTAAGGTGGGTTAAGGTGGGCTAAGGTGGGCTAAGGTGGGCTAAGGTGGGCTAAGGTGGGCTAAGGTGGGCTAAGGTGGGCTAAGGTGGGCTAAGGTGGGCTAAGGTGGGCTAAGGTGGGTTAAGGTGGTGTAAGGTGGGCTAAGGTGGGCTAAGGTGGGCTAAGGTGGGCTAAGGTGGGCTAAGGTGGGCTAAGGTGGGCTAAGGTGGGCTAAGGTGGGCTAAGGTGGGCTAAGGTGGGCTAAGGTGGGCTAAGGTGGGCTAAGGTGGGCTAAGGTGGGTTAAGGTGGTGTAAGGTGGGCTAAGGTGGGCTAAGGTGGGTTAAGGTGGGCTAAGGTGGGCTAAGGTGGGCTAAGGTGGGCTAAGGTGGGCTAAGGTGGGTTAAGGTGGGCTAAGGTGGGCTAAGGTGGGCTAAGGTGGGCTAAGGTGGGCTAAGGTGGGCTAAGGTGGGCTAAGGTGGGCTAAGGTGGGCTAAGGTGGTCTAAGGTGGGTTAAGGTGGGCTAAGGTGGGCTAAGGTGGTGTAAGGTGGGCTAAGGTGGGCTAAGGTGGTCTAAGGTGGGCTAAGGTGGGCTAAGGTGGGCTAAGGTGGGCTAAGGTGGGCTAAGGTGGGCTAAGGTGGGCTAAGGTGGTGTAAGGTGGGCTAAGGTGGGCTAAGGTGGTCTAAGGTGGTCTAAGGTGGGCTAAGGTGGGCTAAGGTGGGCTAAGGTGGTGTAAGGTGGTGTAAGGTGGGCTAAGGTGGTCTAAGGTGGGCTAAGGTGGGCTAAGGTGGGCTAAGGTGGGCTAAGGTGGGCTAAGGTGGGTTAAGGTGGGCTAAGGTGGTCTAAGGTGGGCTAAGGTGGGCTAAGGTGGGTTAAGGTGGGCTAAGGTTGGCTAAGGTGGGCTAAGGTGGGCTAAGGTGGGCTAAGGTGGGCTAAGGTGGTGTAAGGTGGGCTAAGGTGGTCTAAGGTGGGCTAAGGTGGGCTAAGGTGGGCTAAGGTGGGCTAAGGTGGGCTAAGGTGGGTTAAGGTGGGCTAAGGTGGGCTAAGGTGGGCTAAGGTGGGCTAAGGTGGGCTAAGGTGGGCTAAGGTGGTCTAAGGTGGGCTAAGGTGGGCTAAGGTGGGCTAAGGTGGGCTAAGGTGGTGTAAGGTGGGCTAAGGTGGGCTAAGGTGGGCTAAGGTGGGCTAAGGTGGGCTAAGGTGGGCTAAGGTGGGCTAAGGTGGTCTAAGGTGGGCTAAGGTGGGCTAAGGTGGGCTAAGGTGGTGTAAGGTGGTGTAAGGTGGGCTAAGGTGGGTTAAGGTGGTGTAAGGTGGGCTAAGGTGGTCTAAGGTGGGCTAAGGTGGGCTAAGGTGGGCTAAGGTGGGCTAAGGTGGGCTAAGGTGGGCTAAGGTGGGCTAAGGTGGGCTAAGGTGGGCTAAGGTGGGCTAAGGTGGGCTAAGGTGGGCTAAGGTGGTCTAAGGTGGGCTAAGGTGGTCTAAGGTGGGCTAAGGTGGGCTAAGGTGGGCTAAGGTGGGCTAAGGTGGGCTAAGGTGGGCTAAGGTGGTGTAAGGTGGGCTAAGGTGGGCTAAGGTGGTCTAAGGTGGGCTAAGGTGGGCTAAGGTGGGTTAAGGTGGGCTAAGGTGGGCTAAGGTGGGCTAAGGTGGGCTAAGGTGGGCTAAGGTGGGCTAAGGTGGGCTAAGGTGGGCTAAGGTGGGCTAAGGTGGGCTAAGGTGGGCTAAGGTGGGCTAAGGTGGGCTAAGGTGGGCTAAGGTGGTATAAGGTGGGCTAAGGTGGGCTAAGGTGGGCTAAGGTGGGCTAAGGTGGGCTAAGGTGGGTTAAGGTGGGCTAAGGTGGGCTAAGGTGGGCTAAGGTGGGCTAAGGTGGGTTAAGGTGGGCTAAGGTGGGCTAAGGTGGGCTAAGGTGGGCTAAGGTGGGCTAAGGTGGTCTAAGGTGGGCTAAGGTGGGCTAAGGTGGGCTAAGGTGGGCTAAGGTGGGCTAAGGTGGTCTAAGGTGGGCTAAGGTGGGCTAAGGTGGGCTAAGGTGGGCTAAGGTGGGCTAAGGTGGGCTAAGGTGGGCTAAGGTGGGCTAAGGTGGGCTAAGGTGGGCTAAGGTGGGCTAAGGTGGGCTAAGGTGGGCTAAGGTGGGCTAAGGTGGGCTAAGGTGGGCTAAGGTGGGTTAAGGTGGGTAAGGTGGGCTAAGGTGGGCTAAGGTGGGCTAAGGTGGGCTAAGGTGGGCTAAGGTGGGCTAAGGTGGTCTAAGGTGGGCTAAGGTGGGCTAAGGTGGGTTAAGGTGGGCTAAGGTTGGCTAAGGTGGGCTAAGGTGGGCTAAGGTGGGCTAAGGTGGGCTAAGGTGGTGTAAGGTGGGCTAAGGTGGGCTAAGGTGGTCTAAGGTGGGCTAAGGTGGGCTAAGGTGGGCTAAGGTGGGCTAAGGTGGGCTAAGGTGGGCTAAGGTGGGCTAAGGTGGTCTAAGGTGGGCTAAGGTGGGCTAAGGTGGGTCTAAGGTGGGCTAAGGTGGCTAAGGTGGTCTAAGGTGGGCTAAGGTGGGCTAAGGTAAGGTGGGCTAAGGTGGGCTAAGGTGGTGTAAGGGTAAGGTGGTAAGGTGGGCTAAGGTGGGCTAAGGTGGGTGGTAAGGTGGGCTAAGGTGGTCTAAGGTGGGCTAAGGTGGGCTAAGGTGGGTTAAGGTGGGCTAAGGTTGGCTAAGGTGGGCTAAGGTGGGCTAAGGTGGGCTAAGGTGGGTTAAGGTGGGCTAAGGTGGGCTAAGGTGGGCTAAGGTGGGCTAAGGTGGGCTAAGGTGGGCTAAGGTGGGTTAAGGTGGGCTAAGGTGGGCTAAGGTGGGCTAAGGTGGGCTAAGGTGGGCTAAGGTGGGTTAAGGTGGTGTAAGGTGGGCTAAGGTGGGCTAAGGTGGTGCTAAGGTGGGCTAAGGTGGGCTAAGGTGGGCTAAGGTGGGCTAAGGTGGGCTAAGGTGGGCTAAGGTGGGCTAAGGTGGGCTAAGGTGGGCTAAGGTGGGCTAAGGTGGGCTAAGGTGGGCTAAGGTGGGCTAAGGTGGGCTAAGGTGGGTTAAGGTGGTGTAAGGTGGGCTAAGGTGGGCTAAGGTGGGCTAAGGTGGGTTAAGGTGGGCTAAGGTGGGCTAAGGTGGTGTAAGGTGGGCTAAGGTGGGCTAAGGTGGTCTAAGGTGGGCTAAGGTGGGCTAAGGTGGTTAAGGTGGGCTAAGGTGGGCTAAGGTGGTCTAAGGTGGTCTAAGGTGGGCTAAGGTGGGCTAAGGTGGTCTAAGGTGGGCTAAGGTGGGCTAAGGTGGGCTAAGGTGGGCTAAGGTGGGCTAAGGTGGTGTAAGGTGGGCTAAGGTGGTCTAAGGTGGGCTAAGGTGGGCTAAGGTGGGCTAAGGTGGGCTAAGGTGGCTAAGGTGGGTTAAGGTGGGCTAAGGTGGTCTAAGGTGGGCTAAGGTGGGCTAAGGTGGGCTAAGGTGGGTTAAGGTGGTCTAAGGTGGGCTAAGGTGGGCTAAGGTGGGCTAAGGTGGGTTAAGGTGGTGTAAGGTGGGCTAAGGTGGGCTAAGGTGGGCTAAGGTGGGCTAAGGTGGGCTAAGGTGGGCTAAGGTGGGCTAAGGTGGGTTAAGGTGGTGTAAGGTGGGCTAAGGTGGGCTAAGGTGGGCTAAGGTGGTCTAAGGTGGGCTAAGGTGGTCTAAGGTGGGCTAAGGTGGGCTAAGGTGGGCTAAGGTGGGCTAAGGTGGGCTAAGGTGGTCTAAGGTGGGTTAAGGTGGGTTAAGGTGGGCTAAGGTGGGCTAAGGTGGTCTAAGGTGGGCTAAGGTGGGCTAAGGTGGGCTAAGGTGGTCTAAGGTGGGCTAAGGTGGGCTAAGGTGGGTTAAGGTGGGCTAAGGTGGGCTAAGGTGGGCTAAGGTGGGCTAAGGTGGGCTAAGGTGGGCTAAGGTGGTGTAAGGTGGGCTAAGGTGGGCTAAGGTGGTCTAAGGTGGGCTAAGGTGGGCTAAGGTGGGCTAAGGTGGGCTAAGGTGGGCTAAGGTGGGCTAAGGTGGGCTAAGGTGGTCTAAGGTGGGCTAAGGTGGGCTAAGGTGGGCTAAGGTGGGCTAAGGTGGGCTAAGGTGGGCTAAGGTGGGCTAAGGTGGGCTAAGGTGGGTTAAGGTGGGCTAAGGTGGGCTAAGGTGGGCTAAGGTGGGCTAAGGTGGGCTAAGGTGGGCTAAGGTGGGTTAAGGTGGGCTAAGGTGGGCTAAGGTGGGCTAAGGTGGGCTAAGGTGGGCTAAGGTGGGTTAAGGTGGTGTAAGGTGGGCTAAGGTGGGCTAAGGTGGGCTAAGGTGGGCTAAGGTGGGCTAAGGTGGGCTAAGGTGGGCTAAGGTGGGCTAAGGTGGGCTAAGGTGGGCTAAGGTGGGCTAAGGTGGGCTAAGGTGGGCTAAGGTGGGCTAAGGTGGTGTAAGGTGGGCTAAGGTGTGCTAAGGTGGGCTAAGGTGGTGTAAGGTGGGCTAAGGTGGGCTAAGGTGGGCTAAGGTGGGTTAAGGTGGGCTAAGGTGGGCTAAGGTGGTCTAAGGTGGGCTAAGGTGGGCTAAGGTGGTCTAAGGTGGGCTAAGGTGGGCTAAGGTGGTCTAAGGTGGGCTAAGGTGGGCTAAGGTGGGCTAAGGTGGGCTAAGGTGGGCTAAGGTGGGCTAAGGTGGTCTAAGGTGGGCTAAGGTGGGCTAAGGTGGGCTAAGGTGGGCTAAGGTGGTGTAAGGTGGTGTAAGGTGGGCTAAGGTGGTCTAAGGTGGGCTAAGGTGGGCTAAGGTGGGCTAAGGTGGGCTAAGGTGGGCTAAGGTGGGTTAAGGTGGGCTAAGGTGGTCTAAGGTGGGCTAAGGTGGGCTAAGGTGGGTTAAGGTGGGCTAAGGTGGTCTAAGGTGGGCTAAGGTGGGCTAAGGTGGGCTAAGGTGGGTTAAGGTGGTGTAAGGTGGGCTAAGGTGGGCTAAGGTGGGCTAAGGTGGGCTAAGGTGGGCTAAGGTGGGCTAAGGTGGGCTAAGGTGGGCTAAGGTGGGCTAAGGTGGTGTAAGGTGGGCTAAGGTGGGCTAAGGTGGGTAAGGTGGGCTAAGGTGGGTAAGGTGGGCTAAGGTGGGCTAAGGTGGGCTAAGGTGGGCTAAGGTGGGCTAAGGTGGGCTAAGGTGGGCTAAGGTGGGTAAGGTGGGCTAAGGTGGGCTAAGTGGGTAAGGTGGGCTAAGGTGGGCTAAGGTGGGTTAAGGTGGGCTAAGGTGGTCTAAGGTGGGCTAAGGTGGGCTAAGGTGGGTTAAGGTGGGCTAAGGTGGGCTAAGGTGGGCTAAGGTGGGCTAAGGTGGGCTAAGGTGGGTTAAGGTGGGGTAAGGTGGGCTAAGGTGGGCTAAGGTGGGCTAAGGTGGGCTAAGGTGGGCTAAGGTGGGCTAAGGTGGGCTAAGGTGGGCTAAGGTGGGCTAAGGTGGGTTAAGGTGGTGTAAGGTGGGCTAAGGTGGGCTAAGGTGGTCTAAGGTGGGCTAAGGTGGGCTAAGGTGGGCTAAGGTGGGCTAAGGTGGGCTAAGGTGGGCTAAGGTGGGCTAAGGTGGTCTAAGGTGGGTTAAGGTGGGCTAAGGTGGGCTAAGGTGGGCTAAGGTGGGCTAAGGTGGGCTAAGGTGGGTTAAGGTGGGCTAAGGTGGTCTAAGGTGGGCTAAGGTGGGCTAAGGTGGGCTAAGGTGGTGTAAGGTGGGCTAAGGTGGGCTAAGGTGGGCTAAGGTGGGCTAAGGTGGGCTAAGGTGGGCTAAGGTGGGCTAAGGTGGGCTAAGGTGGGCTAAGGTGGGCTAAGGTGGGCTAAGGTGGTGTAAGGTGGGCTAAGGTGGTCTAATGTGGGCTAAGATGGGCTAAGTCGGTGTAAGGTGGGCTAAGGTGGGTTAAGATGGGCTAAGGTGGTCTAAGGTGGGCTAAGGTGGGCTAAGGTGGGCTAAGGTGGGTTAAGGTGGGCTAAGGTGGTCTAAGGTGGGCTAAGGTGGGCTAAGGTGGGCTAAGGTGGGCTAAGGTGGGCTAAGGTGGGCTAAGGTGGGCTAAGGTGGGCTAAGGTGGGTAAGGTGGTGTAAGGTGGGCTAAGGTGGGCTAAGGTGGGCTAAGGTGGGCTAAGGTGGGCTAAGGTGGGCTAAGGTGGGCTAAGGTGGGCTAAGGTGGGTTAAGGTGGTGTAAGGTGGGCTAAGGTGGGCTAAGGTGGTCTAAGGTGGGCTAAGGTGGTGTAAGGTGGGTTAAGGTGGGCTAAGGTGGGCTAAGGTGGGCTAAGGTGGGCTAAGGTGGTCTAAGGTGGGCTAAGGTGGGCTAAGGTGGGCTAAGGTGGGCTAAGGTGGGCTAAGGTGGGCTAAGGTGGGTTAAGGTGGGCTAAGGTGGTCTAAGGTGGGCTAAGGTGGGCTAAGGTGGGTTAAGGTGGGCTAAGGTTGGCTAAGGTGGGCTAAGGTGGGCTAAGGTGGGCTAAGGTGGGTTAAGGTGGTGTAAGGTGGGCTAAGGTGGGCTAAGGTGGGCTAAGGTGGGCTAAGGTGGGCTAAGGTGGGCTAAGGTGGGCTAAGGTGGGCTAAGGTGGGCTAAGGTGGTCTAAGGTGGTGTAAGGTGGGCTGGGCTAAGGTGGGCTAAGGTGTGCTAAGGTGGGCTAAGGTGGTGTAAGGTGGGCTAAGGTGGGCTAAGGTGGGCTAAGGTGGGCTAAGGTGGGCTAAGGTGGTCTAAGGTGGGCTAAGGTGGGCTAAGGTGGGCTAAGGTGGGCTAAGATGGGCTAAGGTGGGCTAAGGTGGGCTAAGGTGGGCTAAGGTGGTTTAAGGTGGGCTAAGGTGGGCTAAGGTGGGCTAAGGTGGGCTAAGGTGGGCTAAGGTGGGCTAAGGTGGTCTAAGGTGGGCTAAGGTGGGCTAAGGTGGGTTAAGGTGGGCTAAGGTGGGCTAAGGTGGGCTAAGGTGGGTTAAGGTGGTGTAAGGTGGGCTAACGTGGTCTAAGGTGGGGTAAGGTGGGCTAAGGTGGGCTAAGGTGGTGTAAGGTGGGCTAAGGTGGGCTAAGGTGGGCTAAGGTGGGCTAAGGTGGGTTAAGGTGGGCTAAGGTGGTCTAAGGTGGGCTAAGGTGGGCTAAGGTGGGTTAAGGTGGGCTAAGGTTGGCTAAGGTGGGCTAAGGTGGGCTAAGGTGGGCTAAGGTGGGCTAAGGTGGGCTAAGGTGGGCTAAGGTGGGCTAAGGTGGGCTAAGGTGGGCTAAGGTGGGCTAAGGTGGGTTAAGGTGGTGTAAGGTGGGCTAAGGTGGGCTAAGGTGGGCTAAGGTGGGCTAAGGTGGGCTAAGGTGGGCTAAGGTGGGCTAAGGTGGGCTAAGGTGGGCTAAGGTGGGTTAAGGTGGTGTAAGGTGGGCTAAGGTGGGCTAAGGTGTGTTAAGGTGGGTAAAGGTTGTGTAAGGTGGGCTAAGGTGGGCTAAGGTGGGCTAAGGTGGGCTAAGGTGGGCTAAGGTGGTCTAAGGTGGGCTAAGGTGGGCTAAGGTGGGCTAAGGTGGGTTAAGGTGGTGTAAGGTGGGCTAACGTGGTCTAAGGTGGTGTAAGGTGAGCTAAGATGGTGTAAGGTGGTGTAAGGTGGGCTAAGGTGGGCTAAGGTGGGCTAAGGTGGGCTAAGGTGGGTTAAGGTGGGCTAAGGTGGTCTAAGGTGGGCTAAGGTGGGCTAAGGTGGGTTAAGGTGGGCTAAGGT
>CAXIUP010000126.1:0-122500 GCA_964035015.1 Corallium rubrum
GTTGACAATGTTTTGTCAGACAAATTAAAATCAAAAGAATTGAACTAACAACACATATTTATGAGTACAAGCATTATTATTACTCAGCAAAGTGCGTTTTTGAAGTAATAAATCATTCAGATGGATAAAAACTGTGTTATTCTTTCAGGTTAGAAATATTGAAAAACAACGCGTAATTTTCGCTATTTATAATGATATTTTTAGCTTCTTTGTCCATTTAAAAAGCCAAAGATTCACAACCACGACAGATTAAGAAATAAACCACCCACCTTTTGACTTTTCAAAGCTGTTTTTATTCTTCATTCAATCTTTTCAACGTATTTTTTGGCTCTGAGAGAAAATTCTGAAGCTGTTTTCAACTCAGCAAGAAACTTGAAAACATAAACTACAATACGCATGACGGAAGCTCATACGTGGCGGATATTCAATTAATATAATTTATTGCAATAAATCAACAATTTTGCATTAATTATCATAACATATTTTGCTATATTATAAAACAATTATACCATTCGCTCTCGTCGTATATGAACTCATAGCCAACTCGGCAAAGCGCCTCGTTGGCTATGAGCTCATATACGACTCGAGCTCATGGTATAATTGTGGAAATATATATTATATATATATATATATATATATATATATATATATATATATATATATTATATATATATATATATATATATATATATATATATATATTATATATATATATTATATATATATATTATATATATATATATATATATATTATATATATTATATATATTATATATATTATATATATTATATATATATATATATATATATATATATATATATTATATATATATTATATATATATATATATATATATATATATATATATATATATATATATATATATATATATATATATATATATATATATATATATATATATATATGCCAGACCTGGACAAAAAGAAACTCCACCAACTCATTTGATGTAACTATGGGAAGTCACGATGGAGCCGAAAGCTGCGAACTCGTCGGTTTATTTATATTCAAAGCGCATGCACAAGTTATCTAATACGATTTAATCAAACCGGACATCTCAAGCTTATAAACACTAAAAGCCTGTAAAAAAACCCAAGATAGCTCACTCTGGGTTTGATCACCTTCGTCAAAACATCTAGTCGAAGTTACCCCAATCACGGCACCCTTTGAGAATAAATACGGAACATTTACAGTTGTTGTTAAAGAACCTCAGTTTGTAATATAGTTTATCATTTTTTTTGTGTAATACTCGACGAGGTAAAGAACAAACCCAAAATTGTATACATTTTTTAAATATTCTATTAATAAAGAAATCGGAGTGGGAAAGTGGTGTCCCCTCGGCCTCAGTTCGCCCACGGTGAAGCACACACCGGTGATGGAGAGCAAGGTCCATAACAGTGAGGGCCCTTACCTTCACCCTGATCTTCGCTTCTCTCGGTAACTTCACCACGGGAAGCCCGGCTGGGACATGAGAGCAAGGACCATAACAGTGAGGACCCTTACTCACTCTGACTTTCGCTTCTCCATCTTTTCTGGGGGGCCCTTACCTCCAGAAAACCGCACTTTCCGTCACCCAAAAATTATCTACAAAGATTTGCGTGACTTAATAATTTGTTTTTGTAAACGTTAAATTAGAATAATTTTTTCAAATTTGGAATTTAAACATTCATTAAATTGAAGGAAACATTAAATTACAAACATTAGTGGAACAGGTGCCAAACAATTGGGTACATTAATAAATCTGTACCTAATAACTATACTATTTTCAGCAGCATTTATCACAGTCAGGTTAAAACTGGTCACAGATTAATAATATACAGATGTGGAACACGCGGCGGCACCTTTGATGTTTGTGTTCCCACGCTCACGTCATTCCACGCGCCACGCAAATTGGTCTGGCAAGTGTCATCGCTGGAATTTTCAGGTAAAAGTATAGGAAAAACGACGTTCGAAAGGGGGAAAATGCATATTTTACAAAATTGAAGCAAGTTTTCATCATTTTGAGGCTTAAATTGTAAAGATGAATGGTAAATAGTTGTTTTGGTATAAAAAAGATGTACGTTAGAGTTTAATACAAGACAGAAATACAAGCGATTAATATTGATATTTATAGACCTCTGAAAGGCTCTAGCTCTTTGCAAGTTTGCCAAGTTCTCGGCCAAGTTAGACATTTGATCGACACACTTGAGGCATATTTTTTGAAGCATACTGTAAAACCAGTGTGGTAAGCACTACTCAAACGGCCAAAGATTTAATTTTTTTACATCTAAAATATTTACAATATATCATTAAATGGTCAATTAAAATAAAAATATATTACTATTTACATGATTTAGTTATATTTTATGTGCAATATGGCATCTAATTATGTTGATAAATACCCAATTGCCTATTCCTTTATACCTTGGTACACAGTTGAACTTGATTATTCTCTCCAGTCTCGACATGCAATAAAATTTGTAATTCGAGCTACTTAATACTGTAATGGAACTTTAGCTTGCACCAAATAGGAATTTTCTTAATATTGTGATTTTCAGTAGATTCTTCTGATCATCTAGGCATTGTTGGTACAGTAGTGTGATAGTATTATGAAATCAGTTGGATCATATATTGTGTTGGTCATGAGTTCTTGACCACTGGAAATTATACCAGGTGTGGTACTGTACATCTTTCACATGCCTATCCCCACCAATTTAACATTGATATGAATATTAATACTTGACACATTTGTGACTTGGTACATTAAATACATGATACTGCCTTATTCTGGTGTCAGTTCATTTAAGCATTATCATTTTAAATATAACCATAAAAATATCATTGGTACAGTCTACATGATTTTTATACAACCAGAGTAAAAATGAAATGACTGTGTTATTCAAATAATCTACACTTGATGTATTTTCAAATTTGTTAATTATGTGATTGGAATCAAGTTATCAAGTCATAAATGTTGAACCTTCATGTATTTCCTATTTTTCTTCTTTCTTGAACTCAGCTCCTGGTTACCAAACTTTAAAGCATAATGCAATCGCATTTTGACAAATAGTTTAATCAGATACATACCAGGAAAATTTTGGCACCTAACTAGGCTTGCAGGTAACTTGGGCATTTGTGAACATATATAAGTTCCTATTTTGGGCCTTTGTACACAGCTGTTGAATTCTTTGATGAAAATGTTTTCCATCTCTGATACGTGACGGACAAAGACATCTTGTGGGACTGTTAATTCTCGTGAGTTTTTAATGCCTTCAAAGGTCTTAAAAAGGCATAATAATTGACTGCTGTCATTAATGTTCTTCGTTGTAAAAGTCTGATGGCATATCTCACAGATGTGTTTGCTTAGGCACTTTTTTACTAAGTAACCTGCTACATATGTTAATGCATTCATGCATACCAAATTTTTTTCAATCTCATTTGTTTTATAGTCAATGTCATCAACTGTTTGCATGTGTGGTGGGCTGGTCTGATCATCGCCTGCTGGTAGATTTGACTGACTTGCGTGTGATCCAATCAAAAAGGTATCGAAATCCTCTGTACAGTTCCCTGTTGACAATGGTGTCAAGTAGTTGTCGACAAACAGCTTGTGAAATGCTCTGATGAATTGCAGTGGGGTTGGATTATCGCAATTTCCCCCTTGTTGCCTTATCAGACCGAAAAGGTTCTCCAGGGCATCTTGGTTCAGCCGTCGAGTCAGAAGGAACTGTAATGAAAAAGCTTCATGAAGGTGATTCCATAATGCAGTTATGCCATTTAAAGTCATTCTGAGGCCTTTCAGACATCGAAGCTGGTTAGTAACATCTGCTTGACTTCCTTTGTCAATCACCTTGATGGAAGCAATGAACTCCAGCATATCAGCAATGAATTGATGGTGGGGTGAATCATTAGACATTGCCTTTTTGTAGATCTTTGGACTATTTAAGGAGGAGCTATTTAGACAATCAAATATATTGTCAAAATTTGAAATCAGTTCAGCAGTTCCCACAGCAGATGGAGGTAGAGCACCAGGTGAGATATACATGGACATTGTGGAAGCTACAGTTTGGCTAATGATTTGGGTTGCATACTTCACTTTCATTTTCATGAAACCATTTGGACTGATATGCTTCTGTGTTAGTTTGGGACAACACCGAAGTGTTTGTTGTTTGTCCCGTTCATAAATGACTTTGATATCATCCCAGGATGCAACCTTCTCATGAAAATGAAAATCATATTTCATGAGATTGTTCCTTACAGCCTTGATGAGATGAGGCGGATCAAAAAGATAGGTGATTTTCTTTCCCTTATGCATAAACCATGGCTTATCTGGTGTGACATTTAACTCTCGTAACAGTTTTTGAAAGTTCGATCCCAAATCTGAAATGATGGTTTCCACAAATAAGCCAATTGATGTTAATTCATCGATCATTTCAAACAGAATGCTCTTGATCTTCTCACTTGGGCACGATTCATGGACTAGAACATAACCAAGGGGTTGCTTCCAATTCTCTTTGACCCCCCTTGCCATAAATACCAGTGCTGATGTAGCCACCTTGTTTGTTCTATTTTCTTCACCAAAATCTTCTACACCTACCACTTCATCCTTAGACTGATCATATTGGAGATTGGCTTTGAGTGATACTTCATCCATTGTGAGGGTGCAGAGCTTTCCTGAAGGGCTCATCATTTGCACTTTGGTTGAGATCATCTCTTTAGCAATTTTGGGCAGTCCAGAAGCTGTAGGAAAACCTGACACCCATTTCAATAAGCTGCTTCGAGATGGCATCTTGAAGAATTTAGCCACCATTCTGTATGCTTTCCCACTTATGTGAAAAAGGGACAGGGCAAATGACTTTATCTCTTTAGAATACCTCTGTCCTTTATTCTTTTTCTTGTGTAAGTCTATTTGAAGGGCAATGAAATTCACTATTTTCTCTGGTAGCATTGTTCTCAATGCATCAAGAGCTGTAGCTTTATCGATTGCCCTTTTCTTCTTTTTCATGTTGAGCGCCTGACGAAGTCGTTGCAGCTGTTTCTTTTGCCTTGCAATTTTTAATTTGTAATGCCTTACTTCCTGTGCTTTCCTAGGCCTTGTTTGCTTTCTGGTATGATCTGTACCTGTCAATACAATTCTGTGTAAGTTTTTAATGTACTAACTTTACATGTTCTAACAACCAGAATATATATATATGTAATACCAATAAAGTCTCTATTAACGCCCCCCCCCCCCCCCCCCATCACCACCACCACCAAACAAAAATACTTTTAGTTTTTATAAACATCATTATCAATCATTTTATGGATAAATAAATAAGCCCCCTCCCCCTTTTTGGCCCTCCTCCAATAAGCCCCCTCAAAGGTGCCTGGAAAAAATAAGCCCCCCCTCACCCATGGTGCTTAATACTAGAGAATTTACAGTCTTTGAAATTACGGTAGTCCCTTACTTGTTTGGAATTTCATTGATTGCATTTGCAAAATTGGAAATGTCGTTAGGAACATTTGCAAGAACATTTGAAATGTACCTGTAAACATTTCCTAAGTTCCTCACATCCTACTTCCTGTTCTGTTCTTCCATTGTGATTGGTCAACAAATCAAAATGCGAAGAAGGGACAGGAAGTTAGCCAACTTTGAACAGGAAGTGAGGAACATTTAATTGATTTAGGAACATTGCAAATTCCCTATGAAATTTTCAAATTTGCAAAGGTAATTAGGAACATTTTAAATGGGTTAGGAATTCAAAAGAGAAACGGATGTAAGACCTTTATCAACTGCATCACGATCTTCTTTCCCATCAACATATATTGGACTTCTTTGGTATGAAGAATCTATTTAGAGCAGAATTAGAAAATTGCAGAATGTTGCATTAGTGAACAGGAGTTGAATATATTTCTAAATGTGTTTCTAAAATTGTATAAAATTAAGTAAAAACCCAATCGCAAACGCCTGTAATAAAAGCCATGAGCTGTTCACCTCTAATTTCTTTTCCAGCTGGTGAAATTGGTTGATTATTTTCGCTCTGAAGCGTGAAAGTTGCTGCTGGAACTGGTGTACTGATAATATCAAAACCTATTAAAATTGTTAAAACAATTTATATATTTGTAATGTACAATAATAATAAACATGTCGCGAGACCAAGTGTCGACAGAGCAAGTTCACCTTTTTGTAATGAATTTTGTTTTGAGTTATCAAAAATTTTCTTTTTCTTGTCTAAAATATCAAGTGTAATTTAAAATTAAGACCACTTTTGTTTATACGTGAATTAATATGCAACCGGACTATTCAATATAAACTGCTAGTAAAATAATTTCGATTAAATGTTTTGTAGAATATGCTTACTGGTTATGCCCGTCTCTTCTCTTTGCAAAAGCCTCCTTTTCACGCCAACTGTTGGTGGGGCATTTGACAACTCGAACAAGGTTGGGACAGCCGTAGTTTTCAAACACTTTTTTGATGCGGTGGTAAACATTTCATCCTCGAAATGGGCGCTGCATATTCTTATATTCCGGTACAGATAGCCGGCATCTTTTCTTATCAGGTCTGTCCGTCTAGTATTAATTGCCCATTTTTTTGACCTATTTGAAAAATATACACTCGTTTTGAACATTTCCGTGTCGGCTTTTCACTCCTGAAAAAGCTTTTTTGACAACGAAATTACAACTTCGTATTTTAAACCGATTGACTTACCTCACTCGGTCTTTTGGGAAGCGGAAAAAAGCACTATCTGCATTTTTTGCTTTGTTGTTATTGCAATTCAATGCCGAGCACCAAGTTGTCCCACTTTTTCGCTTTTTCGTTGATACTGCTTGAACTTCCATAATATTTTTAACAAGAATTCTTGTATATATTTGCACTTTTTTCGGTTTTTAATTTTTCTCTATTTTTCAACAAACAATTAAGCAATATTTTTGTGAAAAAGACACTTGCCAAGACACCAAGACACAAAATTTTGTACACGCAATACGACAAGATTGCTACCATGGATATATACATTTACACAATTTGTGAGTAATACAAAATTTTTATTGATTTAATTTACATAAATACAAGATTTAATATACCAATGTAGTTATATTTTTACACGATTCTACATCTAAAATATTTAAGACATATCTAAAACAGTCAATAATCCAATGTTTATCAAAAGGGTAATATTATATTCGTGAACTATATTCGTGAACTCGATCGTGAATAAATTCTGGTATAAATACACAGTGTCCACATTAAGCACTTGTATTATCCACCACACTTTGATATGACATTCATTTCACAAAAATATATTGATTAATAAGCTGGAATATCGAAATACACTCACATGACTATTGCCAAGTTGGCAAGTTCGAATCTTTATAGGTTGCTGAAAAAAATCGCACTCCTTCGGGTTATTCTTTCTTTATTTTCGTCGCTTAGAATGGTATTCATGCAATTCGTTTCTGCTAAAAAGACAAAGTATAACATTGATTAGGAAATTTCGTCCGAAGATTGACAACTGTTCTTTAAATCGCGGTTTTACTGCCAAAATTTGGGGTTTTCCTATCTATTTTCTTATAAAAATTGTTCATGACACTTGCCAGAGGCTCGCGCATGCGCATTGCAAAAGTGAGGACAAGATTTGCCGCGTGTTCCACATCTGTATATTATTAATCTGTGAACTGGTCTTCCTTTGCAGTTGCCAGAAGACTCTGGAATAACAATGCTCAGCACAGGACAGTTGACTCTAACCACTAACCTCGGCTGCCTTGCTCCAGAACTAAAGGTACTGTATTTTTAAAAGGACAACTCAGTAGAATATGCACTTTATTCCATTGTGAAGAGATTAAGTTGTCTGACTAATTTTCCTGTATTTTTGATATAGTCTAATTTACAATATATACTAATAAGATTGACAACTGTAAAAGAAATTCAAGAAATATGTACTGCTGCACTTCCTTTTTGTCTGAGCTAAATGGGTTGTTAATATTAACTTCTAACAAAAATTTAAATCTCTGTAGACTTAGATAAGGATGTACTGGAGCAGGAATCCAGAAGATATGGCAAGTCTGTCTCAGATAATCTGACTAAGTACCAGAAACACATAAATGATGCTGCCTTCAAACTTTGTTGTGAAAATTCAGATCTTGTTGTGAAAAATTCAGATCTTTTGAAAAACAGAGGCAAACTACTTGAATTAGCAAGAGAGCAACTTGACCGTGAAGGTTATAATTATGCCAAGAAAAAAAGTCGCTCAAAGGTATTTTCTCCAACTGAAAAAAAAGAGGCAAAAACTGAGCCAGGAAATACTGGAGCAAATTTCTCTAAAACGAAAGGGACAGCATAAACTCAATGAGCAACTTTCCATTCTTCAAGTCAAATGTGCAAAATCGAAAGCCAATCATGCAACAAAAACCAAGAGTAAGGTACCTATATTAAAATCAGATGTGTAGAAGAAGATGAATCATGGTACAGGTAGCGTAACATCATATTTCATGAAATCAAGCAATAGTGTTGATTGCCAGGGAACAAATATTGAATGTAGTGATGAGGTGGCAGGAGATTCCAAGAGTTGTCAAAGCATTGAAATTGGATAAGTAAATTCTCACCATATGATGCTGTTTAATTTACTCTCATTGCTCAGCATAATACTGTACTTCATCCATCCATGCCATCATCATTGTTATCACACTTCACAGATATTACTGATATTTTAAGTTTTAACACATTTTAATTTTGCTACTTTTTATTTTTCTTTATTATTGATTCCGAATCTAGTGACGAGGTGGCAGGAGACAATTCCGCGAGTTATCAAAGCATTGTAATTGACAACATTAAAGGACCAAAATGTCAAAAATGTCACTGGTAGCTCACCAAATGCATGTTCCTCAATGTCAGATGAGCCCGATAAAGGCAGTAAAGGAGGAAATTCGTGTGAAGTCGATGACAGTTCAAGTTCTCTGCAGGGACCTTCTTTTTTAGCTTAGTGTGTCCCAGAAAATCTGATTCTGGAACACTAAGCATTTGTGATCAAAACGAAGGAGAACGTTGTTTGAATGAGTTTAAGGATACTGAGATTTGCAGTGGTACTTGAGTCACGTACACGTAGCAAAATCAGCTGAGTGTCCATCCAGAGGTGTCTATTTATCTAGGATCCATAACATGAGCTTGTCCAACTTTGTGTCAGCAAGAAAACAGTACTGTAAAATGTAAAAACATTGTCACTGGGAAGAGTGTAAAATATGTTTGCCACTGATACAGCTTGCAATGGATATTTCTAAACATGGAGTTTGTCAAGTGTCATCACTCTTCAAAGACTTGTTCACCAGTAACAAGTATCAATCTGACAAGGCAATCAGGTAATTGATGCAACTTCCTGTTGCAGTTTCCCAATTGGAACTGCAGGGAGCAAGATCAATGAAACTGCACTGCACCAGGGTGTTGATTATTTGGCATTTTCAACTACCAGGCAAAGGAAGAAAACGGGATAATTGAAGAGTCGAGGCAAGCATACCTGGAGACTGAGAATGAAACACAATATAGAGGAGCCAGCAGACATCCAAAGTGATGATGAAAGTGATTTTTGTAAACCCAGACGATTGGTTGGGTGTAACTGAATTGGACTCGGAATCAGCAAAAGAAATGATAGTAAACCAGAGACTGCTATACAGGAGGAAGAGCTGTACCAAGGCTGCCAAAGCTGTATTGAAATCTAATTTGCTGAGACGAAAACTACCAAACAGGGTGCCACAGACTCTTAAAATATCCTAATATAGGTAAAGACATTGAAGATTTCGTCAAACTTATGGCAAGACTACTCGAAATCCTTTACTTATGGCAAGACTACTCGAAATCCAGGCCAAAAGGTTACTTACAGTCCAATAAAAGATCATTTAGAAAAGAAGTATGGAAAACGGTTTGTATATGGGACAATCGTCCAGCTCCGTATGGCCCAAAACAAGAGAAAATTATCTTCTAAGCGCTACAAAGGTGTGGCTAGGGATAACAGGCCGCAGAGCCCGTAAAGGTTTCTCGATTAAGTATAACCCAGATGCTCACTACAACACAGCTATGTACCGTGCTCTGGACCGGCTGCAACTGAAGGATGGAAGAAACACCTTAGTTTTGAATAGAGATGATGCTGCTGGGTTCAAGTTGGACTCAACTTTCACTCATAAGCAGCATGCATCTCTATCCCCTGTTGCTGAACCAGAACAGACTACCAGATCAGATTATTTGAACAAGTACACATCTGTACTGCAAGTCTCTTCTTATATGTTCATGTCTACTGAAACAACCGCAGAGGTCTGTTGTGAAGTTGTGAAAGCTCACACTATTTTGTATTTATAAACAAGATTTGCCAGTCTGTGTTATACCATCTACATAACATCCGACAGATTAGAAAATTTATGAACTATGGTAACAGGAAGTCCTTAGTGCAGGCAGTGATAATGTCAAGGATTGACTATTGTAATGGTTTATTGTTTGGCGTCTCAGCTACCCATTTGTTAAAGTTACAAAGAGTACAAAACACAGCAGCTCGATTAGTATGCTATGTTCCAAAGTATGATCACATTACACCTACTCTTATACAGCTACATTGGTTACCTGTCAAATATAGAATTCTTTTTAAGATTGGCATACTGGTGCATAAATGCATTTGTGGCTTGGCACCCAAGTATCTGAGTAGTCTAATAGAAGTTAGAAAGATACTACGATATAACTTAAGATCAAATGGAGGTATACTCCTATTGGACAAGAGCACCAAAACAAAGAAAACCTTGGGCCACAGAGCATTTTCGAACGCGGCGCCCAACGTATGGAACAGTCTCCCTACACACATTAGGAATGAGAAGAATTTTAATATTTTTAAAAAACTTTTAAAGTCTCATTATTTTAGTGAAGCTTTTAACTTGTAAGGAAAATGTTAGTAAGCATATGTACCATAGTTAGCCTATAGCACAATAATTAATGATCATGTGTAATGCGCATTTGATGATATTTTAACATGTTAATTTGCGCAATATAAGCAATAAATATTATTATTATTTTTAGAAAAGTCCCGCACAGCACAAAGCAGATTTACAAATGTTGGAAGAAAATCCTGAATTTGCACCCATATTCAGCACCCATGTATTCGCGTTGATGTATGTTCTGATGAAGCCCCTCACATGAAGAAGTACAGTTTTACTGGCCTGAGCGGCATCTCACTAAGGGAAATTCAAGCATTGTTGTTACAACCAGGCATAGTGGCGGATCTTTCAGAATCGCGTTGAACTGCAAAATGGTTGTTTGGCAGTAGGCCACAGCAACCTCTTCATTCCTTCTACCATTGGAGGCCCTTGTTATACAGAAAAAGGTTTGGACAAGGAGCAACTGACAAGAAATTTTGAACTGGCAATGGATGTTTACATAAAGAAAGTTGACGGAGCACCTTGTGGAAAACAGCTGATAAGGCTTGTTAAAGGAGCTAATGGAGCTGATGCAAACTACCTGAAAGAGAGACGGCCAAACTTGTTGACTGTCTTAAAAGGGAAAAAAGAAAGAAAGGAAAGGAAGCTCGGAAGCAGTCACAACCAACCTTGTATCATTACTTTGATGAAATTTGGGCACTACGTAACAGGCACATGGTTAAAAACCTTCCACATCCTTATGTCGTCATGCTACTTCCTTGTAAAGAACTCGAGTGCCCTCATCCAAGGTGCTGACCAGATGCTTGTTCAGATAATTGTGGTAGTTGTTGGTGCAGAACTGGAATATTTCCTTGTTCCATTGGACCTTATGCATTAAAGCAAAGCATGCTGGGACTTTAGTTACATAAATAAATTTTGGAAGATGGCGACCGCTTCCTTCGAATAGGAGCAGTGAAGCATTTAGTTAAATTTGTAGATGATTTTTTTCTTCTGAAGATTTAATAAAGGTTTTTATCTATTCTAAGTGGTTTGCTTTGTGTTTTTGTGGAATTGTGGATGTGCAACTGCCATATTTTTCAAAATATTCATCATTGCGACAAAGAGATAATTTCGTTCGATGAAGAAGACTCTGATAACTATTTGAGATTTTACACATTTGAAAGGTAGGTACTTACATAGATTTCTTTTGAGATAACTAAGTCCACAGTCATTCACTATTCCCAACTGCTAGAACTGCAATCGGCTTCTATCTGACTCTTCTGGGTTCAAAAATCATGTTTCAACTACCACATCTCTTCACACACGATTTGATCAAGACTCAAGAGTTCTATTTCTAAACCATTTTAAAACATTGAAATCTTTGGCGTGAAAACAACCGGTTTGATCAACTTAATTTTTTCGCTTTTTCCTCTGTTTCGTAAACGTCAAAGTATTTTCAGCTCTGTGTGCGATTTTTTGTTTTGTTTTCTTCTTCGATAACCTATAGTCAGCGATGAATACTTCTGACTACTTGTAAACACGAAGTGTACTCAACTTGGATTGAATTTTCCTCTGGCTTTTTATTAATTTTGTTGGAAATGCAGAAAGAAGAAGGTGGACGGGAGTGGACAATTTACCACCATTCACCCATGCATGAGTTCATATTGAAGCAACATTTGATAACAGACATCACTGGTAAACATGGAAAACCACCAAATGCTCACTTGTATAAAGCACATGCAAGAAGTCTGGCTGCCAAGAAACTGGTAACACAAGTAAAAGTTAAAGCCAATATTATGAAAGGCAAAGAAGGCTATTTTCTTGTAAAAGGCACTGTCCATAGAAACTGAAGTCACTGGATAGCTAGATGTACCAACAACGGGAAGGCTTCCAGATTGACAGAATGACTCGAGCTGCACCAATCATCAGCCCCCATTTGTGGGTGACCAAGGTTTTTCAAAACACCGGGGTCAGTCTGCAAGCATTTCCTCCACCTTCCTACCAAGGATGGTTGTCCAATACTGTAGCAAGCATACGGATCATTAGTTTCGTGAAATTTTGGTTACCATCGGACAAGTCGTTTCGTCATGACGACTCGTAAAAGCAGAGTATCAATCCGTACGAGTCGTAACGGATGGTAAGGTAATTCTCGATCTGTAAATATAGTGTGTCGATCCGTACGGGTCGTGACGAACCGTATGCTACGTTTCTCCATCCGTGAATATAAGTAGTATCGTGCGGTGTAGCTAAGGTAGCCCTCAAAAAAGTTGTCGCTCCGTACGAGTCGTAACGGATGGTAAGCTAGTTCTCGATCCGTAAATATAGTGTGTGTCGATTCGTACGAGTCGTAACGGCGGATGGTAAGGTAATTCTCGATCCGTAAATATAGTGTGTCGATCCGTACGGGTCGTGACGAACCGTATGCTACGTTTCTCCATCCGTGAATATAAGTAGTATCGTGCGGTGTAGCTAAGGTAGCCCTCAAAAAAGTTGTCGATCCGTACGAGTCGTAACGGATGGTAAGCTAATTCTCGATCCGTAAATATAGTGTGTCGATCCGTATGAGTCGTAACGGATGGTAAGCTAATTCTCCATCCGTAAATATAGTGTGTCGATCCGTACGAGTCGTAACGGATGGTAAGGTAATTCTCGATCCGTAAATATAGTGTGTCGATCCGTACGGGTCGTGACGAACCGTATGCTACGTTTCACCATCCGTGAATATAATAAGTATCGTGCGGTGTAGCTAAGGTAGCCCTCAAAAAAGTTGTCGATCCGTACGAGTCGTAACGGATGATAAGCTAGTTCTCGATCCGTAAATATAGTGTGTGTCGATCCGTACGAGTCGTAACAGACGGTAAGCTAATTCTGCATCCGTAAATATAGTGTGTCGATCCGTACGAGTCGTAACGGCGGATGGTAAGGTAATTCTCGATCCGTAAATATAGTGTGTCGATCCGTACGGGTCGTGACGAACCGTATGCTACGTTTCACCATCCGTGAATATAAGTAGTATCGTGCGGTGTAGCTAAGGTAGCCCTCAAAAAAGTTGTCGATCCGTACGAGTCGTAACGGATGGAAGCTAGTTCTCGATCCGTAAATATAGTGTGTCGATCTGTACGAGTCGTAACAGACGGTAAGCTAATTCTGCATCCGTAAATATAGTGTGTCGATCCGTACGAGTCGTAACGGCGGATGGTAAGGTAATTCTCCATCCGTAAATATAGTGTGTCGATCCGTACGACCCGTAACGGATGGTAAGCTAATTCTCGATCCGTAAATATAGTGTGTCGATCCGTACGGATCGTGACGAACCGTATGCTACGTTTCACCATTAATAATAATAATAATAATAAGCTTTATTTCATGAGGGTAAATAACATTATTACTCAAGAGAGTATTCTTCTCAATGGCCCTCTAACTAAATACAAAGGAAAGGCGATAAATAAGTAAATATTTTAACAAATAATAAAAATAAGAATGTTCAATAGCATGCATGCATTACAACTAGCTAAATACAATAAAATACCCTAAGAGTAGCATGTACATTCAACAAGATGTTTGCAACTAGAACATGAAAATTGTTCTAAATGGTCGACTTTATAATTCAATTGGAGGAAAAATTGTTTCAATTGAGATTTGTAGGATGTTACAGTGAAATCATTAATATTTTTGAGCTCAGTAGGCAATGAATTAAAAAGCATTGCTCCACTGTATGAGTTTTGATTTGGCTAATTCAGACTTTACTTTCGGTAGTTTTAAATCAGTGGAAGATGATCTCGTATCAACTTTATGTGCATTTCGGGAAAATATGAACAGATTACGAACTTCAACAGGCATTGACGTTCGCAAACAGTTTAACACGAGTAGTAATTTTCTCATTTTAACAAGATTTTGGATAGGAATCCATTTTAATTTACGGAATAAGGCGACAGAGGGACTCTCAATGCCTACATTCAGAATCAAACGAGCTGCTCGTTTTTGTAGTTTTAAAAGATCATTGATTAACTCCATCCGCGCATTGCCCCATATCGTACAACAATATAAAAAACGTGGATGTATCAAAGCATAATAGAATTTAGTTCTTGAACTTGTAGATAGGCAATCTCGAATACGTTTGAATAAGTATAGCCTTGAAGTGACTATATTATGAACAATGTCAATTTGATTATCCCATTTTAGATTACTATCAAAGGTGATTCCTAATAGTTTGCCATGTGTAATTTCATCGATTTTATCAGAGTTATATGCAATTGTAAGAGGACCTAGATCTGAGAATTTACGATTAGAGTAGACTTTCATGGATTTAGTTTTTTTTATTAAGAGACATATTATTCATACCAGCCCACTCGGATGCACAGTGCAGATCATTATTGAGATTATATCTGATGTCATTTGCGTTATAGCCGTGTGTAAGTAAAGTTGAATCATCAGCGAACAGAAACAGATCCGAATGCACAATTGACATTGGCAAGTCATTTATGAAAAGAAGAAACAGCAATGGCCCCAAGATAGAACCCTGTGGTACTCCTGATTTAATTGGAAGTGAGTTAGATAGACAACCCTTTATTTCAACTTGTTGAGACCGACCTGTCATATATAATGTGAATATAATAAGTATCGTGCGGTGTAGCTAAGGTAGCCCTCAAAAAAGTTGTCGATCCGTGTTAACTTTTATGGTTTATAGCGTATTTATTGAAGAAAAAGTTCGCTTATACATAATCTGTTTAGCTTGGCATTAAAAGGAAACAACATAAAACGTTCGATATACGTTCTGATCACGTGTCCGTTTCACTAAATGTACCTATATGTCCCTAAATGTCAATATATATACCAGTTAATACTTGAATACTCTAATATATCAACATCCCCACTCAGACTCAGATTTGTAGTCACTATGATGAGTCTGTTCTCATGCTTCAGTTAGTTCAGTTACCCAATAAAACACAACGATGTTTTTCAACTTTAACACGTGGTAAAGACTTGGTCAATATATCCGCTGTCATATCGTCCGTTGGAATGTAATGAATTCCGACTTCTCCGTTTTCTACTCTTTCTCTGATGAAATGTAGCTTCGTGTCGATATGTTTCGATCTCTTGTGCATAACTGGGTTGTGACACATCTTGATACACGATTGGTTATCTTCTCCGATTTGGGTTGGCTCTTTCACCGGATAACCAAAATCTTTCATTACTGATCTAAGATAAATTGCTTCTTGAACTGCCGCTGCCATAGCTTGATATTCAGCTTCTGTTGATGATAACGCGACTGTCGCTTGTTTCTTTACTTCACAACTTATAGCTGCGCCATTTCCTTCGAATTTGAAATAGTAGCCAGTTGTGGACTTTCGATCATCGAGATTACCGCTCCAATCTGCATCTGCATCACCGATAAGCTTCATGTTGGAGTTCTTAACGAAAGTCAATCGTAGACCGATTGTTCCCTTTAGATATCTTAAGACGCGCTTTGCTGCTTTCCAATGAGGTATCGGGCTTGTCAAAGAATCTTGATAGCTGATTGACTACGTTAAGAATGTGAGGTCGTGTTTGTTTCCCAATATACAGAAGGGATCCAACCAAACTTCGATATAACTTCTCGTCAACTAATTGCTGCTCATCACTGTTCTTCACTAACTTGAGGTTTACTTCTCCAGGTGTAGCCACAGGTTTGCAATTGCTCATGTTGAACTGATCAAGGACGTTCTCGATGTACTTCTCTTGATCTACGGTGATCTTGTCTCCAGATCGTAGAATTCGCATTCCCAGGAACCAGTGCAATTCTCCACGATCATCCATCTTGAAATTCTTTTCCAACATCGATTTGATTCCATTGACAACCTCAGGTGCTCCTGCGATTATCATATCGTCGATCCATATTAGTATATACGAAAACGTTCCGTCCTTTTCTTTCCTCACGAAAAGACAGTAGTCGTTGCGACTTCGTTGGAATCCATTCTTGACAAGTAGATTTGCTAAGGATTCGTACAAATTCTTTGCTGCTTGTTTAAGACCGTAAATTGACTTGTTTAATTTGCACACTAAAGTCTGTCCGTTTTCTCCTCGCTTGGTAAAACCTTCGGGTTGTTCCAGATAGATCTCTTCTTCGATTGGTGAGTGAAGATACGCTGATTTTACATCCATTTGACCGAGATGTAAATCTTTCTGTGCTGCAACTGCTAACAAGGTTCTGAATGTCTCTGGCTTGCATGTTGGTGCATACGTTTCAAATAAATCTAAGCCTTCGACTTGCGCGAAACCTTTCGCCACGTACCGAGCTTTATACTTGTCTACTTGACCATCTGATCGTATTTAACTCTGTATACCCATTTTCCAGGTAACACATTCTTATCTTTCGGTTTGTCAACAAGTGTCCAAGTGTTATTGTACTCTAGTGATTCAACCTCTATTGCATTGCTTCTTTCCAGTACTTGGCTTTTGTTGACTTTACAGCTTCTCTACGTTTTCGGGTCTGTAACGGTTTCTTCTTGTTGTTCGGTTGCGTTGAAGAAAGTATAAGAATTGCCATATCTTTCAGGAGGTCGTCTGTTTCTGTTTGCTCTTGGAAGTGGTTCTGCTTCTTTATTATCTTCAGCTTCATCTCCATCTTGTGGCTGGACTGGTGCATTTGGAACTTCTTCTGCGATTTCCCCCACTTCATCTAGGACCGGTTTCTCCTTGGTTGGTTCATTAGAACATTCGTTGTCGGGATGTAGGTTTGGATTCTCTAAAATTGACTCTTCTTCTTGACAGGATTCTTCTTTAGGGGAGAATGGTTGAATTTCGTTCTCTTTGAAAATCACATTGCGTGCTTTGATTATCTTCTTTGTGGTGAGCTCTTGTAATATGTACGTTGTACTGTTGCTGTCGTAGCCAATGAACTTCGCTTTCACAGATCTGGGATCCAGCTTTCGTATCTTGACTTTTCTCTTCTTCACGTAAGCTGTGCATCCGAATACTCTGAGGTGATTTCTTCTAGCCGTTTTCCCTGTGAAAAGCTCGAAGGGACTCTTTCCTTGATTGCTACTTGCACTCACGGTGAGATTTCGAATGTGTACAGCGGTATCTAAGGCTCGGACCCAATATTTCTTCAGGAGCTTCGCTTGTATAAGTAAACACCGTCCCATTTCTACTAAGGTGCGATTGAAGCGCTCTGCGACTCCATTTTGCTGTGGTGTTTCAGGAACTGTAAACTCTTGCTTTATCTTTGAGTCTCTGCAGAACTCTTTGAACTGATTTGAGGTGTACTCTGCACCATTATCTGTCCGTAATGTTCTAGGTGTTCCAGTTTCGGCAAAATATTCTTTGAATTTGTCGAGAACTTGTGACTTCTTGCTCATGTACTTTACAACTGCATACTTGGTGTATTCATCGATGAATGTCACTGCATATTTGGACCCGCTTAGACTAGCTACTTCGAAAGGACCGAGGATGTCTGAATAGACAAGTTCAAGAGCTTTCTTCGCCTTATTTTCCACCTTTTTTGGTACAGGTTGGCTTGCTTGTTTTCCCATTGCGCATGTCTCACACGCTTCTTTTGTGTCGCCTTCACAACCAATGGTACGCTTTACATCGGTTTTGTTGACATGCCCGAGACGCGTATGCCATAAATTGGTGTCTCCTTTGATGCTTTGTTTGGTTTCGTTGCAGGTGGGTTGGTTGACTAAAATATGCTAATGAAGAGAGCCAACACCCACTCTCGATCTCCCCCCGTCCAAAATTATGCTAATTTTATACGTGCTCGACGCTGATTGGTCGACTAAAAAAATACTGCAATCTGATTGGTTAAAAACTAGTGCCAGGCTCCAACACAAAAAAAAATCACTTTTATTAGTACACTACTTCGTGCGGTGTAGCTAAGGTAGCCCTCAAAAAACTTGTCGATCCGTACGAGTCGTAACGGATGGTAAGCTAATTCTCGATCCGTAAATATAGTGTGTCGATCCGTACGAGTCGTAACGGATGGTAAGCTAATTCTCGATCCGTAAATATAGTGTGTCGATCCGTACGAGTGGTGACGAACCGTATGCTACGTTTCACCATCCGTGGATATAATAAGTATCGTGCGGTGTAGCTAAGGTAGTCCTCAAAAAAGTTGTCGATCCGTACGAGTCGTAACGGATGGTAAGCTAATTCACCATCCATAAATATAGTGTGTCGATCCGTACGGGTCGTGACGAACCGTATGCTACGTTTCACCATCCGTGAATATAATAAGTATTGTGCGGTGTAGCTAAGGTAGCCCTAAAAAAAGTTGTGGATCCGTACGAGTCGTAACGGATGGTAAGTTAATTCTCCATCCGTAAATATAGTGTGTCGATCCGTGCGGGTGGTGATGAACCATGATGGTACATTTCACCATCCGTAAATATAATAACTATCGTGTGTACTAAGGTAGCCCTCAAAAAAGTTGTCGATCCGTACGAGTTGCGACAAACGGTATAGTATAGTCGGACTTGACGATCGTTGAATAGGCTAATAAGTATTGTGTGTCAAAAATATGCTTCGAGAACGTTCTGCCGTATGTTATATTCATGTAACTAGGAGTTCTTATCAGAAGTGAAATGCTGCGTCGCGACTGACACAACGGAGCAGTGCACAAGAGGTTGGCTGTAGAAGTGTTCAGGATTAAACTACAGAACGATTGCTTCTCTGCTTTCGTGGTAAGAATAACCAGAAATAACCAGTTATTTATTTACTGGGAATCGAGTAGTTGACACTAAAATCGAGTCCGCTGTTTTCTCTGTTTTCGCTTGCTTACTGGAACTGCCAAAATTCGAGAGTATTTGAGAGTCTGTGGACAAGAATGCGGATTACCCGATATTTCGATAACAAACGCAATCGCTGTATGTTTCTTATTTGTAATCGTTCTCGACGGCTTCAGTACTTTACTAAGCTGGAGTAATCAAGGATTATGTAAATGCGTTCGACGCATGTGGAGCAATAGATAGATGTTTAGATAGATGTTTATTAAAAAAAAACTACTTTGCAGCTGGAGCTGAATTGCGTAGATGTTTATGTAATATGTACAAGAATGATGTAGGTTATATAAATATTTACAATTGGTGACAGGATACAAGTTACAATTGACATTATTCACTATTTAACATATGTGGTATAAAAGGGTTCTTGAAACGGTTAGTACGTGCTAAAAAAGAACTAAAAGAACGTTTGTGCCTCAAGTTATATGTCTGTTTCTTCTTTGGGGGTAAAAGTTTATAAAGTTTGTGATCTGAATTTGATATTATTGAATCAAACAGCTTCAAACATAACATTTGCCTTCGATTGACTAAAGTCTCTGTCCCAGAATACTCTAAGCATTTATTATAATTTTCGCATTTAAATATAATTCCCAATGATCTTTGCTGGACACGCTCTAAATCATCTGCCAAATACTGTGGTAGAGAGTGATGGAAGACTGGCGCTGCATATTCCAATATGGGCCTACTACAAGTACAATAAAATTGTACAATTTCTTTTTCTGGGACTTTTGCTCGTTTCAGTTGTACCAAGCAATACAAACGTTTGTTGGCTTTCTTTATGGTATCTTCAATGTGCATGTTCCATTTCAAAGAGCTAGAATTTAATTGGAATCTATTTTGTAAAGACCACTCCTGGAGTTCAGAGGAACTAAGTTGGATACTACTATCTGTGCCTTTATGAATAATCTCTGATGTAGAGGTGGCACCGACGTATTTCCACGTATCTATGCCATCTAACCGGAGGTCGTTTATCATTAATAAAAATATCCAAGGGCCTAGTTTTGTGCCTTGAGGCACTCCAGATGGTACTCTTTCCCAGTCTGAATAAACATTAAACAATTTGACCCTTTGGTATCTATTCATTAGGAAGTCTACGACCCAGCAAGCAACTTTACGGGGGATTGGTAGATCATTAATTTTCTTGATTAAAATGTTATGATCGATAAGATCAAAAGCCTTTCTATATATAGTCATATAATATGACTCGTACTGTAGCGCCTGAACTGTCTGTAGTTTTGGACCATCGATGAATCATTGAGATTAAAGCTTGGGTGGTTGATGATTTTGGAATAGCACCATATTGGTTGGGATCAATGATTTTCAGGATTCCAGGTGCTATGTAGTTGGAAACGATAAATTCTTGACCAACTTTGGAAATGCAAGATGTTAAAGAAATTGGTCGCAAGTGTTTGTTTGTTTATATCCGTAATTGGCTTTTGTTTCGGAAGTGGAGTGACATCTGCATATTTCCACAATGATGGTAACCTCTGCTCCTTATATGAGCTACTTAAGACAGAGCAAACAGGTTTTGCAAGGATTTCAGCATAATCTTTTAGGATCCAATTGGAAATTCCATCGGGGCCACTAGCTTTCCGGGCATTAAGTTTTTTGAGGATGTTATATGCTGAGAATTCTGTAATATTTGTGAATTCATAGTCAGGGCCAATTATTGTATCGGTGAATGGGTTGTCTTGGAGAGGTTGATATTCTTGCATAGGTTCCACAAACGCTGAATTGATTCTGTTCGCAATATCCAATAAATTCTCTTTATCGATGTTGTCAATATGTAATTGAGAGATCAAATTCTCAGATTGCGTAGGGGTTTGCATACCAGACAGTTTTTTTTCAATTCCTTCCACCAGGCAGATGGTTTTGCATGCTTAAGATTCTCAACTTTACTGGAAAAATAGTTACTCCGTAATTTTTTCCTCTCTTGGTTCACGAGATTGCGATAACGTCGCAAAGAGGCACTGTCCTGGTCTCTAAAAGCCTTTTGTCGACATTTGATTAAGTAAACAAAATTAGGTGTGACCCAGGGGGGCATTCTTACGGTGAAACTTCACTTTATCAATTGGCATAATAAAATCCAATCCGATTTTGATAATGTCTTCCAGAAAGGAGAGTTTTTCTTCACAGGTTTTGCCTGAATCAATTATGTCCCAGTTTATTGAGCTCAAATATCGACCAAGTTCATTTTTCCGAGCTACAGTTAAATTTCTCTTGAAAATCATTTTTCTACGGTTGGCAGAAGTAGGTCTATTCTTCTGGGATAACAACAAGACATTGTGATCCGACAATCCAAAAGGGGGAAACGATTGTAGATTGTCTTTTTGATAATATTGGGGGATGTTAGTTATGATTAGGTCCAGTATATTATTGCCTCTGGTATTGGTCTTGACAAGCTGCTTCATTTTAAACTGATATAAAATACGGTTAATGTTTAGATGATTGAGATCACCACCAAGAATAATGCCACAACCAGGATATTGACTCTCCAATTTTGCTAGCGAGGCAATCAAGTAATCGAGGAGTAATTTGTCGTTGGAAGTCGGGGGATGATAAATAGTAGCAGTAATTATGCATGGTATACCACGTGGAAGTCTATTTGGTCTTATTTTCACCCAAAGAACTTCAAATTCGGGCAACTGAACCTCAACCAGGACATTGAACTGAATGGAGTTTTTAATATATAGACAAACACCGCCATGGCTACTCGTATCCCGATTCTTGTAAACCATATAGATGAATAGATGGTGAATTAACATTGCTTTATAAACATAAAATTATGCTGTAACGAATTATGAGAATACAGCGTCTCAATAATTAACCTCAATGTTTTTGACAACGTTGATCCCGCATTCCCGTTCGTTAGTTCGATTTGAAATATGACCGCTTGATTAGTCAGCTGCAAATATTACAAAACGTGAAGTTCGATTAGGCAAACGTGTCGCTTGAATGGGAAAATTATAGTCGCGAGGCTTGTTCATTTCAAGTGAATGTTCGAATTAGATGTATGGCGTTAAAATGGTCACATTGAATTTTGACATTATAAACGCACCATATGATTACCGTATGTTATTTTAATATTACGTGGTTTATATTCTGCATTGTATTTATTTGATCGGCCATGCTATAGAAAATTACTTGCATCATTCTGCTGGCCTAATCCTGAACATTTCTACGGGCAAGCTCATCACTGCTCCTGTGTCAGTCGCGAGGCAGCATTTCACTTCTGTCATTCTGATATAAAGAACTCCTAGTTTTTTAAATAACACGGTAATCATATGGCGCGTTTATAATGTCAAAATTCAATGTGACCATCTGAACGCCATACATCTAATTCGAACAACGTTTACTTGAAACGAGCAAGCCTCGCGACTATAAATTTTCCATTGAAGTGACACGCTTGCCAAATCGAACTTCATATTCGTGATATTTGCGGCTGACTTAGCTACCGGTCATATTTCAAATCGAACTAACGAACGAACGAACGAACGAACGAACGAACGAACGAACGAACGAACGAACGAACGAACGAACGAACGAACGAACGAACGAACGAACGAACGAACGAACGAACGAACGGGAATGCAGGATCACCGTTGTCAAAAACATTGAGGTTAACCTTCAATTTAGACATTGTATTTTGATAATTCGTTACACCATAATTTTATGTTTATAAACCAATCTTCATTCACCATTTACTGGTGGACATGCGTCGAACGCATTTACATAATCTTTGATAGTAAGCTACTGAAGCCGTCGACGATATAGATAAGAAACATACAGCGATTGCGTTTGTCATGGAAATATCGGACAAGCGAGTCGTCATATAAGTTCATATTTCTTTAGCGTTTCTGGTGATTTTGTTTATAGTTATGACAAGTGACGTCATATAAGTTCATATTGCTTTAGTGTTTGCAAGGTTTTTTGAGAACAAGGCAATCCTGTATAAATCATCATGTATATATGACAAGCGATGTCATATAAATTCATATTCCTTGAGCGTTTGCAAGGTTTTTTAGAACGAGGCAATCCTGTATAAATCATGTATATATGACAAGCAACATCATATAAATTCATATTCCTTGAGCGTTTTTTTAGAATGAGGCAATCCTCATGTGTCACATGCGACGTGAGAAGTTGTTATTGCTTCAACATTTTGTAATATAAGTTGTTATTCCTTTAACGTTTCAAGGTGATTGTTAATATGGTTTTGAAGTTACGATATTTGGTTTACCCATTGTAAATGAAGTATTTGTAATCAGTATACGAGCTGTACGATGCGTACGGATCGTAAGTTGTTTAATTTTGTAAGGGTGTCATGTGGTCGCTCAGCTGCAGTTGATTGGTGGTTGACGGATGTAACGGATCGTAAATTAAGTATTTTCAATCCGTACCATCCGTACGAACCGTGCGGATGGTAAGGTCATTTGGTGAGGATGCACTATTGTAGCTCAGCCGGTTCATTCGTGAAGCGCAGGCTGCGCAGCATGACGCAATTAACGAAACGAAAATGTAGATCACGGATCGTAAATAACGTTTACCATCCGTATACGATCCGTATGAATTCGCGAAAAGACAATATAGATTACGGCTGGTAAATAACCTTTACGATCCGTATGAATGCGACAGTATTGGACATGTATGCTACCAAGACTACTAAGCAACGCTTGCTACCTCCCCTACTGCTATACCACATGGATTACTTAACTTCAGTTAGGTCAAATAAAAAGCAATCTGGACATGCAAATAGCCATGGTGTTTCTAAATTTACTAAAAATCCACACCAGTTGGGTGAATGCATTAATAGATTTGCCTTCACCTATTACTTTTTCTATGTATGTCAACACTGCAATTTCTTCATTGTCTTTCCCCTAAAGATATGATGCAGGACCCATGGCTGACAAATTGTTCTTAAACTGCTTGCTGAGTATAGACTTTGGGTAGATGCTTGTTGTCTGTTCATCACAATGCCAAAATTTGAAGCAGTTAAACACACATGTAATCTTCTTTCCTTAAACCCAAAACTGCTTTTGGAATTTAGTTCAATGTCCTTCAATTTTCTTTTGAAGCATATAGTTTCTCTTTAACAAATGACAAATTCAGGATTTTGTAAAAATTTAGTGCTGTCAGTGAAAGTACAGTGTTGTATGTTTTGCAAAATTGTATTCCTAATTTGAAATTAAACAGCTGACTAGCTTTTAAATATGTTTCTGACCAGTAAAAATCACTGCAGTCACATGGTTGACAGGCAGTCCTTAAAAATATTTAGATGTCCCAGCTTTGGTCAGGTCAAACCATCTTTTAGTTTCTTTGTCTGAATCATTGACTTGTCTTACAATTATGGTGCTGAGTTGCATGGCTCTTCTTTTGTTAATGTTTTGTGCTGTGCTGTTGCTTTACTAAATTTAATGATCAAATAGGACCGAAGTTTTAAGTTTTTCTTTGCTGGGGACATGCCATTGTTGTAGCAGCTGAGTGCATGTCACTGTAAATAAACGATCAGGGGACCTCTGTTGCCTCAAGCTGTATGAAGTCGAGCAGTTGAAATATTAAAGCAGCTACATGTTTGCAGCAACCACCTAGACCTGTCTTGCATGAACGAACAAGTTGCCAGTGAAACCTTCACTGTTTCCTGGTGTAAGTGAACATAAACATAATATTGTGTTTTCTTCATGGAAGCATTCCGGTTGTTGGTACTTCTATCCATTCAGTTTCTATGGACAGTGCCTTTTACAAGAAAAATAGCGTTCTTTGCCTTTCATAATATTGGCTTTAACTTTTACTTGTGTTACCAGTTTCTTGGCAGCCAGACTTCTTGCATGTGCTTACAAGTGAGCATTTGGTGGTTTTCCATGTTTACAAGTGATGTCTGTTATCAAATGTTGCTTCAATATGGACTCATGCATGGGTGAATGGTGGTAAATTGTCCACTCTCGTCCACATTCTTCTTTCTCCATTTCCAACAAAATTAATAAAAAGCCAGACGAAAATAATTTCAATCCAAGTTGAGTACACTTCGTGTTTACAAGTAGTCAGAAGTATTCGTTGCTGACTATAGGTTATCGAAGAAGAAAACAAAACAAAAAATCGCACACAGAGCTGAAAATACTTCGACGTTTACGAAACAGAGGAAAAAGCGAAAAAATTACGTTGATCAAACCGGTTGTTTTCGCGCCAAAGACCTCAATGGTTTAAAATGGTTTAGAAATAGAACTCTTGAGTCTTGATGAAATCGTGCGTGAAGAGATGTGGTAGTTGAAACATGATTTTTGAACCCAGAAGAGTCAGATAGAAGCCGATTGCAGTTCTAGCAGTTGGGAATAGTGAATGACTGTGGACTTAGTTATCTCAAAAGAAATCTATGTAAGTACCTACCTTTCAAATGTGTAAAATCTCAAATAGTTATCAGTCTTCTTCATTGAACGAAATTGTCTCTTCGTCGCAATGATGAATATTTTGAAAAATATGGCAGTTGCACATCCACAATTCCACAAAAACACAAAGCAAACCACTTAGAATAGATAAAAACCTTTATTAAATCTTCAGAAGAAAAAAATCATCTACAAATTTAACTAAATGCTTCACCGCTCCTATTCGAAGAAAGCGGTCGCCATCTTCCAAAACTTATTTGTAACTAAACTCCCAGCATGCTTTGCTTTAACGCATAAGGTCCATTGCTGATCCAAAACGCCCCTGGGGAGGTCCCTGTGAAGAGTGCTGTAGGAAATGTGCAGGTCACTATGTTCGTCCAGAAGACCATCTTATCCATTACCAGACGCATGGGAAGATGGGAATGAAATTCAAGCCTCCATCTGTGACAATTGCAGAAATGCAGAGGAAAGCTTACACACAAGGCAGTGCTCTGTCTGATGAAGCTATTGAAATGCTAGCCAAAGAGACACTCTAGACAGTTGAAGATGTACAGATGTGGCTGCAACACCTGACCGATGTTGCAAAAAGAAGTGGCAAAGAAGGCAGTTATCACAAGTTCGAATGCCAGGAGACAGGAAAAAGCTGCTACGGGTAATTGAGAGCAAATTCTTAAATAGTTTTGAAGGGTAATAATTATAATTATGGAAAGTATTCAAAGCATAAGTATTAAAAGTACTGTATATAAAATATATACAATGTATTAAATAAATTAAATCATTATATTCAGTTTGTTTACTCACTAACACATTTTCACATTTATCTTTTTAAAGTGGCAATACGACCGAAAATCGGTAACGATTTTTGCGGCTTAATCACTTCTTATGCTTATAAGTTATACAAATATAAGAGTAAAAGCAACTTTGAGGTTGATTGAGTGCATAAACATTGATTAAATGTCGTATAATTTGGCATAAAATCACTCCGCCATTGCGTTTTTGGAGTCCGCGAAATCAGACAGCGGTACTACTTTGTGACGTCATTTACTCAACAAACGAGCGATAAACCAGCCAAACTATAGAGAACGTCTTGTTGATTTTGTTATACCTGTTTTGTTAAAAACGTCTTCACATACCGAGTCGAGATCTAGAAACTCTGACAGCGAAAGCGAACTTTATGCGGGCATTGCTGGTATGGATGGGGTCAAAATGAAGTGTTTGACAACGATCTAGAGCCACTTGTAATGACTATGAGGAAGAAGCGCACCAGAGGAAGCGCACATAATTTTAGAATATGAAGGAGAATACAAGAGAACAACAAAGGAATTTTCAAGACGTTTTATTAAACCGTGAAGTCCCAGTGCAATCATATGATACGTAGTTATTAAAATCTTATTATTGAGAGAATCATCGGTTGTCATATCAAACTTTCGTCCCATATAAATGAACATTTGCTCACACTAGTGTCCAGTCGCTTATTATGTCAATTAGTGACGCGCCATTTAAAACAATATGGCGGAAAGACCAAAGCGCACGCTTCGAGCGCCAGACTGTTTGGCTTATGAATCGAGTGTGGTATCGCGTAAACCTGCTAAAAAACCTAGGAAAGACAACGCACTGTATGAAATTGAAGTTAAGGAGGTCGACAGAGACAGAAGTCGAGTGCGTATTCACTATAAAGGCTACAGTACCAGCTACGACGAATGGAGGCCATATGGACATATAGATTGCGAGGAATATTTCCCCTTTGTACGGCAAGAGAAAGCGCCAGTTATATCCGAGGAAAGCATAGTTGATAGGTCCGAGATATTTACCAGCAAACTGTATCGCGAAATTAAAAGAAAGCTGTATTCGTCGAGGAAGGATGACCCAAACGTACGTATTGAAATTGACGCACGGGAAGATGTATACGACAATGTTCTGGGAGGTTTGAGTAACGGCGTCAAGGAAAGAGGAAGATTGGTGCAATACCTACAATCTAACCGATTATTAGACGACACTCTAGGCATCAGATGGGACAAAAGAATTTTTAACTGCAACGGTGATTTCGCGTATGTGATAGATGGCACTGTAAAGTTTTGGCTGGGCAAGAAATCCCCTATTGTCGAATACAAATTGGTTGGCAATGGGAAACTGTTGACCTCCGTCATTGAGGACACTACACAGGTAGTGTTCACGTTTGTAAGAGGTGATGGAAACAAACAACAATATCAAAACACAAATTAACATTTGAACATGTTTAATATATATTTATATTAAGTCTAGTT
This sequence comes from Corallium rubrum, assembly GCA_964035015.1. Lineage (NCBI taxonomy): Eukaryota > Metazoa > Cnidaria > Anthozoa > Scleralcyonacea > Coralliidae > Corallium > Corallium rubrum. The sequence continues at coordinate 28,258 of CAXIUP010000126.1, forward strand.
ATAATCTAGCCACAAAGTGTAGTACAAGTGGAGTCAAATGGCAGTTGACCTTGTTAACCCAGTGTCTTGCTAGTACACTTGTTGTTTATATTATGTTTCCAAACTTCAATTACATGAAATCCCAATATGACTGTCCTATTAAGACTGTGGTTGCAGTCTTTGAAACTACAACTGTAGCATGGTTAATAAATCCAAGATGCTGCATCTGAAGATCAGCCCCTTGAATTTGTGTGACCATGGCATAATGCTCTCAAGTGATTGTAAATAATAGGGCCATTTATACAAGCAAAAATATGCTGTGGCTTAAATAAGTTCTAAACAGTCAATCTGTTCACAAGCCATGGCTAAAGTAAGACCAAGATTGAAAGCTAGGCCTAAATAAGCTGCCATCTTAATTAGTCTCGAACAGTGAATTTGCAATAATCTGTTTATTGCAAATAGACTGTTTATACTGTATGAGTCAACAGCTTATTTTTGCTCTTATAAATTGCCCTATTCGCAAAGAATGCAATTGTAAACAAGTGTACATTCTAACTTTATTTAAAATGTGTTGAAAATTGAAATTGAGAATTGAACATAAAACATTTGCTACAGTGTATGTTTTAATAACCAGTGCATAAAATAAACTACCTTAACCCTATCCAGACTGGGCTTTTTTTTGTCTTCTGGGACTTGGGGGGGGGGGGGGGGAGTGCCCGCAGTCAATATCTCCTGAACCATTTGGTGTATTCTGATGAAACTTTTACAGGTTGATGGTATGCCTTGTTCAAGTATGTGTTACACTTATGTTGTCATGGCGACAAATTATGACATCATTATGACATCATTAATTGCAAACACCCAGGATTTTTAGAATTTCCAAAAAAAATGTTCTTATTGTTTTGTTAACATAAAAAAGGTAGTATATCAAAAAAATAGTTTCTCTATATTAAAAAGTGCTTACTTTTATTGTAACTATTATAAAAGCAAACATAATAAAAATTGTCGGCTGAAATTTAGTGTTGGTAGGTGTTCATGACTCCGCTGTAACTTTTATTTGGAGTAATTTTTTTTCACCAAATTTTCCACACATAAAGCCCATACATATGTAGGAAAAGTCATAAAATTTCAGAACCACTGGTTTAGGAGATATTAACTTTTAAATTCAGCGTGGGCACTTTCCACCCCCCACCCCCAGTCTGGATAGGGTTAAGGTAATTTTAGTTACATTAAATTAAGCTATTAACAAGCAAGGAGCAAATAAGATTTTACCAGCCTGACTTAATCCATAAAACCATGGAAATTTAGTTCTAGAGACTCAACTAGGAAAAAGTATTTGGCAATATTTGTGTTACAAATGAAAAATTGTCAAAAAATTAGGATTACTTCAGGACAGAACTGGTGTATTTATACTTGGCCCAGCTTGCTAATTGTTTAAATTTAGTTACAATGAAAAGCAACTTGCAGTGCAACTGCTCAATATTAAAATTAAGTCATTATACAGTACAAGTAGGTTGATATTAGTAGTGTTAGAGAAGAGAACATTTTTTTTTATGTGTTGGGGTCTGGCACTAGTTATTAACCAATCAGATTGCAGTATTTTTTTCATTAGCCAATCAGCGTTGAGCTGATATAAAATTAGCATAATTTTGGCCGGGGGGTGTTCGAGAGTGGGTGTTGGCTCTCTTCATTAGCATGTTGTTGTTTTTTAGGGGGGTATGGGGCGGATTTTTTTTGGGGGTGGGTTGGTGTGTGTGTGGTTTATTGTTCTGCGTGCGTGCGTGCGTGTGTGTGTGTGTGTGTGTGTGGTTTATTGTTCTGCGTGCGTGTGTTGTGTGCGGGTTGGAGTGTGTGCGTTAGTAGTGAGTGGGTAGTAGGAGCAGCCAAAGTAGCAGCGCAGCAGCACTACACCGGATGTATCGCTCTCGCTAGCCAGGCTGAAGTGATTGTGAAATCTTAGACGTGTGATTATTAGTAATATTTTTTCACCGAAATGTAAATGAAGCTGTAGAAAAAGAAGGGAATCAGTAAATGACACCATCTTATTCTAAAGCTTTATCTAAAAACATCTTCTATCCATTTTTTAAAAAATCTTTTTTTTGTTTTTTTTTGATTTCTTGATTGTGAAATTTAGACGTGTGAATAATATTGTTAAATGAAGTTTTGCCAAAGACGGAAACAGTAAATGCTTATCGTTCTTGGTAAAGCTTTATTTAAAATATTTATTGTAATCTTCCATCTTGTAAAAAATCTTTTGTTTTTTGTTTCTTCTGATTTCTCGTCACAATCATAACAATACAAACACAACAATACCCCGTGACATTTATTGATATGTCGCGTGCTACTATTGCTGTTGTTTTGCTAAGCGACATCTTGTTTCTTCCGATTCCTTCCTTCCTTCTTGTTGTTGTTGTTGTTGTTCTTGGAGAGAGAGATGACTGAGCGAAGAGGCTTAACCCCAGAGGTAGATAAAAACGTTTTAGAATTTTATTCACATCTGGGGAAGTCTATCCAACAGTCTTTCTTTTTCTTTCTTTCTTTCTTTGACTTCTTCACCAACCCATCATTCTTTTTTTCTTTCTTTCTTGTCTTTTTTTTTTGTTTTTAAACGTGATGGTCAGAGAAAGACTATAAGTTTGTTTTTTATAGTCTTTGTCTTAACCATTGCGCTCAAGAACAATTACTGTTCCATGCCGAACCAGTGCGCACGCTTTGTCTTCCTTGTTTTTTTCCCTGAGACAAAAAAACTTTGTAAAGCATTACCCGTTTTGCCACTAATTAAAAGTGGCAGAAAGAGAAATGCCGTACAATGTTAGGTTAAACCAATTGTAATCAAAGAGAAGACTAAAGAAATCGTAAAAAAATAGACTTTACGGTTACTCCGTCTTCTTGTTGATAACATTGTTTTAAAATCCAGGGTTCTTTCTGTAATTGCAATGATTTCTAAATAAGCTTGAAAAACCATTTCTAAAATAGAATATTTTATTTAATAATTTCCAAGGATCTTCAATTAAATATATGTCTTTTACGCCAACGTTCTTGTCTATTTTCACAATCGCATCTGTGGTATATTTTACACACGACAGCTTTAGGATAATTTCTTCGACAAAAATCACAAAATACTTCGTAAACTTCACATTCGTGACATGTATAGTAAATGTAATTTACATTTTGAATTTGATTATCACATCTGTAACAGCATTCCATGGTAGCGATGATGTATATATATCTCCTAACCAAGAACAAATGAATACTATAGCCAAGTATAACTATCCATTTATACTTGTGAAGGATATAATAAATTTCATCCGTTTTATATCGTTTCTTCTTTCTTCATACGCTATAAACTAGAAAAAAATCGTAAAGAGTGGAAACAAAGATTAACAATTATAGCTTTGTTTAACACTCTTCACGTTTTTCTCTGTATTGGTGTTGCTAAGTGATGTTTCTTCTCAGTTCTTGAAGCAACTCAACACGCATAAATTATCTGTGGTTTGTGTGTGTTGGGTTACCTTAGAAAAAAAAGATTTGTCTTCGTTTTTTGTTTGGTTGACTTCTTAGAGAGAGAGAGAAAGCTCAACGTCTTTAGAAACCTGATGAAAGAAGAGATACTAGTTAGACAAGAATTTCTTTTATCATCACGTGTCCAAGACGTTCAAGACTATCGTTATCATATTGAACGACCTCTTGAGAGAGATGAGAGAGAGAGAGGAATCTGTAACAGCATTTCATGGCGTGCGAACGTATATCTCAATTACAAGTGCAAAAAAATATTATAACAAGTAATATCCGTTTATACTTGTAATGAGATAATAAATTCTGTTTGACTTCTTACCCAAAGAAAAAAAAGAAAAGCTTTGTCTTGTCCTGTCTTGTATCTTGCCTTACCTTGTCTTATCATGTTTCACCATGCGTCTGGGTAGGCAAAGAAACGACATAAAGTTCTTTCTTTGCCGAACCAGCACAAGAGAAAAACATAGTCTTTGTTTGTCTTTTGCTCGTTTGTTCGTTATCTTTTAAAACGTAATGATAGAAGAAAGAGCTAGTAGTTATTAACGAGATCTTTCCTCCATCATGCGTTATCAAGATGTAAATACCGGTGTTGAATTTTCAGCTTTGCTCAATTCATCAAATTTTCTTATGCACCTGTGTGGATAGAAAATATATATAACAACACACAACAACAAATACAAATTTAATGTTACTTACCGACGGGTTTCAACATCAAATAGTTTTGAACTCAGAACGATTTTTTACGTCCTAATATGAAATTTGTTATGAATTTCTAATTGGTTCTGGGAAAAACGATTCTGGGTAAGAGAAAAAAAAATCGGGTAAATTTCGTCACTTTTTGATTCTGGGGTAAGAAAAACGGAAAATTACGTATTTCTTTGATTTTGAATCTTAATTGGACGGGAAAACACTATATTATCGATTCTGTGTAAGAAAACTGAAAATTTCATATTCCTTTTGTTTTTGAATCTTAATTGGTTCTGGGGAAAACACCGCATTATCGATTCTGGGTAAAAAACCGGAAATTTCGTATTCTTTTTGTTTTGAATTCTTAATTGATTCTGGGAAAACACCGTATTATCGATTCTGGGTAAAAAACCGGAAATTTCGTATTCTTTTTGTTTTGAATTCTTAATTGATTCTGGGAAAACACCGTATTATCGATTCAGGGTTTAAGGGTTTGATTGATGGAGGCAAAGTGTTCAAACTCATTGGAATTAATTAAGATGAGAATGAGAGATGAGATGAATGCTGAACGTACAACTCGATTTATGACTCGTTTATTCACTCCTCAGGAAGAGATCTATATCAACACGAATTGTGAGTGATTTAAGTAAAAACGTGCTTTTTTCAGTTATTTCGTGCAAATATGTGCGTATGTGTATGCGTGTGCGGGTATGAAATTGATTTTTTATGTATTTTTATGAATAAATTTAAAAAAATAAGCTATATAAAATTTGACACGTGCCTTGATTTGACAACTGAATTTTGAAGATGAATTTTTATCAGGGTGTATTTTTTTTACTTATATTAGTCACTGCTGTTGACACTTACGACGATGTGGAACAAGAATGTTGTTATTGCCAGAATAGTGGTCAACGTGTATACTATATCTATCCTAAGACTACGGTGACAGATGATGAGAAGAAGAAGCAGAACCGGATATCGAGTACATTGACAGATGATGACAGTGAGAAGAAGCAGGTTGAAGAGAAGAAGATATCGACAAGATGTGAAGAGATAAAGAAGAAAGACAGTCCATTAAATATGAAGAAGAAAGACAAAAAAAACATTTAAAAACTCTTTAATGAACATATTTTTTTGAACAAAGTTGATTAATATCATCTAATGTTGTTAATTTGTCAAATTGATCTGAAAGTTTTTTTATACGTGCGTATTCCACTGTCGGTAGACTTTCTAGATCTCTGAGTAAAAAATGTTTGGGTATACGTGTTAATAAAGCATATTCTTTTAATTTCAGTGTCTCTCTTGATAGAGCGTGTTGTAGGCAGGCTGGGAAGACGCAACATACACCCCTTTCGCAATTATCCACGGTTAAACCAAACACATCTGGGAATTGTCGACAGTTATATGCAAAGCATTCTTCTACATCATCCGCTAATGTTGATATACACCATAATCGCTTAGCAACAGGTTGAATGGCGCGTAATATACTTTCGTTAGTATAATTGGTGTTATAATCTTTTTTCTTTAATTGTTGATTCAAGTATAACAATGTATCTGTACCAGTTTCTTCTTCTTCTTTTACCTCAGACATTATTTCCCACCACAAAGTTTCATTCGTACAAAAAATAAAACACTTCAGTCTTAAGTCAACAACCGAAGGACCGATGTTAATTTTTCAAGTGGGTATTAACATCCGGTTAGAATCTGTAAATTAAATATTCTACTATGTATCGGGAAATTAAATATTCTTTCTTCGTGTGTTGAATTGCAAAAAAGGAAAAAATACGCTCTTATTGGATGAAAAAATTAATTAGTTTAAAAATATGCACTATATATAATTAGGAAAAAATAGATTTTGACATTTTTTCGAAGACGTTCGATAAAGATGGAGCAATTTTACCAATTCATCACTGAAAATAAGATCGACATCAACGAGGTGATGAGACTGAATAACGAACGATTAGCCAAAGAACAACGGGAGCAATTTACAAACGTATCAACAGAAAAACGAAGACAACAGCAGGTTGAGAGGTTGGAAAAGGAACGTCAAGCAGCGATTGAGAAAAAAAAAAATCAAAAAGAAACCTGGAGTCAACAACAACAGCTTCCTAGTATGTTGTCTATGGGGGAGATTTACACTAAGATGGCCACGCCGAGTTTTCCCCCGTTATCGCCTCTATCTGATGGTGCATCGACGCCATTTGTCGATTCTGTAGTAGACGAAGGAGGAGAAGCAGAAGGAAATAAAGAAGTAGAAGACAGCGGCGCTGCTGCTGAGTTATTCGAATATATGTTTACACCAGAAGAGGGTTCTCGACAGACAACAGCAACGGTTAGACCTCAAGGGAAAAATATCGACATTCTTAAATATGCGTTCAATGAAGTGGAACAACAGGCGAGGTTAGAAGAAGTTGTAGATAAGCGAAATTATAGACGCGCGCTTATATTCAAAAAAAAGGAAATGCTTATGGCTACGCATGGTATTTTAAATAGACATGATAGAGACATTATAGTGACGGCGGAGAACAAATTTAAAGAATTGAAATATATTTATAATGATAAACAAGACAAAATAACACAAATAGTTGAGTTGAAAGATCAGTTAGCGACACTAGAGCTGATTGCAGCGCGATATGAATTACTAGATAAAACTGGTAAAAAAAAAAGTTAAAAAACGAGTAAAAAAATAAGGGTAGTAGAAATTGTGTAATGTCTTGGGGAATTTTTTATAATTTTGGAATTTAAGGGTGTTAGAATTGTAATTTATAATTTGTTTTGGAATTTTTAATTGTGTGTGTAAAATAAAATGGGTATAAAACGTATTTGCGTGATTTTTTTTTTTAAAAATGGATATTATATTAGAGGAGGTGAATAAAGCTGGTATTCTTACGCACGGGAGGATATTTGAGGGAAAAATTAAAGAATGCATTTTTGACCAATTACGTCTATTTAAAAATATATCTGCACAAATTTCGAAACATCAACTGCAGGATATTTATGAAGCGATTCAGCGTTATACTATTGGGGATGTTATTGCGTATTATTCGTTGGTAATCGTGTTTTTTGAAGACGTGGAAAATCAGGATTTTTTTATTAGAGATATTACAAGAATCACGTGTCAACATCTTAAAGATTGCTGCATCAGCGAGTATTTTGACAGCGCTTTTTGGGGTTTATCGACGAAATGAATTGGGAACATCATTTAAGAATTAAAATATTCTCCTATTATGTCGTGGTCATGGAAGAAGACGAAGAGGATATATATTTTTTTACAAGTGTGCAAAATATGCACGAGGATTGAGTGATTTTTACCGATTAAAAAAATCAAAACGTGAACAAATGAAAATAAGTGAAATATGCGTTTATTTACATAAGCGTAGCATGAAAAATTACAACGAGGGTGAATATTCCAAAAATTACAGATATTGTGGTAGTAATCATACACCTCCAGCGCCTGAGTATATAGAATTATACATGGAATTATTAGATGAACATTATTGTAGAATTAAAGTTGACAGTGACATGTTGAATTTGACACCTACAAGAATATATTATATATTCGAATATATACATCCGTTTGGTGATGGTAATGGACGTGTGGGTAAAGCTTTACACGCTATATTGAGAAATAATTTGGCATGTGGAGTAAAGTCTTTTAAACAACATAAAATGTTATGTGAGCAACTAGAAATATTGCAATGTAAAAAAGGTCAACGTGTTTTTGAAGATAGAAAATCACATTTACCTATGTTGTTTAATTTGAAAGATATATTAGAGAAATTTATGTAAATAACTTATAAAATTACCCGAACGATATACAGATTTAAAGAATTTACGTATAAAACTTATTACGTCGTTATTGAAACCGTCAGCGTATTCGACACGTATCGTGTGTTCGCTCGCATGTTGTTGGGTGAGTACATATGCGCCTGGTTCGAGATTAGTTAACGCAATAGCTGGTTCTGAAAGATATGTTAATTTTTGTTTCATTTGATTGATTGATTTTTTTGACACAGTGTCATAATCAAACATTTCAAATTCACGTGTGTCTACACGTGATGAATTGTTTTCCTCACAACCTTCAAATAAACACATCTCATAAATTTTCTCTCTGTCTTCTCCTGAAATATCAACATCTTCTTCTTCTGAAATAATATCAAAAACATTGTAAGTATGTGATTTTTTTTGAATCATACCGCGAGGATTGTGTTTTTCACAAAAACAAATAAAGCAACAGGCTATACTTAGCAAAAATTTTACACTTATCTCACCGTCTTTGCATTTAAGCGCTTGGTGGAAAAAATTTGGTGATTTACAATACATATAGACTGCTATACTCACACCTTCATCACCGTACTTGTTATATATATATGTAAATACGGAATGTAGTGTAGTGTACGATTTCTTGTTCCAACATTGACGATATATATAGAAAGAGTAAGGTACATGCATGCAATTGTTATTTAAAAGAGCTACACGGTGATAAATTTCACTATGCCATTGTTCAAAATCCACGGGTAATATAGGAAATAAAAAAGAATTATATATATGACACCCTCTTTTAGGAAAAAATGAATAAATAAATCGTTTGTCTTTTACTAACACTATTTGAAGTCCTTCATTTATAACACACCATTTTTCACCTTGTTTATACATATAGGGAATTGTCATATAATAATCTTCATTTCTTATAATGACATGACGTAATTTTCCAACACCAGGTAATGCCTTTCCACCATCGTATCTCCAATAGTGGAGGGGTATACACCAACCACGTGTAGCCTTCCGATACGGCTGTTTTCGTCGTGGAATTAGTCTTATGTAGCCACCCTCGTAGATATCTATTAACCCCATCAACCAGTACAACAATCCGATTTCTCGATTGGGAAAGAAACGAAAACACGTATGCATCAACACCATTTTTAATAAATCAAATAAGTCAGCACCAGTTAATTCTTTTTCTTCATCAATACGTGCGCGTTTATCTGTTTCATTTTCTTCTTCTTCAACACGCTCGCGTTTCTTGTCTTTTTTTGTTGCTGAACGTGTACGCATCGTGAATTTTTTTTTATTTCTAAGACCGGGTTAACTTTTCATCGTTTTTTAAAGGAAGACACATACATTTTTTTTGATTTTTGTTTTTTTGTTCTTTTAAAAAAATAAATTAGAAATTATAATTGGATGAATTTATTATAAAAACTCGTCTGATTTTTATAACAACAACACAGTGCCCATTATGAATAGTGAGGAGAAAAAACCTAAGAGTGACGAGGAAGAACGTGCTGAAATTTTACAACAAATGCGTGATTTAAAAGAGCTAACCAGAAAATGCGTACTTAGTTATCACAGCGTACAGCAAGCTATTACGGCGTACGCTTTAAAAGGAAAAAAAGACGGTGAATTATTGAATTGGAATAATTTTCAAGTGATACTTCAGGAAATTTCAAATGGTATTTTGTATAATATGTCGTCAACAAACAGTGTGGTTTGAACGGTGTTATTTTACGTGTAGAAAATGTGATGTGAATATAATGTATTGTGATTTATGCAGAAGAATTTCACCACTAGTAATTGCTAGACGTGTGACGTGTTCACGATGTAATTGTATAAAAAGGAAACAACGTTGGGGTTTGCAATTTGCAGGCGTACAATGAAACGTAAGTTTATATGTACAGCTGATTTTGATAAATCCGTAGCTGACTGGGAGACTAAAAGAATTCTAAAGAAATATGAAGATGAAGAAGAAGAAGGAGAATCATCGACATTATCGCCATCATCATCGCCAGCACAAGTAGCAGCAACAGAAACACAGAAACATGAGATAGCGGTGTTTGAACGATGTTATTTGGAGTTGTTAAGCAAGACTATTAACAAGATGTATTTTGACACCTGTGGTTGTGTCATCACGCAGGAAGAAAAAGTCGACCTGTTTCTCAAATCCGCTTTGAAAGAAATAAACCGTGTTGAACTACGTGATATTTTTCACACCGATCTGAAACAGTCTGCACCTATGTACGATATAGTGCTCGCTAGTAATATATCAAAAATGATAAAATGTGACGTGCATATGCATAAATTAGCTGAAGACAATTTTTATTACTTTAAAGATAAATTGATGAACATGTGAGTTTTTAAAATCAGTTGTAAAATGTATTCGTGTTACGACAAGGAGTTTAACAAGATTGTAGATCATACAGATTTATTTGGTGTAAAAGGAGAAGAAATATTAAAAAATGTCACGCATATTATGGATTGTGAATGTTATCGTATTAATTCGTTAATTTATTTTCGTGAAGTTTCCCTGATTTCTATGGCTAGTGGAAAATATGAAATGTTTCATTGTTTTATCGAAGATGCTCAAGATTACGAGAAAATGACTAAACAAGATAAACGCACCATTCATCATCAATTTCAGATTCACGGGTTAAAATTATATAATTATCGAAAAAACCCACGATATTACAGTCAGGCAGAATTTTTAGATGAATTTAAAGAAAAATTTAGTGGTAAATCTGAGATTTTATTCGGGTATAAAGGGGGTAAAATTGAATCTGATTTATGTGCGTTAATGGGTGTGGAATGTGTAAATTTAGAACATTTTGGTGTAGAAAAATATGAAAAATTAGTTAAGTATTTTTTAAAAAATATAAAAATTTGCAAGGAACATGAGAGACGACATGATGTTCATTGCTCTTTATATGAGGTTAGGCTTTTCGCAGCAAAGGTTGCTGAGTTAACACACGATATAAAAAAAGAGATAAATTTTTGTATTATTATGGGTGATAAAAAAATTATTATCAAAAATCCGCGTTTTTGGTTTCATTCAGCAGACGAGTATGGAAAAATACCCGTGAAACGCAGCGATGGTAAATATCATTTTCGAGAACAAACCGCACGTCAAGGTGATATTATCGATCCTTATGTTAATGAGAAAACGAGAGTTATTACTTTCACAACTCTAAATGCAGGACGTTATCATCAAAATGCCTATCCATTTTCTTTAACGCACACCCCCGATGTAGACGCGTGGGAAAAAAGAAAAATTATTGATTCTATCGAGATAATAATTTCTAAAAATGTAGTGGATCAAGAAAAAAACAATATTTTCTTCACGATATTACGAGTACATAAAGATTTGTTGAAAGTAACTACTCCTCACCCCTATGTTGAGAACTTTATAACACCGTATCAAATAATTCCTCAAAATTCATTAAACGCGTATTTTAATTTACCTATGTTTTCAAGCTCAGTTAAATTGGATAATTTAAAATATGATTTATCTCGAGACGACGATTTAATTTTACTTCAGCATATTAATTTTACAGAAAACATTAAAACAAAAAAAGGTGTGAAATATGGTATAGGGAATTTACCTTACGTAACGTATGAAACACATGTAATTTATTCTGATCATTTTTGAAAAAAATAATTAAATTATAAAAAATATAAAGACTACGCGTTTTTTTCTTTTATTTTTTTATTTTTTTTTGTAAATTATTTTAAATAATATTTTTTTGGTTGCATTCTACCACCAAATTGCTGATATGTGTCTACATCCGGTTGTACCAAACCACCAAATTGTTTTTTTTTAAATTTTTTCACTTTCACTACACCATTTTTTATTTTTCTTATAATTTTGTTTTTGGTAGTTTCAAAATCTTTCATAATTTTCATTACTTTTTGAATTTTTTTTCCACCTCTTTGTCTTTTTTTCCTCGAAAACCTCGGCTTCTGCTCATTTTTTCGTTTTTTTAAAGTATCCACGTGGCCAATACTCATCACCATAATCGGCAAAAATTTCCTGATGGGGTTTTATACCCGCTGTTGTTTGTAATTTAAATCGATTATTGTATTTTGTTGTTCCTGTAAAACAAGCGTTATTTTTATATCGTGATCCTTTTGCATCATTACAAAATCGAGGGCACCGTCGGTTGACTTATACGCGTCGACGCAGTGGCGGGGACCATCGCACAAGCTATATTGAGCGATTGTTTTACGACCGTATTTTCGATCCATACGTTTCACCGTGGTTCTTTCACCTGTATACGTAGCGACGTTAGTATTGCGTTTAAAAGGTTTCTTCCAACTGTACAAACCCTTACCCGCATTTGGAATTCGTGATTTTTTAACACGTAAGTTATCTTCTTTTGCTAAATGAATCCAACATTTGTGTGTGTGCGCTGTTCTTTTTCGACATCGTTTTCTTTTTAATGTAAAGCTTCGACATTGTAAAACAGCACGTACATTTTGTGAGTTTAAACTCATTCTTCGACCACCTCTATTCACCGGTTGTTTAACCATTTTTTATTTGTTTTATTTTTATTTTTTTTAGAATATTGTTCTTATACCTATGTAGAGATCCTGGTTATTTTCTATTTTCTCTCTCTTTGCGATAAAATTTATTAAACATCTTATTTTATACAATATATCTGAAGGTATGTCGACTATTATTTGTAGCATATCATTAAGTCGTTGCGTTAATTCAAAACTTGAGATAAATATTAATTGTTTTCCTTCGTTATTTTGAAATTCTTTAAGACAGTCTTGTAAGATAAAAGGAGAAAATAATATTCCAACATCATTATCGACAATTTCGTAGCCGATGTGAGTATCCCCGTTTTCTTTATTTTTTAAATAAACTTCGATGTGAATTTGATTGTAATCCATTGGTAGTCGAGGTTAACTAGACTAAAAAAACTAAAACCTGTTGTTTTTCTTTATTTTTATTTTTTATTTTTTTAGTTTTTTTTAAAAAAATGGGTGAAATGTGTTCTAAAGATAAACCTTTTTTCACTTTTAATTGTATAAATATACGTGATTCAGAACACGTCGTAATCGAACGCGTTGATGGCGCTAGTGAAGTAAAAGAAGAAGAAAAAGAGAAAAGAAAATTTCCTTTTTTTTTTAGAAGTAAAAAAAAGAAATGAGTGAGAAAAATCCTTATGTATTTACAGATGAAGATGTGAGTGAGTTAAGGGAGTTGTTAGAAAAACGTAAAAAAAAAGGAGATGGAAAGCGTGTTGAAGAAGAAGAAGAAGATTTTAAAACTAATACTATCGAATCTAGTTATAATGAAAAATTTAAATTTTCTCAAAAAACACTACACGTTTCGATTGCACGAAAATCGGGAATGAATTTTATCGCGTTTATTCAATCGTTACGTATAGTGTTTACTTATTTACTGAATGTAGCTCGAGCGTCTACAAGTTCAGAGAATGATTATGTACGTTTTATTTTTTCACACGCACCAAAATCTTATTTTTCAACTGCTGTTCTTCAACTTAAAGATTTTAACGTCAATTTCTTACTCAATATTTTTGAAAAAATGATGCAAAGCAACCGCACGTTGATCGCTGACGGATGGGAATCAAACGTAGTCATTCAAACTTTTCCACATACGTATAATAAAAATAAAACAAAAAACAAACAACTGGGTAAAAAAAACATATATCGACAATTAGGTAGTGGCGGTGGAGGGGGTGACAATGATGATGAGGGTGGTGGGGGTAAAAATGTGGAAAAATACGGTCGCGATCAACGGATGGGTGTTTTTAGCATCGTATGTGACGGGTTAAATAAAATCATTAAAAATTGCTGCTTCGCAGTTAGTTTGCTAGTGAGTTTGTCGTGGTTAAAAAAAAAAGACACACGGTATGTGGCGATGGAAAGATCCCCACACACAGCTCTCGACACACTGTACAGTATTGACGAGGTTCGTGAGATTTATGACAAATGTGGGTTAGTTGAAGGATGTTGTGTGGGCTCAAAGCATTACGATGGTGTTTATCAGAATTTTCTTAAACAACAGGGTGTTGATTTAGTAGTATATTCGGATCAATTTGATAACGACATAGTGTATGATTCACGATGTGATGAAGAAGGTAATTTAATTAAGTTAACCAACGACGTTGTTTGTTTATGGTTAAATAATAAACATTACGATGTCGTCTTAAGCATGGTTAAGTTTTCAAAGTTACCACCGAGCAAATTTTGCGTGAGATGTATGAATTATTACTTACATCACGAACGGAAAAATACACATATATGTCATAACCATTTGACATGTCAACGTTGCTACAAACAAGCTAAATGTCGCCTCGTCGTCGACTGCAAAATTGAGTGTTCTAATTGTAATATTTTATTTTACAATAATAAATGTTTTTTAGCTCATTTAACAAATCGTGTTTTTACCCCTCTACAAGCTAACTACGGAAAAATAACACCGTGTAGTTACTTATTTTTTTGTCAAACTTGTGATAAGATTGCCCCCCGATTTCGTTTTTTCTCTGCAAAGAATGTAAAAAAGCACGATTGTAACAAACAATTTTGTCACCACTGTAATGACTATAGAGATAAAGCGCATTTTTGTTATATGAAAACTGTGTCAAAAAAAAAAGAAGTTGAACAACCTACTTTATTTTTTTTTGATTTTGAAACGCGCGTTGACGTGAATAAATTAATGGTACCGTATTATTGCATCGTGCAAAAAGTATGTCGTAAGTGTGAAAATATTGAGTTTAAAAAAAGTAAAAATTACATTGCGACTGATAATATTCAACCATGCTGTGGAAAACGTGAATTTATCTTTCAAGGAGATAATACTGTAGAAGATTTATGCGAGTTTTTATTAACGCAAGAAAATTCTGTTTGGTTAGCGCATAATGGGGGGCGTTTTGACACAATTTTTATTTTTCAATATCTCATAAATGAAAAAAAAATTTACCCTGACACCATAATGAATGGTTGTAAAATAATGATGTTGAAAATCCCTGATAAAAAAATAACTTTTTTCGATAGCTATTCATTTTTAAACATGAAATTGGCAAAAATTCCGCAAACAATGGGTCTTGAGGAATTAACGAAAGGTTTTCACCCGTATAAATTTACAGATTTAACCTATGTTGGTTGTATTGTATCGCGTGATTATTTCGATCTCGAAAATATGGAGAAGAAAACAAAAGTTGAATTTGAAAAATGGTATTTGAAAAAAAAAGAAAAAACATATGTATTTGAAGAAGAAATGTATTATTACTGTAGCTCGGATGTCGATATTTTACGAAAGGGGTGTGTTAAATTTGCCACGTTCATGCGTGAAACTTCGGGGGTCACTCCTTTTTACGATACAGAATGTATTACCATAGCGAGTTTGACGTTAAAAGTATTCCGCATGAATTTTTTAAGAGATAAATGTGTCGGTATTATACCTGCTAGCGGTTATAGAGGTCGTGCCAATCAAAGTGTTGTGGCGTTAATGTGGCTAGATAAAATAAATGCTGAAGAAGCCAACGGTATGTTAGAGTATAAATGTTCGCGAAATGGTGAAAAGCAAATTTTGGGTCGTCATGTTGACGGTTTTTACGCCGGAACCGTCTATCAATTTCACGGTTGCTATTTTCACGGTTGCCCGAAATGTTATTTCCCCTACGAAACGAATCGTTTAAATAACACAAAATTCACGCATCTTTACGCGAGTACAAAAAAATTCACGCATAATATGGAAAAAGCCGGTTATAAAGTAGTAGAAAAATGGGAGTGTGATTTTCGAGAAGAATGTAAAGTCACAAAAAAAACCCTAGTTGAGAAAAATATTTTTTACGCCGCTTATCTCCCATTAGAAGTAAGAGACGCACTTTACGGTGGTCGAACATCACCTGTTTGCTTATTTAAAAAGACGAATATGAATGAGAAAATTCATTACGATGATTTTACATCTTTATACCCTTACGTTCAAAAAGCTAATAAATTTCCTGTCGGACACCCAACGATATATATTAAAGAAGAATGTCACCGTATAAAAATATCTGAAGTATTCGGTTTAGTAAAATGCCGTATTTTACCACCGCAAAATTTGTATTTTCCCGTTTTACCCGTACGTCTTAACGAGAGATTAATATTTCCTCTGTGTCACGCGTGCGCTAGTTCAATTCAATTAACACCGTGCGGGCATAACGAAGATGAGCGGTGTATTTCCGGCACATGGACTAGCGTAGAAATAAATAAAGCTATTGAGAAAGGCTACAGAATTATTGAGATTTATGAAATTTACCATTACCCGCGTCAGGAAAGAATTTTTCAAGAATTTGTAAATTGTTTCTTGAAAATAAAACAGGAGGCTAGCGGTTTTCCAGATAATTGTTACGACGATGATGAGAGAAATTTAATTGATTCCGAAGTTGATAAATATATCGCTGATTATTATAGAAACGAGGGTATTTTATTAGATAAAGACAAGATAGAATACAACCCCGGCCTACGAGCTACAGCGAAAAATATATTAAATTCACTTTGGGGTAAATTCGCGCAAAACGATAATAATACGAAGGTCGATTTTTTATCCGATTACCACGAACTGCTAAGGTTAGCGAACGATCCGAATGTAGATTTAACATCGACTGATTTTGTTAACGAAAACACCTTACGTGTCACTTATCAAAAAACCGACGTCGTTACTACACCGTTAAGAACGGGGAATGTAGTCATCGCAAGTTTTGTCACAGCTTATGCGCGCTTGAAATTATACGAGTTGATCGATAGTTTAGGCGAACGCGTTTTGTATTTCGACACCGACTCCGTAATTTACACGAGTAAAACTAGCGACGATGTGGCGCTTAAAAGGGGTAATTATTTGGGCGATTTAACAAATGAGTTAAAAAAAAATGAATGGATCACACAATTTTGCGCAACGGGGCCGAAATCGTACTCTTATCGTACAAATTTAGATGACGAAGTTGTACACATAAAGGGTTTTAATTTAACCAATGAAAAAATAAAAAAACAGTAAATTTTGAATCGTTAAAAAATTGTGTCGAAAATAAATCGCAGATGATTAAAATTAAATATACAGATAAAATAACACGCGATAAAATTAACCATATTTTTACTGCAGACGAAGAGAAAATATTCACTTTCACTTTTAACAAACGTGTGGCTAAAAATAATTTTTACACCGTTCCTTATGGTTTTTCTTTTGTAGAGACTTAAATTAAACAAAGCTGTAATACCATTTCAACATCCGTTTATGTTAACATTATGCGGTCCGTCGCAGTGTGGTAAAACATTTTGGCTTTACAAATTATTACAATCCATCGAGGTCATGATAACACCTTTAATCGATAAAGTTTTGTTTCTATACACATCTTATCAACCCCTGTACGGTGAGATCGAACGTGTGGGTAAAGAAAAAAATCTGAAGATTGAATTTATTGAATGTACTAAAGGAATACCAAAAGCAACTGATTTGCAAACTAGTTTAAACGATAATACTTTAGTAGTTTTAGACGATCTTATGACTGTTGCTGCTTCTTCGAAAAAAAATTTAATTAATTTGAATAACTTTGCTTGTCGTGACGCGCATCATAAAAATATCAGTGTTATTTTTGTATGTCAAAATTTAATGTACGGCGATGGTAAATTACGCAACTCACGTGTCAATAGTCAATATCATTTAATGTTTAAAAATTTAGCCGATGTTAGAAATATGTATACTATCGCCGATAATAAACAAATTAATCGCGAGGTATTTACATCTATTTTAGATGATGTAAATAAAGACCCTTATGGTTATTTATTATTTGATAACGCGGCAAATAGTTATGAAAATACTCGCGTACGCACTAATATATTTCCTGGAGAAAATACATTAATTTATAACGTGTAAAAAAATATTTTTTTTTATTTTAATAAAAAATAATAAATCTATATTTGTTGTGTGATTTAATTTTCACGTTTATTTTAAAATAAGATGCGGCGGTGAAAACATCAGGAAATGGGTAAAAGGCAAAAAGGGCGAAAACATCAATTAGGGGGTTTTTACGATGCTTTTCGTGCGAGACAAACAAATCAACTGAAATATTTATATCAGAGGAAAAAAAAACAAAGGGGTAGTGGTGTTAAACCGCGGAAACGAACAGTTGGTAAAATTCTGTATAACTCAGACTGGTAAGATGGGTAAAAGGCAAAAAGGCGGGTTTATAAGGTTATTCATGCCAGACAAAATCTTACCTCCGGAATTTAGAAGACAAAAAGGGGGGTCAACCGTTTACGCCCCCGGGTTGCGTGGCAACTACTGGAATTACCCCAACCATGCTATGATACAAAGAGGTGAGGGATTGAAAAAAAGACAAAGAGGAAATGGTTTGAAAAAAAGACAAAGAGGAAATGGACTGAAAAAAAGACAAAGAGGAGGTGTTTTGAAAAAAAGACAAAGAGGAGGTTTTGGGGGGTTGGTAGCTATAGCGAGTCTGCTTGGTAGCGTAATTTAATGTAAAAAAAATTATTTAATAAAAGATTCCATAAAATTACGACAACATTGTTGACTTTCTTTTTTACTTTTACATTTTTTAATTATTAATTTATCGACTACACTACCAAATTTAAAATCTATCTTTTTTTTAAAATTTATTTCGTTTTTTATTTTGATTTTATTGTTTTTCCATTTCCACCAGTGGGTAGCATTTTCTATGTTTTTACATTTTTCGTATAAATATAATAAACTCCAATAACCACAAGTATACGTTATTTTTGATTGTAATGGTCGTTTCTGCACGTAAATAAATTTCTTTCGTTGTTTTTTTGCATATTTCACCCAATAATCACGACGATAAAAATCAATTGATTTTGCAAAACTATCGAAAAAATACATTTTATCACCGTTCAAATAAATAGCTACCCAATGACGACCATCCGAATCACTTTCGTCCGTATTCCATATCCAGCAACAATTTTCCGTTATATTTTTAGGTAGCACGTCCGCCGGAAAAGCACCCAAAAAATATTTTTTTAATATAACATTTTCAGACGCTAGCTTTTCAATTTCGTTAGTGTATAGAAAACGTTTTAAAAAACATACGAATTTACATTTTTTTTCACCTTTCATTCAGATCTTTTTCTACCGCGAGCTTTTTGACGCGCTAAAACAAAATCCCGATTCTCGTCTAAATTATATATATTTTTTTTTTCCGGGAATAAAAAGGGTGTCGAGAAAAAGGGAGTCGTCTGCTGCACTTGAGGTTGCCCCTCCTGAGCTTGTCTCGCCTTCGGAATCGTATTGTTTTGAGCTGTAGTGTTGTCTCAACGCATTATTTTTAATGATGTTGGCAGGCATATTTTTTTTTATTTTTAAGTATTTTAAAGCAATTCTTCGTTCATTAACGTTTAACATAAATTGTTTACTTGCATTGTGTGATAAGTCGTATATTAAATCTGCGCGATTAATGTTTCTACCTCCCATTCGAAGAGTGTGGTTTTTCAATCCTTTTTTATTTAAAAATTCTATTATTTTTTTTTCAGCTGATGTTTTTGTTTCTAGAGTTTCCTCTGGTTTTTTTTCTTTTTCTTCTTTTTGTTTTGCATCATCTCCAATTAAATTGTCGGCTTTACGTTTGAGAGCATTTTTTTGTTTTAAAAAACTCACCATGCTTTCACCGGCATGTTTGTTTTGTTTAACAGCGTTTTCCATCGCCTCCTTTTTTTCTTCCAACTGAAATTCATCTTGTTTGTGTATTCCTTGAAGTAATTTCTTATTTTCATGATCGTTTTTTAAATATTCAAACATCTCGTTCAATTTAACAGCATCAATTAATTGTAATTTATTCATTTTTTTCTTTTTCAAATTTACTTAAAAATTTAAGTGCTCTTTCAAATACAATGCTGAGACAATGATCCTCGCATAACATGATCTTAAGATCATTTGAATTAATTTTTTTGGACACCATTTTTTAAAGTAAATATAAATAATCATCGTTGCATTTTACCGGTATTTTTTTTTCCACAATATTTTTAGCTAAAAATAATATTTTTTTTTTTAAATTTTCATCGTATAATTTATGCTTTTTAATCATATTTACTTTAAAAAATTCTTTAAGCGAAGGGATGAATTTTTTTATTTTTTTTTCCTTTTCTTTTTTCAACAAATGATGATATAATATTAATGATTTTAACACACCCGTTTCATTTCCATCATCATCACCATCATCATTATCATCATCATCATCATCATCATCATCATCATCATCATCATCATCATCATCATCATCATCATCATCATCATCATCATCATCATCATCATCATTATTATCATCATCATCATCATTATCATCATTCAATTCATTTTCTGAAAAATCAAATGATTCGTGTTTTTTTTGTGTTTTTGTTTTTTGTTCATTTTCTTCTTCTTCTTCTTCTTCTTCTTCTTCTTCTTCTTCTTCTTCTTTTTTTCTTTTTTTTTCTTCTTTTTTTTTTTCTTTTTCATCCATTTTTTTCAAGCAAATTTCGACACTGCTGGATGAACTATAATATGTTCTTTATTTAAATGTGTTGCTTTATCAATTATATTTCCTGACCGTATAGTTTTAATTATTTTTTTTTTTCCCGTTAGCTTTTTCCATGGCAAGAATTAATACGGTTATGAGTATGTTTTTTTATTTCTCATAAATTTATACGTCGTATAACAAACGAGCTGGTGTTTTCATTCCGACTTTTATTTCATTACGAAATTCACCAATGTAGAAAATGTTTCCCGCAGGAGTATCAACTGAAAAATTCATGTGCACGTTAACAACACCACTGGGGCGGTTAGGTAACACTTTCAAATGTGTGTCGGAATTTGTACTCAAATCAAAAGCTAAAACACCAAAACCGTTTGTAAATTGGTTATAAGTTATCGGCATTTCAGAATGATCTCTATTAAGAACATTACGTAATTGTTCGTATGCTTCAACTGAATTTTCTATTGTCCCAATAGACACACTATTTACTGTAACGTTTACATTTGAATAGTTCTCCCATTGGAAATTAAACACATTCGTACCCATCGTACCAGCAAAATTGTCACGTCTCACGTACACTATAAATAATCGAACAGGGCATGATCCATTAAACACATCGTTTTCAATATGTGTTCTTCGAAGAGCAGCTATTGACGATGTTACTGTGCGAAATGTTGTCGAATAATATCGCGCTTCTTGCGAATCAGTGACAAACGCTGTGTTTAAAGCGTTGCTCAACTGGTCTTTTGGTTTGTAAACAGGTACACGTATATGAAGATCTTCAAATGACATTCTCATATTAACAAAATCTACATCCGCGTGATTCGCACCCATGAAAAGAAGTGCATAGGGTGCTCTTACATATTTTAGTTCCAATTTGAAAGCTGACGGTAAAAAAACTTCACCACCCAATTCGCTAAAACACGGTAGATCAATTTTATCAATAAGTTGTACTTGGGCTAGATTGTTCAGAAGATTACGTCTATTTACACTCCCCACATTATTTCCTAGTTGGACATTCATCTGCGAATGGGTATCAAAATAACCGCAATTTATTTGCTGTGAATCTTTATACATTTTAGGCGTTTCACGGGTGAGAATTTTCATATATGACGCATAATAATTAAAATTACTCGCTGGTGTAATTAAACATTCATTAATCTTCAATTCTGCAGAGCGCCACCCAGTACGGAGAGGAAAAGGTGGTGGTGTAAAATTAGCGTTTTGAAAAAGAGCAGCAGCATTATTTCTTAATGATATTTTCGCATACATTCTTGCATCACTTGTTTTCATTAGTCCCACGTTATTTCCTTGTCGTTTAAATGTGTACGCGTCTGCAAAAGGTGTGTTGGGAATAGGGTGTATCACATCTGTGCGATTTTCCGTAAAAAGATCATTAAAAGGTGTAGGTTTAAATAACTGTAAAGGTTTTGAAAATAATGTCTCGTGTTGATCAACCTCTTGATCACGTGTTTGTTCCATTTTTTAAAATTAAATATTAACTTTAAGGATCCCTTTTGTCGTATCCAATAACTTCGGCAGAAACATACCAAGTGCCATACCCGCACCAAACCCACTACCTTTTTGTTGTTTTCTTCTTGTTTTTCTTCGTTTTTTTATCTTTTTTCTATTGCGCACCATATTGCTAGTGGTGAAACAAACAAACCAATAATGATTTTTTTTTTTTTGACAAACATTTTAATACCTATAAAAACTTTTTTTCACATTTTTTAAAAAAAAAGGAAAATAAAATTATCTATTTAAAATACGTAAAAGTTCAGGATGTAAAGTATCTTTTTTTCTTTTTTTTGCAGGTTTTACATAATTTTGCTCGTGTTTTTCATCCATATTAGGAGGTAGCCCCACGCTACCATTAAGTAAAATTTCTCCTTTAGTTTGTTTTGTTTCTTGTTTGATTACAAAATAATCTCGATTATACCCCCCACCATTTCTTCTTCCTCTTAATAAATCCAAATAGTCTTTTTCATCTAATTGTGATGTTTTCTTTTTATTGTTCATTTTTTTACCCTCTCTTATTACTTCTTCTCTTCAAACAAATTCAATGTGACTGTAATTTCTTCATCACGCATTCTTTTATCACTGTCTTTTTCATATACGATAAAAAATTGAACCTTTTTTTCCATAGTATTTGATAATAACATTAACGGTAATTTTTTTTTAGATTCTGTTTTTTTAGGGTTTTTTTCATCGTGAAAGAATAATAAACGTTTAGACAATAACATATGTTGATCAGCTGGCGATGCTATTCCGCAATAATAATTATTCCAATAGTTTATATTTTCAATTTTTTTTTTATCACCGTTGGTCTGAATATTAGAAAAATCTAATTTTCTGCGATATAATAAACGAAAATTTCCTCGAATATTTTTACATTCTATAGAATTTAAATTCCATAATACGTTCTTATCACCATATGTATAAGACGAAAAAGGAAATGAAATTTCTTTGCTTTCTATTTCCAACCTGTTTTCTTTCGCTTTAAGACATAATTTAAGCATAATGAACTACACCTTCGATGCTAACAGTTCCCGAATCAAAGGGTACTTTAACACCTACACTATCTTTTAACACTATATGTAACGAAGAAATAGACGCTTTTTTAAATTTTCTTCTAACCGGTACAGATGGTGTGTACATAATTAGTTCACCATTCCCTTTTCCCTGTTCGCTCCAACGAATCGGTACTGTACAAATAAGTTCAGCAGACGAATCACCGATAAAACTTCTTTCAAGCTCATCACAATAAACAAACATTTTATCTAGTCCATCAGATATGTCAGGTAAATGATCTGCTACACGCATGTGTGTTGTATCATAAAGTGTACCTAGTTTTTGCTTAAATGAAAAAATATCATCCGCAAACCCTAGCATAAAAGCTAATTTTTTAGAAATTACCAATGTAAGATAAATAAAAAAATTCGCAGTTGTACCCTTTATTGACGTAGTTGACATATGATAATAATCAGAATCTTCCCCATCATATGCTGCTGGTTTTCCATTGACAGTGATTGTATCGTTTTCTTGATTTACCCAATATTCGCACCCTACGTTCGCGATTATTTTTACTTTACCGCTCGTTGTTAACATAAATGTTATATCGTATTCATTTAAAGCGTTATTTAAATACCGCAATAAATTTTCTAAAGTATAGTAACCCTGTGGAATAATGAAAGCATCGCTAGTCACAGTCATATGGGAACTCACGTATCCCTTTCTTGCCGCACTATATTTCCAATCATAAAATTGAATTTTAAAATTAAACCAGCAAGAATCATCAGCGATATTTTTCGTCGTTCCCGGGTAAGAAATTTCTGTTAATTCAAAAATCGCATCGTGATTTATCGCATCAATCGGTTCGGCTAATTTCATTTCAAATTGATTCGTGTAATTTACCCCACCATCATCTAAAACAGTATTGCTTAAAATTTGCAGATTCATAATGGTTGTAATTCTTCGCGATAAAATATCCCCGTAATTTTTTCACCGTTCAAATCCACCAATTCGTACGTCACAGGATCCGTTACAAATACTTTTCTGATTTTGAATTTTTCGTTCGTCCAACGTCGTAGACTGCTTTTCTCAAAAATATTCGTTTTTCCACGTGCTATTCGCACAAGCGTTCCTTCTTTCAACACGTTTTTAGTAAAAATGACGGGGGTTATCATTTTACGTAGTAATATATTTTTAATTTTTTTTTGTTTTTTACCCTCACGATAAAGCTCGTAGGGTGTGGCACCACCCAAACTTTTATGCGGTGAATTATTGTATCTTTCGAGAATTATGGGAAAATAAGTGTGATAATCATACCCGCCCGTCATCGTTAAAACACGACGTACCATTATTTTTAAAGTTTGAATTACTCTTTCGACGTGAGAAGCTTTAATTTCTCGGTTGAACGTGTGAAAAACTTCAAAATTGTACTTTTTACTCAAAGTTTTACGAATTATTTGAAATTCTGTTCCTTCATCGCATTGAATTTTTTTAGGAACCCCATCTTTTTTTAGAATTTTTTCCATTTTTTCCGCTGTATTTTTTCCCGTTTTTTTCTTTAGAAATT
Organism: Corallium rubrum; assembly: GCA_964035015.1. NCBI lineage: Eukaryota > Metazoa > Cnidaria > Anthozoa > Scleralcyonacea > Coralliidae > Corallium > Corallium rubrum. The sequence continues at coordinate 52,780 of CAXIUP010000126.1, forward strand.
CCACCCACACATAACGCGAATATACATCAATACACACAAGCCAATAACGAAATTGACGATTAAATCTCGCCAAATCTTTATTTTCTGCTAAATCAATTTCCCACTGATCGTTCTTTTCACTCACATGAATATTTAATCGTCTATATTTTTTTCTAGCCAGTTTATGTTGTTTATATTTTTCTAATTGTTCCAATTCTAATGTTTCTCCTTTTAAAAGTCGCGATGCTTTTTTAATAAAATCTTCAGTAAACACCGTTTTTCTTTCTTTTTTTTTCTTCTTTACCATTTCTTCACGTTTTCTAAAATAAAATAAAAGAAAACGCAATTTACTCCTTTAACTGTTCGCAACAACACGCTCAACAACACGTCTGATATCTTCAAAACCCCTATCGTTTATAAGACTGACAAAATCTACTTTATCAGCTGATTCTAAATTCTCATTCATCTCATCATTATATCTACAGATACAATCTTCTAAACTTAAATTTTTCGATGTCGAATAAAAAAAAATTAATTCAGCTAAAGCATACGAATTTAATTTATTCACATCATCAAACGAATTTACTTTATTCACATTACACTCTACATCTGACTCACACGCTATTATTTGTTCTTCATGAACATTTTTTCTTTTCTTCAACGATGCTGGTGTTGTTGTTGTTGTCGTCGTACTTGTTGATTTAGCAACAGCCTTTCTTTTTCTCCCACCAGCGTTGCCACACACATCGTGATGAAAACGACTCAACTGTGTAGAAATTCCCAAGAGCGAATCTGTTTTTTTGAAGGAGAAATTCCCCCATTCATCTATCCATTCTTCTTCTTCTTCTCCTCCTTCACCATTCCCCGATGTATGCTCCACAGGTGGTGCTTCATTTTCATCAAACAATAAATCAACGTCAGGAATAACTTCCTTCCTTTTTTGCACGACTGATTCACCAGTTCCAAACTCACTAGAACGTAACACCAAACGAAGCTCGTCATTTTTGTAATTTCGATAACGCGAAACCACAATATGAACATTTTCGCTCCAGTTAAATTGCCCATTAGCTTGTTGAATAACGTTAATCAATTCGGGAATTGACTCCATCTCCAATTCCATCATCGATTGCATGGTAAATTTTACACATGCTTTACTCGTTGGGTATGCCTTCGCTAAAATGGGTTTACTGTTCTTCTTCTGAAGAGCCACCACTTTTTGAGAAAGATCTGCGTACTTTTGAAGCACGCGTTCGTTGCTCAAAAATTGTTTCAAATATAATTCCATCCCGTGGGTGATGACGAAGAAAATTTTTGAAAAAAAATGTTTGACGATTTGATATTAGTTTGACGGTTCACTCATCTGACGATTAAATGACAAAAAACGTAGCGCGTTCTCTGCTTTATATATTAAATAATATTTTAATTCAGCGTATAAAAAAATGATTTTTTATATATTCATCTACTTCATTTGTAAAATCATGCATTCTACTCAACCCCCAATAATATTTATGCGGGAGATCGAGAAAACCCACGGGTTCAAAAATAACTTTATCACAATCTTTTCTAAAATAATCTTTTTCCACACCGATTATTTTAAAATTATATGATGATTTAATTAACAAATATAATTGTTCAGACTGAATCGGTTTTGCATAAATTTCACCTGTATTAATTTTACAAAGAATATCACTATAATCACTATTAACACGCATTTTTTGTTTTTTTTATTTCTCTTTAGATTACATAACTACAGTCGTTTACTAAGCTGAATAATAATGTTTTTATCGTTGGGTAAAATAAAGTTTATATATCGTCGATCACACATAAATTCACCCCACGAACGCACATGAACGAGTGAATCTAAATTTTTTGTTCTTAGTTCAAAATATCCATAAGTACGCCAATCACTCAACGCTACGTGCACATAATTGCGAGAATATTTTTTACAATTTTTCACTTTTTTTTTAAAAACATATTGTGAATCTTTTAATCTATCTAAATGAGTCGCTCCGCACTTTTTCTTACAATTTTTATACATGCAAATTTCACGTGTTCTATACATATAATTACAATATAAATAATTTTCCTCATCATCATCAACCCTATCCAATTCCCATTCTAAATTTTTTTCAATAAACGATGTTATTGCCTCAATTGAATATTCTATTTTTCTCCTAGCCAATAACATACCCAAAGGATTATGATTTTCACAATAAAATAGAAAAATTAACACCAGCGTACGCAACAATTCTATATCGAACAAAGCAAAGCTTGTAAACACACATTTAAAAATATCAGGTGCAATAGTAAACAGAAAATACGCTGTCATGAAAACTCTTTCGCCATACTGCGTGTTAATTCTGATTAATAATTGTCGTAGTAAATTATTTAACGGATAGAGTACTTCACCCGTCACACTATTTACACAATATAATTTATGCTGGTACATCGCGTGTTCTCTTCCCTCGACATCAAAGTAAATATTCATAAAATAAGAGTGATCCGAATAAAAATTCACGTTACAATTACGCATTCGCTTCAACATTACACCGTCTGACATTGTTCGATACACACACCATTCACTGCTGTTCATCTTCGGTAGTAAATATTCCCAGCCATTTTCTAAAATAATATAATCCCCACCATCCTTGTACAAATATACGCTGTTGCGAAATGAATAATCTATTTTGTCGGTGTCGTCGTCGTCTTCTTCTTCTGGTGACCTTCTTTTAATTCCCAAAATATAATTGCCCTCATAATAATCCAACACACCGGCTATCCAATACAACATCCCCATATAACGTGACGAAAAACGCCTCATTTCAGGTATTATACAGAGTAACATAGATAATTTAATAACTGGTTCAACGGTATTCATTTTCATACGTCCGCTATGATCGCGTTTCGACATTGCTTTGAAATTGTAGAAAAAAAAACAAAAAAAAAACAGAAATCCATGTATTTTGGAAATGTAAATTTTTTATTTTTGAAATTATATATAACAGATTTTTTTATTCGGATTTTCAAAAAGAAAAAATGGCTGTCATATATACTGATGACAAAATCACTATTGACGGTGGAAAAAGCCATCCAAGTATCCTGTTTCGACGTGTAGTGTCTAATGCGTGGTGGTGCTTTTTAGCCAAACAAGGAAATAGCAAAATGGGCCTGTATAGAAATGCTAAACTGGGGTTCTTTAAAAAGTTATTAGACAAAATACGATATCAACCCTCTGTAAATTTTATCATCGATTCTTATGGTATTGGTATGGAAGGCGAATCGGCAGAAGCTAAAACAGAACGTGAGCAGAAATATCGTTTAATATGGGTAGTCGAGAAAAAACATATCACTGACTTCGAAGCGGTGTTATTATGGTGTGATGTATGGGATGATGCAGTCAGTGCAGACGAATTAGCCAACACTGTGTACCATGTGCATCCAGAAACTCAAAAAATATTTACACCGTCAAAAATAGAAGAAAGTTTTAAACATGTTTATTGTGAAATTAAAGACATTATAAAACAGTGAAAAACTTTAATAATAAGACGAACATGAACTAACTAACCCACTAATGTTTTTTTAAACGTTCTATGTTAATAAAAATGTCTCGGATGTACGTTCTAATGTTAATAAAATGTCTCGGGATCTTGGTTAATTGTTCATTTCATTTTCTTCTTTTTTTTCTTCTTCTTCTTCACATGGTTGAATATTCTTGTTGTTATATTCGCATGATGGTTTTCGTTCCTCGTATATCTCACTCTGCAGGAAATAAATCTCCTTGAAATTTTGGGCTTCGCGCGACTTCACGACCATGTGGGTTATCTCGCCATTTTTTTTCGTCCAAGTTCTTTTTTGGATCCACCATTCTTTATCGATTAGCCAATCCTCCAAGATCGTTCCATTTTTCAACGTGGTGACATTATAGTAGTCGTCTGCGTTCATTATTATCTCCCAATTCACTTCCCCACTCGTTACGAAGATACTCCAACAACAACTGATCGTCACGGGTTACCATGTTTACTTATAAAATGTATGTTAATTTTTTTCCCTTTCCAACACTCAGTGTCACTACGCAACAAAGTGTTTTGTTTATATACAATGTTAATTTTTTTCCCTCACGTTCCAACACTCAGTGTCACTACGCAACAAAGTGTTTTGTTTACATAATACAACAGCGTCGGTGTCGGCGGCGATCTTTCCACATTTCATGCGTTGTATACCTGCCGACGTGCATTTTGAAATTTAAAATCAAATCGGGATCATCTACAGTCGTCCAATAATGAACATACTTCATTCTTTTCTTTGCTAGTGATGTTAAATTAATCACGTTGAAATAAACTACAGCTTCGCCCTTGTTAAAAAAATCTTCCTTCACGATAATAACTTTCAAATATGTGTGCGTACATTGTTTCAACTCAGGATATATTTCATTGTACGCTATATTTCTTCTTCTTAAAATATGTTCCCCCGCCATCAAGCAGCTCTAAACTTATCTTTTCTCTTATTTAGTAGTTTCATAACCGCAGCAAAACACTTTTTGAACTCTTCACTCTCTTCCATACGCGTTATACTTATAGATAACTCCTCAAGGGAACAATCATTGATAATAAATTCATCGTTATCCGAATCATTATCATCAAAGATAATTTTCTCACACTCCTCCTCCTCCCTCTCCATCTGTAAAAAAAATTTGATATTCTTGGAGGTTTTTTCTATATATATTTTAATTGATTCTATCCAGTTTTTTCTCAAATTATGTATTCCTTGAGTTATCTCAAAATTATGTATTCCCTAGGGGTCCTACTTTCGGTTTCGAATGTCAATCATCCCAAGGGTGTGAAAAAAAATTTGATATTCTTGGAGGTTTTTTCTATATTATATATTTAATTGTCCAGTTTTTTTTTCTCAAATTATGTATTCCTTGAGTTATCTCAAAATTATGTATTCCCTACTTTCAGTTTCATTTTTTGAATGTAAGGTTCCTACTTTCGAAACCTCCTACTTTCGCTTTCGAATGTCAATCATCCCAAGGGTGTAAAAAAAATTCAGTTTCGAATGCCAATCATTTTTTTGAGAGTTCCTACTTTCGAAACCTCCTACTTTCGCTTTCGAATGTCAATCATCCCAAGGGTGTAAAAATTATTCAGTTTCGAATGTCAATCATCGAGTTTTTTTGATAAATTTCTCACACGGTTCGAATGTCAATGACCTCTTGAAAAAAAAACAAAAAACCTGTCAATTATATATTTTTTTCCTTCGTAAAATCCTCTTTTACCAACTTTTTTCACACACAATTCATTCATTCCATAATTTGTTTTAACAATATATTTCTTCGTAAGTCATTTAAATAATCTTTAGCAACTTTTTTACGCGCTTTCTCTCTTTCACGCAATATTGATTCAATATGCAGCCACACAGCAGTACGTAAACAACCATCTCCTTCTATATTATTCTCCCGTAATTTCTGAACGAAAAATTCCGCCGTTTCACATATCAATTTGTCAAGTAGCAACGTCGTGTCCGTTCCCTCCGACATCTCTCTAGCCAATAAAGCAAAGCAACAAAACACAAATGGTTTTTTTAAAAAAATCTTTATTTTACAACGATCCTAATAATGTTAACAGATAAAAAATCTCTGCAATCCCAACTAAAATAACATTTCTATCAACATAATCACCACAAAGAAAGAAATAATAAAAACTTAGGAAAAAAAGTTTCTCGCAAACGAAGAATAAAAACATGTTCGTTATTCGTTGTTTAATTAATATATATACCGCAAGTTCATCTACTATATGGTGTCTGTTCATTGTTTCGTCTGTTCGTTGTTTCGCAGTGTGTAAGCTGACAAACTGTGATGATCAACTTGAAAATTCAATGCTCGCACGTCAATCCCCTGCTGAGCACATCTTCTATCCACGGCTACTTTTAATTGTGCGTTAACTACCGCCGTCTCTTCTCTAACAATTTTTTGTATTTCTTGCGGAATTTCCACTGTTCTCAACTCTCGTGCACTGTTCAAAATTTTAGCGGCGGTTATCTCTTCCCCTTTCTTTTCATATAACGATATGATAACACACGCACTAGGTTTTTCACCGATCTCTTGCAACCTTTCTGCAATACGTATCGTTATCTGATTGTGAATAACAGCTGTTTCTTCTTCCAAAATCGTGTCAACCAGAGTTTTAATGATATCATGTTGTAACGCCATTCTTAATATTTTTTGATTTATACCTACCAACCAACCAAACCCCTCTTTAAATAATAGATCTCGATCAATTTAAATTTCAAAAAAAAATTTTTTAATTAACATAACCACTTAACACCCTAAATCACCTGATTACAATTAAATTTTAACAATTACACGAATAGAAATCAAATTGTTTAAGATCGTTCCAATTCCATATAGAAATCACATTATGTTCATAACTGTCATAAATGCAATAATCAAATAATTGCTGTTCCTTAAATTTAACACTACATGTCTTCACTGCCGTCAAACATTTCCGAATCAATGTATAACGATGTTCCCAACTTGTTGGTGGTGGGTCATCTATCCACTGAACCGCTTTCATCATCACACTCGCTATTTCTCGAAGATCTCTCTCTTCGTTCATGGGTAGAAACGTATAGATCTGTGGAAGAATACTCAACATCTCGGTCATGACAGGTTGAAAACTAGTTAAATATCCCATTAGAGTGTTAGAATTAACATTAGTGATAGAATTACTCTTTGCCATACGATCTTCAGTTATGCAAATTCGTGTTGAGAGAGTACTCAGCAATTCATTCAACTTCTTCTCCAATTCGTCTTGCTCAAGCGGTTCAAGTTGAATATTCATTCCCTCGAAGACTCCTCAAAAGATTTCATATAACCCAATATATGCGTGTTCCACTTCGCAATAAATTGCGTGTCTCTAATTTTATTAAATTGTTCAACATCTACACCCCAATAATGTCTCTCATAAGGTATAGCACATTCATCATCTAAATATATGGGTAGTAGAACTTTACGTGGTACCTCGCAGCAGTCGTTTAAAAGCGGTTCACTCACCCTTACTCCTTTAACACGTACTCGCTCACTACCGCATATTAATAGAGGTACGACTTCGTCCAGCATCATTACTAGGCAACCGTAATATCTGTATACAGGGACAAATCGATAAGGCATTTTTTCTCACGTCTTGTTCAACCAAGTCACAAATGCGCTATAAAAAAAAAGTTATAAAACAAAAAATTAAGAAAAGGAAGAAAATATATAAAAGAAAATGTTGTAATGGTATAAAAACAAATCAAAAGGGCGGTGTAAAATTTGATTTTTGGTAGAAAAAAAAAAACCAAATTCTTTTAAAAAATACTTTTAAATACAATTAACACAAGAATTCCTAATCACACGCTTTTTTCCTTTTGTTCAAACATGGGTCTAAAAGGTAGAAAAAAATATAGAAGAAAAAAACCTAAAAAATATTCCCGAAGTCAAAAAGGCGGATGGCAGTCAAAAATTAAAAAAAGGCATTTTTCTCAGAAAGGTGGCGCACCCTGGTGGCATTTTGACTGGTGATAAAAAAATGTAAACAAATAAAATAAACATTTTTGTTTTACAATTATCCCGTGTATTATTTATTTTATTCTAATTTAAAAATAAAAATATTACTAACAGCTTCATTTACATGTCGGTGAAAAAATATTACTAATAATCACACGTCTAAGATTTCACAATCACTTCAGCCTGGCTAGCGAGAGCGATACATCCGGTGTAGTGCTACTACTGCTGCTCCTTTGGCTGCTCCTACTACTACCCACTACTACTAACACACACACCAAGCCGCACACAACACACGCACGCAGAACAATAAACCACACACTACCACCACCTCCCAACCTTCCCCAACACACACCCCACACACCCCAAAAAAAATCCGCCCCATACCCCCCTAAAAAACAACAACATGCTAATAAAGAGAGCCAACACCCACTCTCGAACACCCCCGGCCAAAATTATGCTAATTTTATATCAGCTCAACGCTGATTGGCTAATGAAAAAAATACTGCAATCTGATTGGTTAATAACTAGTGCCAGACCCCAACACATAAAAAAAAATGTTCTCTTCTCTAACACTACTTATATCTTTGAAATCCTGTAGTATCGATTAGTGGGGGGGGGGGGGGGCTAAAAAGAGAAGGGGGGCTTCTTTTTTTTTCTGCTTCCAAAAGGGGGGCTTATTAGAGAGGGGGGTTTAAAAGAGAAGGGGGGTTAATACAGAAATTACGGTACTACCAAAATTTGGGTACTGGTCAAACGAAATGCAGGTTCTGTGTAATGGTTGTATGTGCAACATGCTGAAAGGATTGCTTTTTCTCATTTGTCTCTGTATTGTAAGTGCGGGGTTCAGGGAAGATCTCCACAACCATATACAGAAAACAATCGCAGAATCAGTAACTCTTAGAAGTGAACGAATTTCGTTCTGCCACCGGCCTCCTCCTGGATTCACTCCACCCGATCAACTGGTTGAGGACGCAGTACCACAGCATGAATTATACAACATATATTTTTTCCCAGACATATTATTCTGGGATCCTTTGTCGAGAAGTCCTTTATTGGGAGCATTACTACAAAGTTCAAGGGAGGCGTGTTCAGGAAAGAAAAGTTATCTGAGACCCGTTGTATGGAAAGATGGAAAAACAGAAAGGGACAATCCACAGTGGCTTTATGGGCTGACACCTGTTATATTAGTGAGTCGCATATATCGTTGCCAGTTACATAATCATGAAGTAATTGCTCATGATGGCGATGTATTGATGCAGCTGCTTAACAGAGACCGTTCCCCTTCTTTGTTGTCGCATGTAACTGGTATGACAAGGGAACTTCAAAGAACAATATCGTTGTACATTTTGTCAGGCTTGAAATTTTCTGAAATTGAAAACATTTTAAAACAACAACTTTGGAACAGTTTGAGTGAAAGGTGTAAAACCTTACTTACGCATTACCAGAGCATTGCCATTGGTACATTTTCGCCAACTAATTTGAACAAGGAAATAAAGGACATATGGAGTTCACCCAGCAATGATTTTATTGAAACTGTTTTTCTTGCTGATTTTATGGATAAAGAGAAACTATATACAGCCAGGATGATTATGGAAGTTGAAGCAGAGAGTTGGATATCAATGGATCATACTTTCAAAGTAGCCTGTAACGTCGGTATTAAACGGAAATCTGACAACAAATGGGAAAACTTGTTTGACTCCTTATTCTGTGTGTTGAATGAAAAGGGACAAGTCATGGGCTGGCAATTAACAAAAGGGACTTCTTTTGAAAATGTCAGGAACCTCGTGCAAGGAATCAAGGAACGTTGTGGTTCCATCGATCGGCATATCCAAACATGTTACATTGACAATTGTTGTACATGGAGAAAAAAACTTCAAAGTGTTTTTACCAATAGTTGTGCTGTGAAATTGGATGTCTTTCATGCAGTGTGTAGAATTGTGACCCAGATGCCAAAACACGACATCCAATTTATGGAGCCTGTGCTGGTGACTTTGCAAAAGTTTTCAGGGATAGTGAGGATTCGGGACCCAACAGGACAAAACCAACGCCTACTTCCAAGGATTGCCTTGGAATTAGGCGTTGGTTTTGTCCTGTTGGGTCCCGAATCCTCGCTATCCCTGAGAACTTTTGCATTTGTTTCAAGAATTTAGATGAATTTGAAGCTAAATGGAAAACCATAACATTTGAAGACAGTCCTATATTAACTGTAAAGGCACTAGATGAAATCCGAAAACTAAGAAAGCACATCAGTGAAGAGTGTATTTCAGATATTCCTGCAGGATGTGGTTCTGAGAGAAACGAAAACCTGCATAAATGGCTGAGAGCTGCAGTAAATCGGAACAGGCTTTCTGTAACTATGGCTTTAGCTTTGTTTACCACATATTTCTATGCGTGGAATAAAAAACGGGTGCGTGGTAATAAAGAAGTTATACCGCCAATTGACTGTTTGATAGGCGAAATCCCTGATGACCTAAATAGTGAAACATTTGGAATTCCACTTAAGAATGCAACTCAAGAGAACTTGCCAAGGAGCAATATACACAGCATCCGTTTAGCATTGACACATCTGATGTTGATTTGTGTGATCCTGGGATGATGACAAATGAGACAGACGACCCAAATAATTTGACGAAAGATAAGCTACTTTATATGAGCAGGCTATAATGGGCCTTTCTGAAAACAGAACATTACCAGAAAAAGTTGTTACCCTGAGAGAAAAACTTGTTGAGGAGTGGTTGACAAACAGAGAAGATTATCAGAAATTCCTTGTGGACACTGACCTTGAAGAACAAGCTGAAGAATTTAGGAGTGTTGGAGTGTTCACCGGACAGTTAGGGAATATGATGTTACTGGGTTTGGCAAATGTGCTCCAGATGCTAATGGTTGTATTTACATCAATGGAACATTTCTCCATTATCCCCATATCATCCAGATCAAGACCTCTGATTGAAACACCGATATACCTTGCTTTTAATCATGCAGGCCCAGGACACTATGATGCTGTAATTGTCAGTAACGAAATCCCAGAAAGGAACATTGATGGTGTCAAGCCTCCCAGTGGTCAAGAGGTGGATGTGGATAATACTGCAAAAACATGTCGCTGTGGAAAAGGAGGTGCTAAAAAAAGAAACGCAGATGGAAGCCTCAAGTCATTTTGTGTGCAGGTTCCAGGTGAACGCAGAGTATCTTGCCCTTGTTTTCTGGCACAGCAAGGATGGGATGATTGTAACTGCAACAACTGTGGCAATTATTAGACAAACAAGTCAAGTCTGAGCACAAACATGACTCAAAAGTGCAAATACATAGGAAGAGAGAGCAGCAGTTCGTACCTAGAAATAAAGTACATAGTTTGGACCTAATTGCCCAAAGGAATGTTGAAGTCGCCACAAATACATCTTGGTCAGAATTTGAAACTCTTCTATTTGAGGTTATCTTGAACACAGTCAGAAATAAGACTAATTACAACATGATGCAGTTAGACGATGTTTTGGGTTTGACGACAACTTTTAACACGCTTTGTAACATAATCAACGATAACTCCTTGCCATTACCTGTAAATATCAAAACTAAAAAACAAGTGCAAGGAAAGATAACACATTTAAGGCAACAGACTATTCTTTTCAGAGAGGTGTATATGAGACAAGTTGAATTTAACCTTAAATTCAACATTTAACTTTGCAACCACTTTGTATTGCATTTATTACCCATTAAGATTTATACGTTTATTTCTAATTCAGTGAGTGCGCATATCAGGTATAGTGTTAACATTTTCGGTCATGATGTACTGTACATCAAAAGTTCGTAATTTTTGCAATAAATGGCCATTAAGCAGTGGTACATTTTGAACGCCAACTTTTCGTGTATGATTGACTTGCATCAGAATTCTTGCTAATGTACTACTATACATTGCATGATTATAGATTAGGACATATTGCTGCTAATTGGAGCATCCAAAAATCATTCATAATTTGACAATATTTGTATGAATCGATGTTTACAATTTGTGTTACTGGATTAATGCTCATTTTGCAACTTGTACTTAGGAATTTTATACTGCATTTATTAGCTATACATTTGTTAAGGTAAAATACTTTGAATTGAATTAAATTGAATTGAATTGAATTGTAAAGTATTATATTTGTAAATGTTATAACCAAAGTGGGGTGCTTGCCTCTTTAAAATGAGTTAAATTATATTCAAATTCTGAGTTTAGACAGCTTAGTTCTGTTACTGTTGTTTTACACCGAGATTGAGAATAATTTTATAAACAAACGTGCACTTTCTAAATCTATCTTGTTGTTGTTTCTTGTATTGTAATTTTTTTAAGGTATTGAGTTTGCATCATATTCAACATATGATATTGCAATAATTTTGCAATTACTTATCCCGGATACCAGACCTCTGGTATCCAAGGATCCTGTCCAAATTAAGGATCCTGATCCTCAGGACATCATCAGGGATTGTGAACTGCTATAGGGTTGCCAAATGGTGGTTTTTACTCGGGCTACTTGTGGTAGGCCGAGTCTAGGTTTCAGCTTTTTTGGGAGGGAGGGGGGGGGAGGGGTTCCACAAAATTGCATTATTGCATCATCCCGTCAGGCCTTGCGAAACTGTAAGGCATGTTGCGTGCTGGATTTTTTCGAGTTCTTTTACCTTTGATCGAGTTGGGTTGAGGTGTTTTCCGACGGTATTGGTGAATTCATGAGTAGTTTATCAGTAATGTTGCTGACAAGGTTTGTCCATTAAGACAGAATAGACGAATTTATTACAGACGCGAGAAAATGCGCGCCGTGTTGACATAGTACCCATGAAGTTTGACTTGAGGACTAGAGACACAAGAAAGGGCCACAGTATATCAAAGATTAAGAACATACACGTACTGTTTACCTAGTAACGGCTTTCTCCTTGTTTGAATAGCTTTACCTTTTGCAAGTGACCGAGGTATAGTTGATCAGTAATGCGGCTGGCAATTGTCTTCATCATAAACAAAGGCTTACATGTGTTTCGCGATAGACCTAGTACCTAAACGATGACGATCTATTTCAAAACGGGTTAGCCATGGCATTGCTGCTTCATAGAACACTTACAAAATGCAAGTATAATATTATTAAGCACCGAATAGAGCAAATACCGATAAGATATCAATATTTTGAATCGCGTAGGTGTCGCGTGTCGTATTACATTTGGAAACGTGTGTTTCAAAACATGTTAAAATATTTTCTGTTTGTCCGAATTTAAATAAATTCTATATCAAAATGATCGCTTGAATTTGCCGAATCCGACCCTATAGGTTTTGTCTACTAAATATATTAGATCCGTTGTTTAATTTTCAGAAAAACGGACTTGTTTACATTTATACTACATTAGCAATCCTCCGGTGCTTCCTGCACTGCTGCAGTCCATTGCAATTATGCATTGCCATATGGTCTTGCTAGAGTACACATAGGCTACGCCAAGCTTTCAGAAACCAGTAGCCTGAGTGAACGCCTGAGCAGGCGTCTTGTTCAAACATACAAGGCAACTGGGAACTAGAGAGGATAATATTGGTGATATGTAGGTCAAAACCAAACAGTGTGAGGGAAAACATTAATACGCTGTACAGTTGAAAGGCCATCGTTTAAGAAGCCACATAGTTGCCTGCAGAGGTATATTAGGGGCCATCCATTTAGTAAAAACACAACATAAAATCACCGACCTTTCTTTGCTGCAATATTAATACAACCAAGCACTGTTTTCCCCCATGTTTATTTCTATATAGCTTAACCAAGAACGAGTAAAATGGAAATATAATTATCTGCTCCAGAATGAAGACAATAATTTCCCCTTATTTCAGCATTCATGGCTTCCAGCTTCCTGGTTTAATACTATAATAGTGTGGGGTTTTTTGCGTTCCATAGTACTGGAGTACATTTAAGATGACATTTCCGAAGGAATCAGTGAAAATTATTAGCGAACCTTGTGTGCTCACCCCAGGGCCACGCTGCCACACTGCCAAACTTCCACACTGCCAAACTGCCAAACTTCCACACTGCCAAACTTCCACACTACCAAACTTTCAAACTTCCACACTGCGAAACTTCCACACTGCCAAACTGCCAAACTTCCACACTGCCACACTTCCACACTGCTAAACTGCCAAACTTCCACACTGCCAAACTTCCACACTGCCAAACTTCCAAACTTCCAAACTTCCACACTGCCAAACTTCCACACTGCCAAACTGCCACACTGCCAAACTGCCAAACTTCCACACTGCCAAACTGCCAAACTTCCACACTGCCAAACTTCTACACTGCCAAACTGCCAAACTTCCACACTGCCAAACTTCCACACTGCCTCACTGCCAAACTTGCAAACTTCGACGCAAACTCCATGGTTGCAAATATAAAATTGATAAAATTAATAAGTTTAACATTAAAAACGTTTAGACCCGTGTTCAGTTTAAACTAAACTGTGTTCCCAATTATCTAAATTCCATTCTGATGATGCATTCTGTGCTCTTCTACCCGAAGAAGAAGCCTATATATATATATATATATATATATATATATATATATATATATATATATATATATATATATAATTAAGATTTAATGCTGTGTCGCTACTCCGAGTTTCACGCTTTCGTGATCTTCAGGCAACTGACAGATTAGGCTTTTGCTATTCATTATATTACATTGGCTACGTCATTATCATTATTTAATTTGGTGTTTAGTTACGTGTCGACACTTCGAAAATAATTTAGATCGTTTGTTCAAAAAGTTTTCCTTTTTTGCCTTCATCAATAAAAGTTTTTCTTCCAGACATAAATTGCATCATTTTGATCCTGTCTTGTATGCCGCTACGTGCTTTATTACAGACCACTTGATGTGGTGGTCTCGGTTTCCAATCTTCAATTTCCAGATATGTTTCGACAACTTGGTGTCGTTGGCGTATTTTACGTTTCGGAAAGGTTTGGTATGGTTACGATATCTCTGTTTGAAATCGTTGGCCGTTACTCCTATATAGTTCTTTGTTTCTCCGTTGTCTGTTGTCGTTACTTCGGCTTGGTAAAGCAAGTAAACCGAGTCAGGGGCGGATTCAGACTACGTCAACTAAGTCGCGCAACAAAGTGAAAAATTTCAAAGGAAGTAATATTCGTTCTTCGCTGTTTTGCAATATCCAGAGCTCGAAAATACTGCCAAGGGACCTGGGGAAAGCACGTATACTGTGTTCCCAATTATCTAAATTCCATTCTGATGACGCATTCTGATGACGCATCCTTTCGTGTTTTACAAACTCTCGAGAACAATTATAAAAATCGCTTGGTGAACAGCCTCGTGAATTCAATTGTTCTCGCGTGTTTGGAAACCCTGGTAAAACACTCGCACTCGTTTATGAAATATTACATATATTATATATATATATATATATATATATATATATATATATATGTATATATATATGTATATATATATGTATATATATATATATATATATATATATATATATATATATATATATATATATATATATATATATATATATATATATATATATATATATATATATATATATATCAGGGGCGGATTTAACGTACGTCAAACCCGTCGAGCGACTAAGGTAAAAAATCCGAACAATAAATAATCCAGAACACCATGGTTTCAAATTCAAAATTTAAAACAAATCCGGATAATTGGCTTAATATATTCTGTTATTCTGGCCAATCACCACTCGTAATATTAAACTTAAACCAATCCTGAGCGAAATATGTTTATATCTAAAAAAAATAAATTATTGATAAATATCCAATTTTAGCACAAAAAAATGAGGACATCTTAGTTATAGCTGAAAATAAATTTAGAGAACTCAGGCGAATATTTAGAATTAAAAAAAAGCATTAAACAAATTAAAAGAAGTAAAAGAAAAAATTAATGATTTAGAATTAATAGAAAATAGATATAGAAATGAGATTAATCGATTAGCGAGTAAGAAAACAAAAAAATGTAAATAAATGAAATAAATTTTTAAAAAATCAAAAATACACTCTGATCTTCCACATGAAATTTTAAAAAAATTGTATGATGGAAATCGTAGTCGAAGAACTTAAAAATCATGGGATCGATATGGGGAAAGATATTTTAGAAAGTGCAATTGAAGATTGTATTTTAATTCATGGCCTTCTAAATGAAATGGTAAAATACGTTTACAATGGAGTAAATTTAGAAGCAATCTACCGTGCTATGGGGTGCAATGGACTAGGGCAAATTATCGCTTTTTATTCTCTCATCGAAGTTCATTACAAAGAAAAGAAAAAGGATGATAAAGACAAAGATCTAATTAAACATTTAACCCGAATAACAGTATATGATTTAAAAAAATCAAACAAAGATATCATCCGTTTTTTTAAAAAGAAAAAAGAAAACGATAAATTATATTATATTATATAAACAATGCAATTCTATTAGGGATTTTTATTACGTTTTTTTTATTAGAGGTTTTTGATTAAAAAATAAATAAGAATTACGTTCCATCATAACATATATAAGAGAAATGGATTTTTCATTTATTCATAAAAAAAATGAATAAAAAAGAGTTGGATTTCCATGTCAAACTCAAAATATTCTCTTATGATGTTATACGTATGGAAGAAGAAGGAATAGATTTTTGGTATTCTTGTGGAAGATTTGTTCGTGCATTAAATGATCTTTTTTGTAAAGAAAAAGAAGTAATGAGTATAAGTGAAATATATCTTTTTCTTCACAAACGATGTATGAAAAACGGTGGTAAATATTCAAAATTGAGAAGAATTGTTGGAAATTATTACCCTCCAGATCCTGATTTCATTGAAATTTATATGGAATTATTAGACGAACATTACCGTAATTTTACTCCTCATACTAAATCAGTACCGGCACGTATGTATTTCTCTCTTGAATATATTCATCCGTTTTCAGATGGAAATGGACGTGTAGGAAAAGTTTATTCGCAATATTAAGTAGCAATTTATTTTATAAAGTTAAAACATATAAACAACATAAAGAATTATGTAAAGAACTAGAAAGATTACAACGTGACGTTTACGTTTTTGAAGAATGTAACAAATTTAATAAACTGCAAAATATTTTACAATAAAACTTTTTTTTCACCTCTTGATTTTATTTATTAAAAAAATGTATTTCTTTTAAGACTAATCAGTTTGTTTCAATTTAAGTTCCATTTTGTTTCATCTAAGAAAGTTCTTCTCTTTTTCTATGGTCATTTAATAATCGTTTTCTTTGTCTCTTTCTTCTCTCTTTCCTCTTTCTTCTCTCTCTCTACCATGCCTTTTATTCCCTCTTCTTCTGTCCTCTTTCCCAAATATACAACGGTCTTATCGGGATAATCGCAATAACAACACGATTGCTGAATCTTTAAATTTTTCGTTCAGTTTATCGGCAAAATGGGCTACACCTATAAAAGGAGTAAACCCAAAATAAACCATAAAGAAAACAAACAAAACAAGACACTTCACCATCATGACGAAGTGGTGTTGTTCAATTAGTTTCAAACTTTTTAATGAACAAGAATGAGTAAGCTTATATATATACATGTTTCACCTTAACATAATTACCCTTTACTTTATTACATTTTTTTAAAAAATAAAAAAGATATTCATTTAAAAGAAAATAGATAAATCATTAAGATTGGGAAAATAGGTAATACAGATTCCACATAATTTTTTAAAATATTATCCGACCAACAACAACATTCTAAATATATTCGACAAGTCATAGTGCGAATAAAAACAGTAGTAGGGAGAGTTAGGAATACAATAAATAGGTAACATAAATTTTCTCTTAACATTTTTTCCTCCTCACTCATTTTTCTACTTAAATTTACCAATTTATCAGCACGAAACACATAGATAAGGTTATTGCAATTAGTCTGTACTCTATAGTAACGCTGATTTACCTGATGTATATCCTGTTGTATATCAAATATTTCTTCTTCCAAATTACGTAGTATGTGTTCACTTATTCGATTATTATTATAAGTAATTTTGGTTTTATGTGCTAATATTCCATCAGGATTATGATCTTCACAATAAAACATAAAACATGCGGCTAGATTGTAAGTCAATTCAACATCAATTTCATTGAACGGATGCTTGAGACAGTGGTAAAAAAAATAAGGTGAAACAGAATACAGAAAAAATGCAACTGCTAAAGTTTTCACACCATTGTCATTACGAATATTGATCCCATAGGATATACCACAGGTGTACATAAGAACTTTGTAATTTCATTTTTACATCCTAGTAAATGATAATTAGCTTTTTGGTGAATTCTAAGATGTGGGGGTAAAAGATCAAAATAATATTCCTTAACTACATCTGCGTTTTTAGGAAACAAGGAACAACACACAAAACTATCACTAACCAACATCAATTAATTAAACTAGAAGATATTTTCAACGACCAACGTTCATTTCTTTCAGACATATCAGGTATTAAATAACGTTTTCTATTGTTTGTTATAGTCACATAAGGTCTTTTTCTTCTTTTTCTTCATCTCTCCCTTTATACAACCATAAAGGATAGGGGTTACACCGAGTTCGGTACATCCGAGTTGCAATTCGTCTACTCTTTCAATCGTTCTTATAAATCCTCCTTGATATATCCCCAATAGCCCACATAACCAATATAATAAACCAATTTCACGGTGGCGAAATTTACGAAATTCAGGAACATGAATAAGAATCGATTTCAAAGTCTGTTCTTCATCAAGTTTTATTATTTTAGTATTTCCATTACATGATGAACTATCATAATCACGCTTTCTACTCATGATAACGAGTAGGAAAGTAAATACTTCTTATTTCTTCACGAGTATTTATATATTTTTAGAAAAAAAAATTCCAAACATTCTTTCAGTTCTCTTCTTCTCCTTTTTCTATCTGTTCGTCTTCTTCAATGATTTCTTTAAAAAGAAGTAATTGTCTTCGCATATCTTTCTTTTATGAATTCTGCATTTTAACATTTTAATTGTATTAGCAAGTAAAAAACGTAGGTGTCACTATCATTAAAAAATCCAATTTTACGATGTTCATCTATGTCTTCCTGAAACCGATTCACAACTATTTCATTGTTTATCTTCAACTCCTCAATCATTGCGGGTAAAATAATTCCATTTTTTCTTTAAATGATATATCACAATCATTGCATTCTTGAAAGTAAACTTCATTCACCATATCAACAATAATTTCAACGTAACATAGACTTAAAATTTCTTCTATACCACTTGTTTGTTTTTTTTCTTCTTCATTCTCTTTTCTTTTCTTATTATCATGACGTGAAATTGAAGTGACAAAACAACGTTTTGTAGCCATCTTGAACGATAATGGTAAAATGAGGGCTCAATGTCGTGTATTTGTAGTTTTTTTACAACAATTAAAAAAAATATTTTTTTTCATTTTTATTCGTATACCATATTGGAATATTTAGTGGAATATAAAAATATAAATAGCTTTACCACGTAAAAAACCCGAGAAAATAATACGGGTTTATCTGGGACCCAGAATGGAAAGTCATCGAAGTCATCTCGAAGGGGAGATAAAAAAGAGTATGGCGATTCTAGCAAACCGAATTTCAGTGGATGAAATTCTAGCGTGGAATTACCTCGACGATACCGGGAAGCAACAATCAGCATATTGGTGGAGTCACTGCTTGATGTTATATATGTATGATGTGAATTTACTGATCGCATATCTTGGTCATGTAAAAAAAATGTTAGCTGACGGTGGTACCCAAGATATAGAGAATTGCCTTCTTATACTTCGAAAAACCCGAAATATTTATCGTTTGAATCATCCGAACCCACAAGTAATGCAGGGAATAGTAATGATCAAGCAACTGTTGGATAAAATAACGGATATAATTCCATCTACTGACGTTCCATTTACTACAACTGTATATGGATATAAAACACTTCCATATATGACATGGAATGAATGCGTATGTTATGAAATTGAACACGGAAACTAATTGAACAGTTTTTGGGTTTTTTAATATTCACATAATTCATTAGTTACAATTTTCATTCAACACGGAAAACATAAATAAATCATTAATCTCAGCTATTACGGATAAAACATAATGTATATAATCCAATACATCTTCAGCCGTAATACAGTATTGTAGGTCTATTTTTACATACTGCATTGTAAAACATCTCGAGTAAGCGTAACGCTCATATACACTAGGTAATGATAAAATATAATTTGTCTGAACATTTTTTTCCTCTTCGCTCATTACCCTACTTAAATTTTCCAATTTATAACAAAACGTTTCAATTTTTTCTAGACATTTTCTTTGACAGTTTTTATATCGACACAAATATTCCTTGTGAAACTCATAATTTCCCTCTACATTTACTTGCAATTTCTCAACTATGTATTCTCTTATTTTTTCAAAATTAAAAGTAAAATCAACTTCATGTTCTAATACACTGTCAGGATTACGTCGGTCACAAAACATAAAACATGCGATTAAATTATAGAGTAAATCTACATCAATACCATCATGCCTACTACAGCAATGGAAAAAGAAATAAGGTGATATACAATACAAAAAAACGCAGCTGTTAAAGTTCTTTCATCATATCTTTCACAAATATAATGAAAAAACGCAGTTCTTTTTTAACCCCCACTCGCAAATGGTGTATACCTGTACATTGTACTTGTGATTTCATTTTTACAACCCGTTAAATGATAGTTATTACGTTGCGAAGGTGTATGACGATCGGATAAAAGGTTAAAGTAATATTCCTTAACATCGTTTCGAGGGAAAAAAGAACAACGTAAACTACTATCACGAGTCAGTGTCAAAAGGTTTGACCAACAAGATACTCTCGCCGACCATCGTCCAGTTCTTTCAGGCATATAGGGTACTAAATAACGTAAATAATTCTCTATAACTACATAAGGAAGAAGTTGTCTTTCTGTTTCTTCTTCACCTTCACGCGGCTTCCCTCTGTACAACCAAAAGAATAAGCGCAGCGTCGATATCGTGATACTGAATGATTACCAGAACGTTTGGCAAATTATCTTTCAATCAATCTTATAAAACCACCTTGATATATTTCCAATAATCCACACAACCAATATAACAATGCAATTTCCCCGCTACGAAATTTGCGAAATTCAGGAACAATCATAAGAATCGTTTTCAAGATCGTTTCTTCTTCAATTTTTTTCTTTTTTCTTTTCTTATTTTCATCATCGATTGAATCGTCAAAACTACACTTTGATACCATCTCAACGTAATGAAATAATATCTTTGTACAGTTTTATTTATACCTGCTTTTTTAGTAAAAATATTTTTCTTCATATGTAACCATATATGGTATGTGTTTTTTTCGTAATAATTAAAGACCATCTATAAAAGAGCGTAGCTTTTCAAACAAAATCATTCAAAGCGTAAGGGACAGTATCTCGATATTATCATTATTCAAAAAAAAAGATGGCGGGATCAACGATAAAAATTAATTTCACTGGTCAAAAACAATGTATCAGTGCGATAAGGAAAGAAATTGCAGAAAATACGTGGAATAAATGGTGTTATAAACTAAGGAATACTTATTACAACAGAAAAGCCCCATTTGTAATTGGTTTGATTAAATATCTTCGAGCATTGGGTGGTATTGGTGAAATGGGATTCAGTCTCGATCGCGCTGGTTATCGTGATGATAACGAAAGTGAAGGCGCTATGAAAACACGAAAAGAGACAATAATAATAATCGTTTTATTTCCCATAAAATTAAAAAGTTACAATTGAAGAATATATTACATGAAAAAAAGGAACTGACTACTTGGAATAACCAGAAGTTAACAAAAGCAGGCAGCCAGATTTACATATTGAAATTAAATGTTTCGGTCGGACACACAAAAGTCACACACAGACACACACAAGTGAGCATTAACTAAAAGAAATACTATTACAATAGATAATCAAATGGAGAAAGAAAATAGATCAAATAATAATTAAATGATGAAAATAACGAGTGCAAAACAGTATTATAACTCTAGCAATGGAATAAGTTCTAATATTTGTCAATATATTTCTGTTTCATTTTATTCTTAAATAAAGACATAGTAAATTGTAGCTTTATATCATTTTCGATAGAATTCCATATAAAAGGACCTTGAAACCGTATATTAAATTTACCATAGTTAGTTCGTGCATTAGGGAGATAGTAAGCTTGTTTTGCTGCAAGTCTAGTATTATAGCTATGGACATTGGTTACCCTAGTGAAAAAGTAACGGAATGCAATAGGAAGAAGCTGATTGTGAAATTTGTACATAAAAATAGCAATGTGGAATGTGACAAGATCAAAAAACTTAATTACCTGAAGAGATTTAAATAAAGGACTAGAATGACAGTCAAAATGTGAGAAAGTAATAATACGCATTGATCTCTTTTGTAATATGAATATTGGTTTGAGAGTAGATTCATATGTATTACCCCAAATAATTATGCCATAAATTAGGAAAGGGTAAATCAAGGCATAGTATAATTTCAATAGAATGCTTGAATCAACATAATGCCTGAGCTTACATAATATACCAATACTTCTTCTAACTTTTTTGCCTACAAATTCTACCTGTTTTTTCCAATTTAAATGGGAATCAATCCATATACCCAGATATTTAATACAGAACTCTCTTTTCAATTCCTCATCATATAAAAAGAGATTAAAAGCAGAATCCTGTATTTTTTTCTGAGGTGGATGAAAGAGAACAAAATTAGATTTTTCAATATTTAAAGAAAGTTTATTGGCACATAGCCAAGTATGAATATTAACTAATTCAGAATTAATTCTGTTTTGGAGTGATGAGAGGCTTTTGTTGTCACAAAACAGATTTGCATCATCTGCAAATAAATGGAAATTGAATAAATCTGAAGAATGGTGAAAATCATTTATATATAACAAAAACAGCAGAGGACCGAGCACTGATCCCTGCGGTATTCCACATGACAGATTGCATTTACTTGATGATACATTGTTTACTGTGACAACTTGTTGACGATTAGTAAGGTATGACTTAAACCAGTCATTTGCAATACCTCTAATTCCATAATGCTCCAATTTCTTTAACAAGATTTTATGATTAACAGTATCAAATGCTTTACTGAAGTCAAGGAAAATTCCACAGGAAAAGTTACGGTCCTCTATTGCTTTCTGTATTTTGTCTACTATGGTTAATATTGCATGATCAGTGCTATGCTTAGATCTGAAGCCAAACTGCTTTTCAAACAGAATTATATTATCAAAGAAATAATTGTTATAATATTTTTTCTTAGATATTTTCAAAAGATGATTTAATTTATTCCTATACAACTTAAATTTTGAATGAATATATATAGATTTAGTCTTTAAAAACTTCTTATATAAATTATTCTTGATATAGATGGATTTTCTTAAAGCAGGAGTAATCCATGGCTCTGACAGGAATTTACGCTCCTTTCTAGAAAGTTGCTTAACAGGGATATGTCTATCAATGTTAGTGGAAATTGTACTATAGAAAGTGCCAAACATAGATGAGGGATCAAGATCTGGTGAGAACATAGATTGCCAGTTAATTGATTGAAATTCACTTATCAAGTCCTCCTGATTGAATCTTGAATAATCTCTTTTATACAACTTAATATTATTAGGTAGTGAAGAAAACTTATCAAATATAAGAAAATTGGGTAAGTGATCTGTAATATCATATACTATATTCCCACTAATTGTAAAATGCTCTAGTGAATTAAAGAAAATATTATCAATCAATGTTGCAGAGTGATCTGTTATTCTTGTTGGTTGTACTATATAAGGTTGAACAAATATGAGCTCAGACTATTCAAGAATTCATCAGTTTGTTGATGAGATTCAGTCTTGAGAAGATCCAGATTAAAATCACCTAAAATTGCACAATACTTATTACCTCGATCAATTTTCTCTGTAGTTGAATTCAAATACTCAATAAAGTTATCTAAATTACTATCAGGATGTCTGTAAATAATGCCACAGAGTACATATGAGCTATAATTATTATCTATTTCAATCCAAAGAGCTTCATAATCAACAGTGGTAGTTGAAAATTCTGATAAAATATTAAATTCTAGATCATTTTTGAACAACACCCCCAGCATTAGAGAGAGTAGGCTGTGATAGAAAAGAATATCCAGGCAAATCTATGTTAGTTAAAGGCTGTTGACCTACCTTGATTTTAGTTTCAGTTAATCCAATAACTGAAAAGGGGAAATGCAATTCTGATAGCATGTTAGACAGGTCATCACAATTTGCTGATAAACTTCTAATATTAGAATTTAGTATAGAGAACATATAATTACTTGAAAGACACTCAGAGATATCATAATTGCTATGGAAACCATGAACAGTATAGTAATTAAAGTTACTATCTGCTGGCATATTTAAATCTGCATCTAGAGTTGTGAGATGACATGCATTGTCAGCATAATTAATACCTAGCGATGGTAAAGCAGAGTACTCACTGAGACGGTCTCTATCATCAAAGGCACAAGGAATACCATCGGGACATTTAGGACAATAAAGTTTACTCACAGTCACATTAGATTCCTGATCTTCCATTCTGAGTTTGATTTTCGTACTTCAGTGTAACTTGATTGACGATTCCTACATCCTGAACTTGAATTGCACACAACTTCATCTCTGTCCAATAGAGAACTTCCTGTCGCACTTGAACTTGCCAGTGAAAAAAATGATGCGTACTTATCATCTATGCGGATTTTTTATTTTAACAAGATCGGCCATGCAGCTTATGAGGACTGCAGTAGATTCCTCAGTTGCTCTTAAGAATACTCTACCACTAGAGGTCCATATATATTTATAGTCCAAATCCTTCTTCGCTTTTAAAGATTCATTAAAGAGTTCACGGTTTGTAGCGGTAAGGCTTTCAGAAATGTATATATTATTATCAACCGAGAATCCCTTATCATAGAACGTCTTTCCCCTGAGATTCTTCCTTGCTCGATAAAAGTCATCTCTTGTATCCCGCCTGATGAACTTTACAATAATAGGCGGTGGGCTGGGTTTCTTGCTCTTATAATGTTTTGACTGGGGAAGGCGGTGACTAACTGATATATCACCGTCCTCAACCTTTACTCCCATAAGTTTGCCAACCTCCTTTACAATATTATTCGTAGATTCTTTAGATAACGCAGCAGACTGTGGGACTCCTCGAATTTCCAGGCACTCCCTCCGGCCATATTGCTCCAGGTCGTCATTGTCACAGATCTTAACGAAGTTTCCATACTTTCCAAGGCCTTCTTCATTACTTGGTTCTCATTTCGAAGTTGTTTATTCTCGTTTTCGTAGGCTGACATTCCATTCAGAAAGTCATCATATTGCTTACTCGTAAAATTCAAGAGCTCCTTTGCCTCATCGACTGATTTCTTCAGCTCGATAATCGTTTGCTTAAAAGGTTCAAGTTTTTGATCAAGTTTATCCTCCAAAATAGAGACTAGTTGCTCAGTAGTGATATTAGACATACTAACGACGAAAATTACACAAACCACAAAACACACTACTTTAAAACCAAGAATTTGATGCATTTCGCGAGAGCAGAAAATACACCGCCATCTTGATCACCGACCACTGACCTCTCAAAAGAGAAATACAGTCTCGCTGTTAAAGTGGAAAAGAGCAAAGAACTCCCTCAATACGATGCACAAATGATGTGGAGCGATGTTTGGGATATAAAAGTGTCAGAATCAGATTTTTTAGCTGATATGTAAATCGAATCCTGAGATTCGCGATGAGTATGTGAGATTCAGAGTAAAAGAATTAGAAGAAGGGGGAATATAAAAAGACAATTTTTTAAATTTTTTTTTCAAAATAAAACTATATATATAACTCGATAT
Source organism: Corallium rubrum (assembly GCA_964035015.1). NCBI lineage: Eukaryota > Metazoa > Cnidaria > Anthozoa > Scleralcyonacea > Coralliidae > Corallium > Corallium rubrum. The sequence continues at coordinate 78,210 of CAXIUP010000126.1, forward strand.
AGGCACATATGAACATATGAAGAAATGAACGTGGTCGCACAAGATTTGAGTAAAAGAAGACGAAAGAGTAAAAAAATGCATGTAGAAATAAAAAAAGATAACATTTACAATTTATAAAAAATTGTTTCCTTGTTTTCTCTTCTCTCTTTTAGAAAAAAAATGAATTTCTGCTGCGCGTGTCATTATCAAATTCAAAACGTAAATTACGAATGTTACTATACATGTCACGAATGTAAAGTTTATGAAGTGTTTTGTGAGTTTTGTAGAAGAAATTTTCCTAAAAATATCATATGTAAAATCTACTACGAATGCGATTGTAAAAATAGACAGGAACGTTGGTACAAAAGATATTTTAATTGAACGATAAAAGTTATTAAAATTAAATTACACGTTCATCAAATGTTATATGTGTCTGGTTATTTTTATCGACTTGTTATTATTTCATCTTGTCATATATAATGTCTATACTCCATTTCAATTGTAATTTTGCAACCACATGAAGATTAATCTCTTTCATCTTTTCTGCCAAAATTTCTTTCGTACGATTCGTTAATTCTTCAACATCATTCTTCAAATATTCTTGAACGATTTGATTTAGTTCTTGTAGTTCTTTATCGTTAATTTGACCCGTAGCTTTTTTCAAAATTAACAAATTAGCTCTCGATTTCTACTCGTTCTCGTTTGATATCTTTATCGTCTAATGCTGTTTACAATCGGTTCGGATGGTTAATATAGAGTGAACTGTTAGTAAAGCATGTAAAGCATGTAAAGCATGTAAATAAAACCCGAACAGCTGTTATCGTTTACAATGGGTATTAAAATTAATTAGATCAAATGTTATATGAAACGGCTATTTACCTAAACATACAACCAGAATATAATTAATTAAAAGTCAACAGTAAAATCGTATGTCTTTATTGCGTCCCATTTCATATCAAATATCATTTTACCACTATGAACACTATACTCATAATTACAATGATCAAATAATTGTTGCTGTGACAGTTTTTCACTACATGTCTTTACCATAGTTAAACACTTCTGAATCCGAATCGCCAAAATTCCCTGATAATCTGTATCCAAGGGCATTGGGTTCTCAATCTACCGCAGCGCTTTCTTCATTACTATAACTTCTCGAAGACCTTCTTCTTCTTTTCCATCGAGGAAGGTATACATTCGAGGTACCGTCACGACCAACACTTGCATTTCTTTCATAAAGGTTATCAAGAAGGACATTAATAAACTCAGAGGCAGATCCGCGTATTCCGCATGACAGTCTGTCATACGCGATTCGCACAACGATATCTTCGTCGACAGGGTCGATAACGTCTCGTTCAACTTCTTCTCGAGCGGTTTCTTCTCTATCCACGACATCGTTTACAAACTACCAAACTTACAGTCCTTTTATACCCTTATCCATACAAAATTGTAAAGCAAAATAAATAAATAAATAAAACCTGAACAGCTGTTATCATTTACAACAGGGTATTAAAATTAATTAGATCAAATGTTATATGAAACGGTTATTTACCTAAACATATTGTCTCTATCGTTCACAACATTTACGCATTAAACATTGTAAAACGTTGGGATTATTGTTCAAAAAGTTGCATACATTCATACATGTATCTCTCTTTTCTCGGTCAGCTCGTGTTAACTCGTATAGATTTGCAATCTTCCATTCCACTACCCGGTTTATATGCTCCTTCAATACACCCAACATCTCTACTTTAACGTTGTCACCCGCTTGTTGCATGTTTTTTGTCAAAATTAACGAATCGATTCTCAATGACATCTTTCTCTTGTGTACGCAGCACAGTATCTTACGTCTACCCTAGACGACGGTTGATACACACTGAGCGAGAAAATCAATTTTTTTCACAAGAAAAGCACAAAGTAAACCATACCATATACGGTCATAGGTACACTTGTGAATAAACGAGAAAAAAAATATAAAATTTTTATTCACAAGAAAAACCGCAATGCAAAATCATAACTCGTATTTACGGCAGAAATTTTTTCCAAAAAAATTCAATTCATACCATATATGGTCATGGCTATACTAACAGACCGTGTACGTCACGACACACCACTAATCCATTCATTCGACAACGTAGTGGAGTGCAGAGCGGAGCTCCGAGAACCCGCTTTTTTTTCACAAGAAAAACCACAATGTAAAACATGCCATATATGGTCCTAGACCGGAAGGGGCGTGATCTCAATATACAGTAGCATATACGTCACGACACAGCACTAATCCATTCATTCGACAACATGCTGGAGTGCAGAGCGGAGCTCCAGCAGTTCGCTCCGGGAAAAAAAATTTTTTTTTTCAGGTAAAAAAATTCATCGTGATTTCTTTTTCTTTTTTTTCCTGGAAAATTTTTAGGCAAATTATTTCAAGAAAAAAATAAATTTTTTTTCTCGTCCAAATTATCTCTCGAAAATATGCATGGAATGTGACACACATTCACATCAAAAACAACTACAATCTAATGGTGGAACTTGAAATGGAAAGCAGGATGGCTATGCAAGTACATATTTGCTTCTTCTCCACATCATTTTCCACCATTTTCCATTTTTTTCAAATTTTTTCGTCGCAACCCTCCTGAACTACTAAAAATTCCATTTATAATGAGCAGCCAACACCCACTTTCTGACACCCCCTGGAAATACAATATATTCGAATTTTTTTCTGATTTTATGATCTTATGATTTTATAGTTTTTTTACATCGATTAAAAAAACAACTTTTTTTCCTCCCATATATGAAATGGAATGAATACGTGTGTTTTTTTGGGTTTTTTTTAAATATTTGCATAATTCATTAGTTACAATTTTCATTCATTACGGAAAACATAGATAAATCATTAAACTCAGCTATTACAGGTAAAACAATGTATATAATCCAATACATCTTCAGCCATAATACAGTATTGTAGGTTTATTTTTCCATAGCACAATGTAAAACATCTCGAGTAAGCGTAACGCTCATATACAGTAGGTAATGATAAAATATAATTTCTCTGAACATTTTTTCCCTCCTCGCTCATTACCCTACTTAAATTTTCCAATTTATAACCAAACGTTTCAACTTGTTCCAGAAAATTTCTTTGACAGTTTTTATAGCGACACAAATATTCCTTATGAAACTCGTTTTGAAGCGAATATAAATGATTTCCCTCCGTATCCGTTACATTTACTTGCAATTTCTCGACTATGTATTTTCTTATTTGTTCAACATTAAAAGTAAAATCAACTTCACGTTCTAATACACCGTCAGGATTATGTCGGTCACAATAAAATATAAAACACGCGATTGAATTATAAAGTAAATCTACATCAATACTTTCATTACCCCAACTACAGCAATGGAAAAAAAATGTGATATACAATACAAAAAAAACGCAGCTGTTAAAGTTCTTTCATCATATTTTTCACGAATATAATGAAGAAACTCAGCTCTTTTTTTACTCCCCTTCACAAAGGGTGTATACATTGTACTCGTGATTTCATTTTTACAACCTGTTAAATGATAAATATCACGTCGCCCTGGTGTAGGAGTAGGGCGGGCGAATAAAACGCTAAAGTAATATCCCTTAACTATATTATCGTTTCGAGGGAAAAAAGAACAACATAAAGTACTATCACGCATCAGTGTCAAATAGTTTGAACGATAAGATACTTTCACTGCCCATCGTCCAGTTCTTTCAGGCATATAGGGCACTAAATAATGTCTATAATTCTGTATAACTACATAAGGAAGAAGTTCTCTTTCTATTTCTTCTTCACCTTCACACGGCTTCCCTCTGTACAACCATAAAGAATAAGCTCTGCGATGATATCGAAATACTGAATGATTACTAGAACGTGGGACAAATTCTCTTTCAGTCAATCTTATAAAACCACCTTGATATATTTCCAATAACCCATACATCCAATATAGAATCCAATTTCACCATTACGAAATTTACGAAATTCAGGAACACAGATAAGAATCATTTTCAACCACAAACTCAATTCTTCTTCATTTTTTTTCTTTTTTCTTTTCTTATTTTCATCATCGGTTGAATCGTTATCGTTGGTTAAATCGTCAAAACCACGCTTTGACGCCATCTCGACGTAATGAAATATTATCTTTGTACAATTTTATTTATACCTGCTTTTTTAGTAAAATTTGGGTTTTTCTCATATGTACCCATATATAAACTTTTATAAGATTGCTCACGATTTAAAACCCACCCGTCCCACCCTGCTTCTTCGTTTATATATGGGGTCTTCCGAGTATTCATTTCACGAACAACATACAAGGCACTAATTATTGATATCCTACAGAGGGTAATTTTGCCAAATTATTATAAATAGTAATTTGGGGACAGATGATGTGCTGCTGCTGATCAGGGATAGATGTGCTAATTTTTAAGGAAGTTCTGCAATTATTAATTTCAAATCACGAAAATAAATTTTAATACTAACATACTCCTTGTTCCTGATGCTTACAATGTGTATATTTCGAGTAACTGGCTACCATTTCTAATGAAAAAGTACCTCTAGTTCTCACTTTTCATCCCTTCAATTTCAAAGTAAGGGACATCATTAACCGCAATTTCGACCTCATTAAAAATGACCCAGAAACATCTTCCATTTTCTCTGAGAAACCCCTAGTATCTTTTCGGCATAGCAAAAACATCCGGGTAAACGTTGTTCACAGCTCACTGCAGCAAGCCTTGGTATCACATGTTGGCACCAGCTCTTGCTGTCGTGGTAGGTGCAACACCTGTAAATATTTAGACTCCTCAATTTCAATTTCGGCTCCAAAATGTAGGTTCAACATAACCCACAGTTTCACTTGCACTTCCTCCAACCTCATTTACTGTATCTCTTGCAGTAAATGTCCCATGCTTTACATCGGAGAAACTGGAAGACGTTTAGGTGACAGGTTTGTTGAACACCTTCGTGATGTCAAATACAATGTGCAAAACAAACCTGTTGCCAGGCACTTCAACAGTGCCAACCACTCCTTTTCCAACATGAAAATCTGTGCCATTCAGCCCATTACAGGTTGTAACGATACTCGTCGTAAACAAGAAATGCGTCTCATTTACAAACTTGGTACCATTCACCCTCACGGTCTCAATGAGCGATTCTCTTTCATTTAGCTCACTCCACCACCATATTCCACACCTTTTCCTTAACCTTTTTCCGATGATTTAAATAGTAATTTATAACCTGTTTCTTTGCCTATTTGCAGGTAGCTGCCCCACTATTGGGTCAGCACCTGCACACAGGCTAAAATTACATATTAATTTATTTGTTTACTTTGTTTTTATTGGCTTACATGTGTTCACGTGATTCCCATTGTAGCTCTGCAGCGATAAATACGCGTGACCACATGTGAGTTGTTTACTAATTTCTCCTGACGAAGGGCCTTCGCTCGAAACGTCGAGAAGATTTTTCTCTTTTTTTCAGGCCAACGTGACTTAACCCTGGTAATATTAATGCATACAGGTTATTTTAACTTTAACATATGATTAACGAAATCTGAGTCTACCAGCCATTGTGGCTTTTCTGTTTTACCTGTTGACTTATTTCAATAAATGAAAATCATTCTGGTAACATCTTGTCCCGACAAAGCAGGATCATGTAAACGGGCCGTAACTAAGTAAGTTTACATTTTAACAACCACTGAAATAATAATCCTTTTCTACGTATGTCTAATATAGGGTTAATGAAGTTTTAATAAATAAAAATAAAAGTTCAATCTTTGCTTTTTTTCGCTTTTTTCTCTTTCTTCCTTTTCTCCTTTTTGCTACGTTTTGCTTCCACTTCCACTTCCGCTTCCATTTCCGCTTCCACTTCCACTTCCGCTTCCATTTCCCCTTTCACTTCCTCTTCCAGACTGGCTTGCTGTTCACTCGTAACTTTTCTTTTCCTTTTCTTTTCAGTTGCACAGGTGGAGATTGTTGGTGGATCTTCTTCATTCGGTGAGTTGTTTGTTGGTGTCTCCTGTGTTGCTTGTTCTTGTTCTGCTGGTGGTCGTGTTTTTGTCTTTCTGTTCTTTCTTGCCGTTTGTTCTTCCGTGTGCGTTTGTTTTCTTTTCAGTTTCCCTTGTTGTTCTTGTTGTTTTGGAGCTTCGTCTGCGCTGTCGTCATTGTCGTCGTCGTCGTTCGATCTGAAAATTGTTCGTGGCATTGGCCGGTGCTGGTGTCTGACGTGTCCGGAGCTAGTACATGGCTCATCGTTTGTTGTTACTTGTTGTTGTTGTCGTGCTTCATTCACTTGTTGTAGCGCTGCTGTTAGTTGCGCCTGTAAGTCGTCTTGTCCAGCGTTTGGCATTGGTGCTTGAGGTCGTGGTGGTTGAGGTTGTGCTGCATGGCCAATGCGTCCTTCCGTGCCTTGCGTATTTTGCGGTGCATGGCCGGTGACTGCGCGTAGTTGCTCGAGGAGATTCCTGGTGACCGTTTCTTGGGCGCCAGTAGACTCCGAACCACAACATGTGCGGGTTAGGTAATTTACGGCGCCTTCGACAGATCTGTCCCGTTTGAAGGCGTTGGTATGCTGGTCAATGCCAACCGACCTGTCGGTGAACTCCTCCGGGTGGGAAAGGAGGTCCTTCACGAGCATATATTGAATGCCCATGATGAACATGCTCCCACCGATTTCGAACATGTCCATCATGGATTGGTGGGTTGCAGAACTCTCATCATACATGGCCTCGAACAAACCTTGGACATGTCGCACTTGGGGATTTGGGTTCGGCGATTTGGTGTTCAACGGCCGCAAGGAGTCGAGCAACGGTTCCATGTTTTCCTTAAGCTCGTTGATTTTTTCCGTGTTTAGGAACGTGTGGCGTGATTGGGCCAGCCATTCCATGTTTTCCACCATTGCTTCTGAGAATTCACTCACCGCAATTTTTGGGCGTTTCAGCCATTCGCAGGACTTTGGATTTATCCTGCGCATGAGCATGTCGTGGTTAGGTGCGGAATTGGCAAGCCCATAAGGTTTCAGGAAATTGGTGGGGTAATGATTGAAATATTGAGTGCCACCAGGTGAGGAAGAAGGGGTCGTCGTTGTCGTTTGTCTACCACTACGGTACATCTATAAAGTAATTTGCAATTTGTAAACTTTGTCTGTTCCAGCATGTATTTGTTTTTTTAATATATAGTAATGTATGCGTGGCAGTATATGTTTGTAATATAATTGGTAGCCATGTTGTTAGGTGGTTGTTCTTGTGGCAACCCTCTCGGTCGTGGAATCTGGGAGTTGCGCATTTCAAAATCATGAGTAAAATTGCGTGGCGTTATCCTGTGTAACGAAAAGTGAAGTATCGAGACTAAAAGTCGAGAGTCGAGACAAAAAAGTCGACACTCGACTGAGATAAAGAAAATGTTGGAAAAACACATAATAGGGGAATATTCTCTTAATTATCATATGCGATTATTGGCTGAATTATTTAAAAGTAAGAAATGTTAGGAGGTTTCATTTGTTCGTTATGTCAGCTGAATAATCAAACGAAACGCAGCATTATGCTAATATATTACTGTGAAAAACCATTTCGATTTGACATCGTTTTATGGATGAGAGTTAAAGCGGCAAGCTACCAGCGAGGCGGAAAAACGCGAGATCAAAACAAAGAAAGTTTCGCCGACCTCCTTAGCGCAAGGCTTACACTAAAAGCGATACACGATACAGATCTAAATCGCGGTCGCCAATTTAAAATTACTAGCGTGTTGCATTAACCCTTTAAGAACCAGAGGTCTTCCCTTAATGAGTAAAAGTCATCATCAGGGTTTGCAGCTTTTCCCTTTTAATTTGTTGCAGAGTAAAAATCCATGGTGCTATGTGCAATGTTTGTCTATTGAGTTTTGGGAAGAGGATATTACTACGAGATGGTGCCACTTGTAATGTGTGTCATTTGGAAGAGGGCGCTTGTAAGTAATTTAACATGTTATATTTAAATAAATTTGTTTTAGAATTATGGTTATATTATTCTTAATTTGTTATGACTGGTGTAAAGAAACATGGTTTTAAAGGTGTTAGAAAAAAAAGGTCATTTAACATATTCACGCGAGATAGTGCGACATATCCTGACCCTGGTGGAATTTTGTCTATATCAAACCAAAGTCCCGCCTTTACTAGGGTTTGACCCTGTGCTTTACACATAGTGTTGGCATATGCAATGCGTAATGGGTACATTGTTACGTGGTTCTCGTCTCTCTGCACTGTTACTGGGTAAACTGGTACTAATGAAGCATCAGGTAATGTCAGAATGATCGTGTTGTTGTGGCACATGTGAATAATTCCAATTTGACCATTCACAACGTTTCGGGATTTATCACGGTTTTTAAATCGTGAGCAATCTTATAAAAGTTTTTGTTATTTACACTTCACCGTGCGATGATTAATTTGACTTTGCTAGGCAATTTTTAAATCATGGCTAGCTAAAACTTAACCTTTATGAAACTTAACTCTTTATGTAATATACTATTGTAACTTTTCTGGTGATTTCTAAGGTACCCTAATTTATATATGGTTTGAAAGCCTTGAACAAGAGGTACCATGTGTGCAAATATTATTAATGTGTAACAACAGGGTTCCGAGTAATTGGCAAATTGCCAAATTTCGACAAAATTATGTCACTTACAGATATTTGCCCAAACTTGACCAAACTAATAGGGAACATACCCTGGGGACCAAGCAAGGTGTGACTAAAATTTGGCTTCATTTGGACTAAACCAGGGGGGGGGGGGTTAGGCCAATGCCCACATGGCTCCACACACATTGTTATGAAATGGCTTTTTCCCCGAGCTATTTCACGAAAGTGAAATTATTATGGAATAAGAGTAACATGTCTTTTAAAAAATAATGTTACAGTGCTACTCTGCATGGAAGGACAGGCGATAAAAAGTAAACCTGTTCTTGTGACATCCATTCCAAAATAGTACAAACATGCCAAAACCCAATTTCAAACATATTTCCGTAATTCATCAAATCTGTAAAATATTACACTTACAACGAAACGAAGAGTTTTCAATACGGTTTGAAAGATCTGCTAATATTATGTGATATATAAAAAATACAAATCAGTGCTTCTTAGAATGGCGCACTTATACTACTTCAAATATGCCACAGAAAACGGTGGACTAAGAAAAAATTATACACAATTTTCAGCCATTTTTAAAAAGTGAACAAATCTATAAAATATTACACTTACAACGAAACAAAGCCAATTCAAACAACGCGTAATGTTATGTCACATATTACAAATACAAACCAATACTCTTCATAGTCCCGCAGTTACACTACTTTAAATATGCTACAGAAAACGGTTAAATTTTGACAGCAGTTTAAAAATATCACTAATATAGCTCTATCGATAAAACCTATAACATCACAAAAATACATTGCGGTAAAGGTACTTTGCACAAAATAAAATGGAAATGACTCTCTTGTATCAGGAAATAATGAAACCTGTAACGTGGGCTTTCACCAATCACTTCTACAACGAATTTCAGAAATACGTCACATGTATACCCCTGTAAACCCCATACAAACTAAAACCAATGATGCTAATTAGTTACAACCACTGGTGGGTGTATACTCTTCGGATACAACCACTAGTGCTTGTAACTAATTAGCAATCAGCATCTCAATATCCCAAAGGGATTTTTACTATTTATTCATTTCACAAGTTGTTTACAACACTCGCGTCCTTGTTGTATTGAATATACAATCACTCGCCTTCGGCTCGTGTTGTAAACATTACATATACATACATATATATATATATATATATATATATATATATATATATATATATATATATAGGTGAATCCATTTGGAAGTGAGACTATCCGGCGCGTTTGAGACTTTACACCAAATTCCATGTTTTTAGTGCAATAAACTGTTCAAAATTGCTCCTAAATTGTACACAAACGTCGCGCAATTCTTAAATTTTAGGCACGAAACTGCCCTGAAATACGTAAATTTTAAGCACATGAAATTGCCATAAAATACATTGCAGTGCTTAAATTTTAAGATACTGCCGTTAGATGCTTAAATTTTAAGCAACTGCGGCACAATGCTTAAATTTAAAATTTTAAACAACTGCTGTACAATGCTTAAATTTTAAGCAACTATCGCTCAATGCTTAAATATTAAGCAACTGCCGCACAATGCTTAAATTTTAAGCACCTATCGCACAATGCTTAAATATTAAGCAACTGCCGTACAATGCTTAAATTTTAAGCAACTGCCGAGCATTGCTTAAATTTTAGTACTGCCGCATGCTTAAAATTTAAGCAACTGCTGTACAATGCTTAAATTTTAAGCAACTGCCGCCTTAAAATTTTAGCAACTGCTTAAATATTAAGCAACTATCGCACAATGCTTAAATTTTAAGCAAATGCTGCGAAATGCAATAAATTTTAAGCAACCAGCCGCTGAGCATTGCTTAAATTCTAAGAAACTGCCGTGACATACTTAAATTTTAAGCAACTACCGCACAACTGGCTTAAATTGTTAAGCCACTGCCGTACAATGCTTATTAAGCAACTGCCGTACAACCATTAATGTTGTGAAATGGTTAAAATTGGTACATGCATGTCCTGCCTACCTGCTGTGCCGGAAAGCACCGTTCGTTGATATTCATAGCGTTGATGAGGGGGGGCATTGGGGGTGCCCCGAACCGCAATACTTTGGCGTGCTGCCGGGATCAAACGCGGAGCTTACGCTAAAACAACATCTTAAGTGAATGTTACAGGACATCTATAAATGATAACCATACTATATAAACAGCATTTTATTACAACGATAGAGAGCCTAATCACATGAGGCACGTTTGGGAAAATACTGTACTTACAATAAAAAGCAGTCACAAGGCCAACAACAAATTATTTGCAGGTTATATATTATTCCTATGAGTAACAAATGACAGCAAAAATCACAGAATACTGTAAACACCTAAAAAAAACAATACATACAGTGTGTTGGCACACATAAAGAGTGAAGCGAAGACGTATATACAATGTATACTAGCTACACAGTAAACAGTAGACACTAGAACTATATAAAGAGTGAAATCACGAGATAAACAAGATGTCACATAATTATTTAAACAAACTAAAATCTGTCTAAAACAAGGCTTTTACTAAATCTACAAAATAAGAAAATGAAAAATTTTGAAAAATAAAAACTTTGGAGTTACAAGTCTCATAACTAAAAGTAAATTCTTACCCGAGTTCGTCATTGAGGTGGCTATTGTCTTTAGTTCCTCCACTCCTTGTACTGAAATTGTGTCCGCCATTTTAAGGTTCCCATAATAAACCACAATACAGGCTCGAAAACTAACGGAATACCAAAACTTCATGGATGGATGATACCGAAAACTGTACTGTCTGAAGTTATGAAATAGCAGAAATACCGTACGAAAAAACTAACGAAAAATGCGATACCGAAAACCCCAATGCCCCCTCTCGTTACGTATCGAGTTAAATCGTTGCGCTTCTTTTTATCTTTTTGGTGGCTCTTAAAAGTGCCGGTTTTGAATGTTAGATTAAATTTATACAAACTTTAATCTGCGGTCGTGTGCGCCTTGTATGCGGATGCCAAACTCCGTTGGTTTCCCTTTGAAAGAAGTCCCTTTTTCGTCAATTTGATATCGGCTAAAACGACGTCAGCTTCACGAACAGTATCTTTCCAAGGACTTTTGTTGTTCTTTGCCCTACTCGCAGGTTTCCATGCAGACAAATAGGTACCGCTAAGCCACTCGATAGAAAGCATGCCATTTTTCAATTTCTTTTTGAAGCTGCAAATTTGTGGGATTTTCTTGAATCTTTTATCATCTATAGCAAGCAGGCTTCCGATTTTAAGTGTTGCTGCTTTCTTAGCACCACGTTGGTTAACCTATTGAACCGAAAATATGTGTTTAATCAAATGTAATTAATATAGTAATGTCAGATAAGTGCATAAATATGGTTAGGGTAAGGTTTAGGATAAAACAATAGCAAGGACGGTTACAAAGACATGCAAGGTAGAAAGCCCCGATATGAGTGTTTGCTCTTCCGATGACAGATTTCTATAGCTTGAATTGTTGTATTTCCTTCTGCTGTCAAGTAACAGTGGTGTTAGAACTGAGTTAATTTATTTTATGGCTTGGTTACCTTAGGCTGTATATGTATACATAAGCCAGACTATATATGCTTCGTTCGAATTGCTTTATAAAATTGTTCGGTCAAACACGCAGATTGACATGACCGCGTAACAAGGATCTGGAAACTTAACAGATATATGCGTTGCAAAGTCTAGGAAAGTTGTTTTTAGCCTTCAGTGCTTCGTGACTTAACTTTGTACAAAGTTAAGTCATGAAGCCATGAAGGCTAACAACAACTTTCCTAGACTTTTCAACGCATTGTATCTATTATGTGTAAGATTTCCAGATCCTTATTACCCGAAATAAAACCCTAGTTTTAAGTCGGTTTGATTTTCTTACTTTCGTGACACAGTATATTGACGCTGTAGCACTCGCTCGCAAATTAACACTTGCATAATTGTTTTTTTATCTTATGAATTATGAACAATTCGAGAATATACTAATGATGTTAATATTAATATTATTATTACTTATTATTATTATTATTATTATTATTACTATTATTATTATTATTACTATTATTGTTGTTAATATTTAAATAATTTATTCTTGTATTACTTATTTAATATTATAAATAGAGCATATATCGTCTTTCACTATTACCTCGATTTCCAGATTCTCTTTGTTAATGAGGGTTTGGGACTCGGTTGGTAAACTGGCCAGAACTTTTCTTTGCTTGATTGAGTTTTCACACGGTTTGAAGTTCACCAAAAAATTACTTGATCTCTTATTATTTAGTTTAGGCTTTTGAATATTTTCAATAAATTTGCACCACCAATCAACCTGGAAATCTGTATATAAAAGTAATATATGTATTGTCAGTCTAACTTATACTGCAACTGGCAACTTACTATATTAATTAGTATATAAAGAATAATACATGGATGTGCAAAAATATGAATTATATATTTCCAAGCATCCATGTATTGTTCTGTTTATTATACAAAAAAATTATCCTATTGCCTTGCAAAAATTGCATTAAACTATATAATGTTGATTCAGCAATCGGCCTCACAAACGGCATCGTTATTTTAAAATAACATGTAATCACAACGTCGACGACAAGCACGGCGAGCGTATTTAGAATACCGAGACGTTAGTTCTTTAGATTTCGTTATTAATATTATAATGAAAGTTTTAGTAATCAGCATTTCTTAGCTTTACCACAACAGGCAACACGCCCTGTTTCATCATGCCGTTAAATAGGTTATATACATGCAGGAATCTATATACTTACCATTAAGAAATGGCTTTACACACTTTATGTCTTTCGACAGTCTTTCAATATTAATGTACGTGTAAGATGCAGATAGAAGCTTTGGTTCAGGTGATTTTAGAATTCCTTTTTGCACAATTTCAAGTGAACTATCTTCTGGTTGGTAATTCTTTGTCGTGCTCCACCATTTGTATTTGACCGACACACTTCCATCAGGCTCTTTTCGAAAGCGGTAGATATGTGGCTGCGTGTGATTATGAATAGGTTGTAAATGAGGCTCTAAGAACTCCTTGACGTCCATCAAGCTTTCCTCTAAAATAATGGGAGTAACAGGGTTTTTAAAAGTATCGTCGGCTGACAACAGGTCAACAAGCTCTAACAGCGTCGTTGCGTCTTGGCATTTTAACTTCTTTCCAAAACAGCCGAACATCCCATCAACATCCTCATGTGTATGTCCAACCATTAAAAAGTTTAATTTAATCTACATAAAGACAAAAATATGAAAGAGTTGCCAGGAAAAATATAGAATGTACTAATCACAATGCATCGGCCATTTGGGAAGTCATTTGAACTTTTCAATTGACTTCTCAAATATGGATAAGATGAAATGCTGACTGCGCTTGCGTTTGAATTATGGTGCCACAGCGAAAACCAGGCTAGAAGTCTCTTTTTACCAGTTCAACACAACTCAATCACAGCAACAGGCTCGCAGCGAGCTGTAATGAGCTGGAAAAGAGGCTTTATAGACCTGAAAGTTGAACATGCCATGTCCAAGATGGCCTTTCAAGAGTTTCAAAATGAAGGTTTTTCTAAAATATTTTTTCTGTACCAAGCGTTAATGAAGTATGTATCGGTTTCAGTGACTTGTTATGGGCCGGTTGCTATATTTGCAACCATATAATGTCTATGGTTAATCCATGCACCTTTTCATGGCATGAATCGTTTTGCGGTTTCCGGTGATAAAACAAACTGAAAACGAGAAGATGCCTAATTCGAGAGATTGTGCGCCATATATGGCATAAACACAAACAATTACTAAATAAATATAAACAATCAATGACTAAACGTTAGTGTGTAACAGTACTTAAAAGAATATAGCTTACTTTTTTAAATATAGTTTTTAAGACGAGGAGAGACATCATCCCAAGTACATATTTGTTTTTATTTTCCCTCCAGCAGTTGTCAAATTGTACATAAAGAACTGGTGGTAATTTTCCTTCCTGCTGATAGAAAAAAAATATTATTGACCTATTGTAATAAAACATCCACAACGTTAAAATGTAGACTTCTCTGATAATTCCGGCCGCGATTGTCAATAAATTTTTTTTAAAAACATGCATCAGCTTTAAGCTCTTATTGACATTCAAACGAAGCGAGAAAGGCATATTAATTGAATTATCAGTAAAATAATGTGTTTTTTACACACGCGATTATGCTTCAAGAATATTGAAATTTGCTTCTATAAGTAAACTAGTCGACTATAGATTAAAGCTTGTAATTTGAAAACATAATTATTATAGTTAGTCGCTGGCGCGCGAGAAATCATGAAAGAGCGGGTGGGTAAAGTCGGGCGCGCGCCTTCGCTCTTCTCCTCGATCCACAAAGCCTATGTGGAGGAGAATGGATCTAATATAAACCTAAGGGCTACAGCACAGATTAGGGTAAAACGTCCTCTTTGTTACATACTTATAGAGTGTCACAGTTACGAATACATTACCTTATCTTTTGACAATTCTAACACGCGAAGAAGTAAATTGATTGTCAAATTAGAATCGTGAGGGAATTGTAGAGTGTCAATGAAAGCAAACGCTTTTTTTTGCCCATGCGAAATTGCTCCAGTGATATGCGTCTTTAACGGCCAAATCTTTTCATCCAACTAAAAAAGAAGATAAAACACAGAATAAATAACTATTAGAACATAAAATTGGCAAACAAAAGTATAAATTGGTTTTAAAAATTGATTTTATTACTCATGAAGGCTAGCTATTCTTTTTACGAAAATAATTTCTTGCACGTTATACGCAACATTTTGATATAGGCCATATTAGCTGACTTCGCTAAACTGAACTAAACCATTTTCTTCGCAAAATAGTTAGCCACCCTAGTAGCTGACTAGCCGAGCTACTCGAATCATGGAATAATCATTCTGATTGGGTTAGTTGGGGAATCAATTAAAACATGTTAGCCTGGCTAGACGAAAAAAAAAATATTCCTAAATCAAACAAAAGCGTGCTCGACATAGAATCATAATGAGATAATTTTTATTGAATACGCGAGTATAATTACTTCTGTCGTAAGAACAAAATAATGGATCGGATCGACTAATTAATTTAAGTAGCAGTTTTTACCTTCGTTCGTGTGACAAAGTGTGGCAAGGAAGTTTTACTCTGATCCATGCCATCTATAATAATACTGAGGTATATCTCTGGACGCTGCCTTGCCTTGGCACAGTGATGATAGTATTTCCGTCTTTCATCCCTACACATGATGAACATTACACTGATTAACTATATCAATAACGGTTTGTGATTTCGGGCCATGTATGATTATGCATGTGCGCCGAAACGTATTAAAGTTTGTTATATTGAAAGTATATAAATGCTTATAGATTAACTTTTAGAGGAGAATTACGTAATACATACACACGTACATCTGTTTATCGTTGTGCTTCCGTATTTTATCGAATATCTCAAGACGCTCTTCTTTCATAAATGTCTGCCTAAGTTGGACTTTCAGCACCTCACACACTGCACACTTTGCAAACTTGTTAGTCTGAAATGTAATAGCAGTTGATGTGAGCATAAT
The DNA here is from genome assembly GCA_964035015.1 of Corallium rubrum. NCBI lineage: Eukaryota > Metazoa > Cnidaria > Anthozoa > Scleralcyonacea > Coralliidae > Corallium > Corallium rubrum. The sequence goes on from CAXIUP010000126.1 coordinate 94,381, forward strand.
TATTTAGTTTATGTTGAACGACTTTCTAATACATTTAGCGACGAAAAAACCCCGTCATATTGACAGGACGTGAATACCGAAAATTCAGTAAGGATAGGGTTCTGTTTTCTGATTAAATATTTATTTCTTTTAATTTTCCTTATAAATTTTTAATGAGTTTGAGAATCAAGATCTAAAGTAGACGACGTTACTTAGACCCCGTTTACACGATGCCGGTACAATTTGAAAATGGAACAAAATCATGCCGGTATGCAAATACAGCATATAACATTTCATGTTATTTTTGTGCCGGTATTGTGTAAACGCAAGGCCTAAACGGCATGATTTTGTTCTGTTTTCAAATTGTACCGGCATCGTGTAAACGGGGTCTAAGAATACTGCTTCTCAAAGCATTAATAATTCATGAACCAAAACAAAGGAAATCAGTACCGAAACGGTGGTTTGGATATCGGAGGAAGAAATTACATAAATTAAGCCGACTTTTCGCCTCGATCTTCTCTTTACATACTGCATGAAAACTGTTCGGTTGGTGAGGGAAAATCGCATACCTTTGATACTTTAACATGAGAAAATTCCTCTTTCCACATGACATGAAATTGCGACTTTTTCAAGAATGATAGGCTATCGTGGTCTGAGCGGTACAACTCGTAAACTTGCTTTTTAGTAAACGCGGTGGGAAGAAATATATCTCCACTGTCAGGCATTTTATCCCCCATAAGACTTGTCATATGACGAAACCAGGCTCGGCATTCGTGGTAACGACTCGTACTTTTGCGTTGTTGAATCAGGTTTCCAGGAATTGGTAGGTAATTAATTTCCCCTCCAAAAATGCTCTTTTGTGCCTAAAATATCTGATTAATTTCGGGTAAAAGATAGCAATGTTATTACATATATATTAAACTAAGAGAAAAACTCTGAGCTCCAGATGGGACACGAACCCACAACCTTCCGAATGCCAGCCGGACACTTTCACCATTGAGCCACTGGAACTCAGATGGTAGGAACTGTATAGTCAATTCGCACGTGTATCGCAAGTACTTGTTGGGTTACAAGTCGCATTGTGTCAATTTATTTTGTTGTGGATTCGAGTCCCGTCTGGAGCTCATATATAGTTTTTCTCTGAGTTTACTTACGACAGCTTGTACAGCAAAAACATATGAAAAAACTTTACCAACTCTAGCTGAAAACACTAATAATATACACGTATATATTACATGATTATAATTTAATGTAAGTTCACTCTTTTATAAATACCTTGATCGTGTAATTCCGTAGCAAACTCTCCAGCAAACCCAACATACATTTTTCGCGCAAACGTGATGCTGAAATTTGGTGCTTGTAGTTTCGCATAGGCGTGCACGCAAGAACGAGTCGGATATGAACTGAGCCTGCGCAAGTTGGTTCTGGTTCCAGAATCTCTGTCGGCATGTCGTAACATCGTTCAGACTTAGTGCAGCCATACACCCATTTGAACAGCATTTCTCTTTCAAGGCAAGAACCATTTGGTCCTTGTCGAGAGCTTTTGTTCGCCACATGCCTGCACCTTGAATACCACAAAATTATAAACTGTTATTTGGATATATAGAACTCTTGGATATTTACACAAGCCGTTTGAACACAAAAATTTTGTTTTATTTTTTATGCATGCAATGGTTCATCAAAAACTGAATATTTAATTAGACATGTCCTTCAATACTGTTCGGAATTTTTGTCCAAATATTCTCAAAAATTACAAAATATTGTAATTATGTTTGTAATTATGTACTATATTATATATTTGCCGAAGATAAAAAATTAAAATTATTTTATAGCAATTATAGTAATATGGAGTGTAACATCATGCAAACCAACAATTAAACTAAACGTTTTGACAACCTTATAAATTAACCTTACAGTCATATTAATTATATAGACATGTATTTAAATAGGTTACGCTTTATGTAATTTAACATACAACAGATTTGGTGTCTTGTCGATTTTTTTTGCGATTATAGTAATCTTGGGGAACGATTCTAGTTTCTGCATCTCGAAGCAACGCAGTAGGTGGTTTCTCATTTTCTCTTGATCAAACAAAATTGAACAAATTGAGTTACTATTGCCACTTGCAATTTCATAACTGATCGCTATTGCAAATAAGCCACAGTCTGTACCTCCCATCGGAGTTTGGATATGTGGTGATTCAATCTTCAGCGTGTCACTTTCATTTGGTTCATAATAACATTGAAACAACTGTTCTGTTGTGGATTGCGACAGTTTGGTATATAAACTATCATAAACCCTCAATACACCGCCGACAGAACTAGAAGTTATCCAATGGCATTTGTCAACATGATGAATCTGGATGCTATTATTCGGGAAGTGTTTAAAAGACTTTGTTTGGGCCAGAAGAGGATCTTGAAAACCTTTTATATTTGTAAACTGTCGTTTCAATAACTTTTGTGCCGCATATATATGTCTATCGTTCAACATTTCACCAAGCAATAACACATTTCGATCATCTCTTGAAAGTAGCGGCTAGTTTTCACTTTTATAAGATTTACTATCGAACCTTGTATCCCCTGTTGAGAAAGAGTAGTATTATAAAAGTCTGGCCAAACGCTTTCAACATGTCATTCAACATCGTTCAACATTGTTGAATTCAACTGTGATTCAACATGTCGAAAGCGTTACGCCACCCTGTTGAATGATGTTGAACGTTGTTGAGTGGTGTTGAATGATGTTGAACGAAATTTGAACATGTTCAAATTTTCGTTCAACATGCGTTCAACAATGTTGAACGAGGTTGCATGAAATTTGAAAGCGTTTGGCCAGGCCTTAAATATTGTATTTTTCAACCATTTATCTGAGAGATTCCTGAAGGGAGATTGTAGATCCAATTTCTCAACATGCAAATCAATTATGCAAATCCCACTAAACTTTTCCCAATTCTAGTGGCATTTTTCATCCTATTTGCATGGATGAAAAGTGATCAATATTCCAGTTTATATTTTACCCTTCACAACCCTCATCAGATTTTTGTTTATTTTCTATATGCATTGTAATTAAGGTGATATGACAAAAGTTTTAAGAAACATATATCTTACCATTAACAAAAGAAATGCTAGATGTCAGGTCAAAATCCACTTCTGTTGCTTCGTCATCAGATGTTCCATCTTAATAATAATAAGGCATAACCTTTGTGTTACGATAAGACAAGATCAAGAAATAAATATCACCGTGTAACAACGCTTGTTGTAGCGTTGCGGCATTTGTGTGGGTTAATTGAATTTATTTCGAGCATTCAAAATTCAAATCTCAATTTAGACATCGCACTGACAACAGAACGAATGCAATTATATGGGCAATTTCAATATCAGAGTGAAATGCTCCCGGTTAGCTAAACGGTCACGTGATTAAAACATTCTACAAATTAAGTTCGATTCGGTTGTATGGCAAGTTTATATGGCTGGCTGCCGGCAGCAAATAGTTTTATAACATTTTAATATTTTAAATGGTGGTTTATAGTTAACGTTTGAAGGTCTACGCGGCATCGTCTCGGTCTGCACCCAGATGGTAAAATTAGTATTTCCGTTAAAGTTAATTTGGGCATTCGAGCGCAGAAGCTCTGAATGGCACCCACTGTCAATTGTATTAGCCTCGGCGAGAAGCTCGGTGTCTAGGTCTTTGTGTTTTTCAAATTTCCGTTGTGAACGTTTTCTCATAATCCGGAATAGCGCTATTATTTCTCAATTGAGTTTCCCCCTAATCTTTGCTGTCAGTTTTTGCACGAATCCTAAATTTACGTATCCTTTGATTTACAATATTTTTGGGGAAACATCTTACCATTACTAAAAGATGTGTTAGATGTCAAGTTAAAGTCCACGTCTTCCGCTTCGACATCGGACGTTGAATCTTAAAAGAGAAACAAAGCTGCGTGTAAAACAAAAATATTTAAGAAATTCGCGCGGATTCTTTAGTTTTAAAAGTACTTCTGTGTAGGTAATAGAATGATTTACTATTTATTTTTGCTAGTAAATTTGCCTACAGTACAAACATAAGCGACTTAAATTTGCATAAGGCACGTTTGTCACACAGCTGATGACCTAAACCATTGGCTTTGCGTTAAGTGTTGCACGTTTTAAACTGTGTGACTGCTTTTTTTGTTTCGAAGAGACGGAAATACTCAACTGTGTATGTTATTATTTCTGCGTGGCTGTGTATTAAGTAGGTCACTTACAATAATTTTAGGAAACATCTTACCATTACTAAAAGAAGTGTTAGTCGTCAAGTCAAAGTCCACTTCTTCCCTTCGACATCGGACGTTGAACCTTAAAAAAGAAACAAAGCTGTATGTAAATTGAAATTTAATTTATGAAATTCGCGCGGATACTCAACAGAGCTTCTGTATGGGTGCGAGAATGACTTACTGTTTATTTTTGTTGGTAAATTTGCCTACGAAAAATTTGCCTATATGTATCATTTTGCAATCTGAAAAAAAACGCCATTAATTTGCGCGGAAACCTAATTTAACCATGGAGTTATAAGTGTTGGACGTTTTAAACTGCGGACTGTTTTCTCTGTAATATTCAACTGCGTGGCTAAGTTACTATTGCGTGGGTCATTTGCAACACTATTTTGAGAAACATCTTACCATTACTAAAATACGTGTTAGTTGTCAAGTCAAAGTCCACGTCTTCCGCTTCGACATCGGACGTTGAATTTTAAAAGAGAAACAAATTAAGCTGCGTGTAAATTAAATTAAATATAAGTTCATTTTTTTATTGAAAATGTAAAATTGACTATATTTACGGCATGCCCATCGGCATCGGTGCTTCTGTTAGTGCGATAATAATTTACTATTTATTTTGTCGCCAAATTTGCTACATTTTATATCAAATTTGAGTAAACTTTTCCCAAATACGCGAATGACTGTATTATTATGGGATTTCGACAGCAAAATCTTACCATTAATAAAAGATAACAAAGATGTGTCGGATATACCTGTAAGGTTAAAATCGAATTCCATGTGAACATCGTAGGAATCTAAAAGAAAGATATGTGTATCAATGATCGAATGTTCAAGTCAAATGATTGCACCAAGGATATTTACAAATCAATTCTTAAAACTCGCCAAAAGCATAGAAATTACACCTGATAAAAAACACCATTTTTGTCAAATGCACGATTTGTCGTTTACTTAGTATGATAGTATAACTTTTATAAATACAGTGAACACAATAGATGTTATGAACAAAACTATTTAATATCTTGTTTGAAGATTTAACGGAAGGTATGCACTGAAAGGGTAGCTAGATCGAAAACACAATTTACGCTTTAGTACTAAAGCCGAGGCTCATGAGTTATTGAGTTATGGGATCTCGCAAGTGGACTACGACAATGTGACAGTGACCAGTGTACTGGGTTTAGTGTACGATTAAAATCACAAATGTTGATCGCAAGATAATGTGAACAAGCAAAAATCATTAATCGTCTGGCCCGAAAATCCGGCATTAATTTACTGGAGATGGCGCGGAATTCAAAAAAAATATATAGTTCATAACACACACATAACTGACTGCGCTCAACTGCGCCTGTTTCAACATTGTATCGACGCTGTAAATCTATTATTGCCAGATTTTTTACATGCAGTGAATGGTTTTAGCAAACGTAATAAAGCTAATAGTTGTATACTAATGTAAGACTTACCTTCAATAAAGTCCGACCTTGAATGTTTTTCAATAGCATCTACACTTTGATAATCACAGCAAAGATCTTGAGACATAATTAATATTGCAATGAAGATACACAAAACCTTTCACCATAAAATCGATATTTCTAAATTCCAAAAATCACTCTATAGTATTGACCTATTCCGTATCCATGTCCATTGCCCGTGACATACAACGACAATTTGACTTCTGGCCATTACTCTTTGTTACTTCTTAATAAATAGCTAAATAATTAGACGGACCTCTGCGAAGACAGTATATATAGTTCGCGCTTGCCGTAGGCACTAAGGCATTGATTGAATGTTAATATTAAACGTATATATATATATATACATATATATATATATATATATATATATATATATATATATATATATACACTGTAAATTCAAAAGAGTCGTTTCGACCCCTTCAAAGGAGTCGTTTTTGTGACCCCAGTACGACACCTTCGAAGGAGTCGTTTTGACTCCTTCAAACCCTATTCTTCCGAAGAGTCATTTGTACTCCTTTGAAGGAGTCATTTTTACCTTTTCAAGGGCAGTTTAAAAACTCTTCAGGAGAGTTATTTTGACTCTTGCGCAGCGTCAATTCTATTTATTTTAGATTCATTTCTACTCTTTTGAAGGAGTCATTTCGACCCATATTTTCGGTAAATTCTACTCTCATTTTGGGGTCGTTATTACTCTTATATGGGGTCATTTCTACTGTAACTTTGCGTTTAATATTTCGACAGTTATTCAGTCCTACATGGTTATTTATCAAAAGTTGAATCCCAAAGGCGTGACTATGTTTATTATGAATATGATCGGATAGTTTGATGAATAAATTAAGTGGATCAAAATTCGCGTTTTCTGATTGGTTGAGCCTCAGGATGGACCTCTGCGAAGACAGTGCTGTTTGCTCAAGCGTCACATAAGCGTCACTTGATTGGCTGGGATTGATCCGCCTGATTCGGAAGAATTGTAAACGCTTCCTTGAAATAAAATTTCTAAAAGTAGAGCATTGTAGAGAGTATTACATTTTAAAATGGAATACGGATGTTAACCACAAAAATTTGGTTTTATTTCGCTTAGTTTGTATTTGTTTATTCTCCTCAATGCTCTTTTATATGCTGTTCTTGCCATATAATTGACCACTGCAATTCTAATTTGCCCGTACACGATGTCTTTAAAACATGATCGACGGACAAATAAGTTTCAGGTGATATATGCTTTCGGTATACATCACTTAAGCCAAACTGCATTGGTCTATACAGACTACATATACTGTCTATGTGACATTTTTGACTTTGGTACACCGCGATTTGTAGTGTGCCTTTTACCCGAATGATTTGATTTATGCGTGCTATGATAAACAAAAAGCATCGTTAATTGCTCTTCACTTCACCAAAGAGTAACACGACTCTTTTGGTGAATCGACTCTATATCAAGGAGTAAAAGTGACTCTTTGGGTGAATCGACTCTGTATAACCACATGTGCGTAACTGCCATCTTAGATTATCTCATCTCGTCATCTTATCTCATCTAGTCATCTTATCTTATCTCATCTCGTCATCTTATCTCATCTCGTCATCTTATCTCACCTCGTCATCTTATTTCATCTCGTCATCTTCTTTTATCTAGTCATCTTATCTTATCTTATCTAGTCATCTTATCTCACCTCGTCATCTTATTTCATCTCGTCATCTTATTTCATCTCGTCATCTTATCTCATCTCGTCATCTTTTCTCATCTCGTCATCTTATTTGATATGGTCATCTTATCTTATCTCGTCATCTTATTTCATCTCGTCATCTCATCTCATCTCGTCATCTTATTTCATCTCGTCATCTTATCTCATCTCGTCATCTTATCTCATCTCGTCATCTTATTTCATCTCGTCATCTTATTTCATCTCGTCATCTTATCTCATCTCGTCATCTTATTTGATATGGTCATCTTATCTCATCTCGTCATCTTATTTCATCTCGTCATCTTATTTCATCTTGTCATCTTATTTCATCTCGTCATCTTATCTCACCTCGTCATCTTATTTCATCTCGTCATCTTCTTTCATCTCGTCATCTTATCTCATCTCGTCATCTTATTTCATCTCGTCATCTTATCTCATCTCGTCATCTTATCTCATCTCGTCATCTTATTTGATATGGTCATCTTATCTTATCTCGTCATCTTATTTCATCTCGTCATCTCATCTCATCTCGTCATCTTATTTCATCTCGTCATCTTATCTCATCTCGTCATCTTATCTCATCTCGTCATCTTATTTGATATGGTCATCTTATCTCATCTCGTCATCTTATTTCATCTCGTCATCTTATTTCATCTCGTCATCTTATTTCATCTTGTCATCTTATTTCATCTCGTCATCTTATCTCATCTCATCATCTTATCTCATCTCGTCATCTTATTTGATATGGTCATCTTATCTCATCTCGTCATCTTATTTCATCTCGTCATCTTATTTCATCTAGTCATCTTATCTCATCTCGTCATCTTATCTCATCTCGTCATCTTATCTCATCTAGTCATCTTATTTCATCTCGTCATCTTATTTCATCTCGTCATCTTACTTCATCTCGTCATCTTATCTCATCTCATCATCTTATCTCATCTCGTCATCTTATTTGATATAGTCATCTTATCTCATCTCGTCATCTTATCTCATCTCGTCATCTTATCTCATCTAGTCATCTTATTTCTTCTCGTCATCTTCTCTCATCTCGTCACCTTATTTCATCTAGTCAGTCATCTTATCTCATCTAATAATTATCGTTCGATTTTCTTGGCAAATAATGCTTGTATCTTTAAAATAGTAAATAAACCTGATTCGTGAATATTTAAGTGTATTCGTTTGTTAAGCAAGATACAACATTCGAATCCGATCTTTATCTGATATTGATACACAAACGCTCGCGTTCGCCCTTTGCTTCGAATTCGTATTCAGGTAAAGACCGGCTTGAAGTTGTCATATTTTATTATATTATTGAAGTTTAAAGTTTAATTATATAATCCGGAGAACTCTTACCTACTACATTATACGCCTGGATTACAAATCGTCAAATTCATATATATATATATATATATATATATATATATATATATATATATACATTTTTGTCTGGTATATTAGGTACGTTCTCACAAGACTGCTAATTCACTTAGGAAATGGATTTATTATTCACAGCTATTTGTATGTAATCTGTAATTGTTGAAATAAAGGGCTTTATATTTTTAATCTTGTTACTCTGCAGAACATAATGAGGAAACGAGACTATTATTAAAGATAAACATCTATAGCGCTTGATGGAATGTGAGGTGTAAACTTTCGGAAATCGTCGTTTTCTCTTTGCGTGAGTCCTAAACTGGACCTTCTTTGGCACCTCCTTGCAGCTTGCCCATGTCATGCCAACATAAAATGTATTTCACTTTATATATACACTTGCCCCAAGATAAATACACCGTGAGTGATTGATGAAAAACAAAGCGTTAAAAGCCAAAACGTGATTATAACGCCGTCACTTTACTAGTTACCAAGCACTTGGTTGAAAATAAGAAACGTCCGTTCTAACTTGTGTGATAAATCTGCTAAGTACTTACTATTTAATGGGTGTAAAGTTAGTAAGGCTGCGACGCAAGCTATATGGGGTGAGAGGGTCTCATTTAATAGTTCATATGCGTTTCAATATGGATAACACCCAGGCTATGCAATATAAAGCCCTTCATCAATAGAAGAGTTAAAAAAAACAATGACTGTTTCGACTTATCCGGAAAAAGAACGGCGTCAGCTCATGAATAAAATTTCTTTTTGGCTTCGCCTTCGGCATTATTTTTCCAACGCACGACAGTTGCTTAAATGACTAAAATGTTTGGCATGCACATTGATTTCCACCTTAATTTTTTATTGTAATCACACGGAAACGCCGTATTAAACACAGAACTCCGATCTCTGCATAACTTGTAAAAAGCATGAACATATATAGTCATAGATCATTTCACGAAGTAAGGACTAATTCAATTCCTGCGAATTTACTCGGTGAATGACGAAAATGTGGTGGCTTTGTGACGATAGTAGAGAAATCTTTGTTTTGTGGGAAGGCAAACGACTGGTAGATCCTAAAACCAATGGACCTAGCGGCCCGATTGATTCTTTGAGACAACAGACAAAAACATTCTTGAAGGTAAGCTATTTTGAACACAGAACGTCGATAAATCATTTTAATAGCCTATAGACTGTAATTAATTCACGCATATTCTTATTCTTTTATAGGTGGTTTTTACGTCTGGGAAAACTGGCTCTCTCTCCTTACATCTTTTTGACCCCAAACAGAACGTGTTTTCTAAGCAATTTAAAGAAGCGGCAAGCAACACAGACGACTTTTTGACAAAATGGACTCAGGTCAGGAAAGAAGACAGAAATCTAAAAAATGACAATGAAGAAAAGGAAGATCTGCCCGAAATCGGTATGTCAGTAATCCATGCGCATGCACGTGTATCAAAGACTGTTGTATTAATATACATCAAATTGATATTCTATACTAATCAGCAATATGAGCAATATGACTCTATTATAAAGAAAAGATAGGATTACTGAGCGGATGACGTGAAAGTAGACGGGTATTCTGTACTAATCCAATGGAAATAAAATAAATAGCTGTATTCAAAGTCTTGTGTTGAAATATATATATTTGATTTCGGTTTCAGTTTTAGTGCAAAGTAATAAAGTATCTGAAAAAAGGAAAAACAATGTGACGAAACGAAAACATTTTGCCGCGCAAGAGAAATCTGGACACTGGCAAAAGAAAAAATGTGCTGAATTAGGTGAAAATTTTTTGTTAATGAAACAATTAAACTGTACACGCATTGTAACCCACATTAGGACCGCGCTTACATACATATATATATATATATATATATATATACATGTCATACAGCAAAAAATTTGTCGCGTTTAATATAAGCCGCGGCTTACATAAGTCGTGAATAGCTCGTATAAACGGTCAATTCTTCAGTATGCCACAACTAAAGTAAGCACATGGTTGAAGCCGTTTAGCCACCGCTTAATAGTGTAATACTGAAGAACTGAACGTTTATACGAGCAGTTTTCGACTTATTTAAGCCGTGTCTTTTATTAACCACGGTTTATTTTCTGTCGTCAAACGGCCTTATACTATAAAGTTTAACATGAAAATCGAGATAGTAATTTAACGTTTTCTTCTTCATTGCAACAAGATGTCAAAAGTGCCCATAGGCATAACCATACGCAGAGCGACGTGCAAGAAGTGCAGAACCTAGCTGTAGCAGAAAACAGTACGGAAAAGTCTCAAGTGGAAAGAATAACCTTGGCAAGAATAGGTAAGGGTTAACGCTCGAATATATATATTAAGTATATTTTAGTTTCTGTGTAGTGTAGTGTAGTGTAGTGTAGTGTAGTGTAGTGTAGTGTAGTGTAGTGTAGTGTAGTGTAGTGTAGTGTAGTGTAGTGTAGTGTAGTGTAGTGTAGTGTAGTGTAGTGTAGTGTAGTGTAGTGTAGTGTGGTGTAGTGTGGTGTAGTGTGGTGTAGTGTGGTGTAGTGTGGTGTAGTGTGGTGTAGTGTGGTGTAGTGTGGTGTAGTGTGGTGTAGTGTGGTGTAGTGTGGTGTAGTGTGGTGTAGTGTGGTGTAGTGTGGTGTAGTGTGGTGTAGTGTGGTGTAGTGTGGTGTAGTGTGGTGTAGTGTGTAGTGTAGTGTGTAGTGTAGTGTAGTGTGTAGTGTAGTGTGTAGTGTAGTGTGTAGTGTAGTGTGTAGTGTAGTGTGTAGTGTAGTGTGTAGTGTAGTGTGTAGTGTAGTGTGTAGTGTAGTGTGTAGTGTAGTGTGTAGTGTAGTGTGTAGTGTAGTGTGTAGTGTAGTGTGTAGTGTAGTGTGTAGTGTAGTGTGTAGTGTAGTGTGTAGTGTAGTGTGTAGTGTAGTGTGTAGTGTAGTGTGTAGTGTAGTGTGTAGTGTAGTGTGTAGTGTAGTGTGTAGTGTAGTGTGTAGTGTAGTGTGTAGTGTAGTGTGTAGTGTAGTGTGTAGTGTAGTGTGTAGTGTAGTGTGTAGTGTAGTGTGTAGTGTAGTGTGTAGTGTAGTGTGTAGTGTAGTGTGTAGTGTAGTGTGTAGTGTAGTGTGTAGTGTAGTGTGTAGTGTAGTGTGTAGTGTAGTGTGTAGTGTAGTGTGTAGTGTAGTGTGTAGTGTAGTGTGTAGTGTAGTGTGTAGTGTAGTGTGTAGTGTAGTGTGTAGTGTAGTGTGTAGTGTAGTGTGTAGTGTAGTGTGTAGTGTAGTGTGTAGTGTAGTGTGTAGTGTAGTGTGTAGTGTAGTGTGTAGTGTAGTGTGTAGTGTAGTGTGTAGTGTAGTGTGTAGTGTAGTGTGTAGTGTAGTGTGTAGTGTAGTGTGTAGTGTAGTGTGTAGTGTAGTGTGTAGTGTAGTGTGTAGTGTAGTGTGTAGTGTAGTGTGTAGTGTAGTGTGTAGTGTAGTGTGTAGTGTAGTGTGTAGTGTAGTGTGTAGTGTAGTGTGTAGTGTAGTGTGTAGTGTAGTGTGTAGTGTAGTGTGTAGTGTAGTGTGTAGTGTAGTGTGTAGTGTAGTGTGTAGTGTAGTGTGTAGTGTAGTGTGTAGTGTAGTGTGTAGTGTAGTGTGTAGTGTAGTGTGTAGTGTAGTGTGTAGTGTAGTGTGTAGTGTAGTGTGTAGTGTAGTGTAGTGTAGTGTAGTGTAGTGTAGTGTAGTGTGTAGTGTAGTGTGTAGTGTAGTGTGTAGTGTAGTGTGGTGTGGTGTGGTGTGGTGTGGTGTGGTGTGGTGTGGTGTGGTGTGGTGTGGTGTGGTGTGGTGTGGTGTGGTGTGGTGTGGTGTGGTGTGGTGTGGTGTGGTGTGGTGTGGTGTGGTGTGGTGTGGTGTGGTGTGGTGTGGTGTGGTGTGGTGTGGTGTGGTGTGGTGTGGTGTGGTGTGGTGTGGTGTGGTGTGGTGTGGTGTGGTGTGGTGTGGTGTGGTGTGGTGTGGTGTGGTGTGGTGTGGTGTGGTGTGGTGTGGTGTGGTGTGGTGTGGTGTGGTGTGGTGTGGTGTGGTGTGGTGTGGTGTGGTGTGGTGTGGTGTGGTGTGGTGTGGTGTGGTGTGGTGTGGTGTGGTGTGGTGTGGTGTGGTGTGGTGTGGTGTGGTGTAGTGTAGTGTAGTGTAGTGTAGTGTAGTGTAGTGTAGTGTAGTGTAGTGTAGTGTCACGGCCTATTGGCTAATGGCGGACCAAGTTTCTGTTCTTAGCAGCTTTATGCTCCTTTGGTCTCACCAATAGGTCTATTACTCTTGGTTTTCATCTTAAAGTGATCTTAAAGTCTTTCTGGTTTCAAGAGTATACCAAAATTTGGATTACCGAGTGATTTCTTCAAATATTCATCTCCGTGATTTATTATATTGGTCGTCTGGCTTCCGCCATTACTATTGAGAAGTTTATTTCGATTCTTTTGTTCTGTTGGTGTTTATCCACCGTGTTTGGTCTATATAAAATGGCCCTCTCAAGTTTTCATTTCTCTAAACCTTCGCCTGGTCTTCTACCTACGCCGTCTAGTCCTCCATACAAAAACCTTTCGCCTGATTGTTATGTTGGCTCATCGTATTTTCCGTTGCCGTATCAACTAGTATTATTACTCGAAGGTTGTCCGCTTGATTCGATCGTTTCCTGGGACATTTCTGTTTCTAAGAAACAACTTAAACTTAAACTTGTTTGGTCCCTGTATTCTCGTCCTTCTACTGGTTGTTTACTACGCGAAGTTCTGCCATCTCATATTTTTAAATCGATCTCATCGCATGACCTTGGTTCTCCGTCTTGGTCGACGTCATGTTCGTCATCTCAAACATCACTTCGCATCGACTGGCCGCTTAACAAGCCCAATTCATCTCACTCTCATTCCTCGCCTACATTACCTACACCTTCTCAAAATTCCTCTCTTAATTTTTCAACCTTTACTCCAGTTCAAAAAGCTAGTTTTTCTACGCCGATTCCTGATTCTGGTTATCAAAGTTTTAATTCAAGGTCTGGTTGCCGTGGTGCTTCGTCTTCGAATTGGCGTCAAAACATCTCTCCACCGTCAAAGCCTAATTTCGTTTCTCCTGTGCGCAAAACGATTCGTCATGACGTCTTTGTTCCTAAATCTAAACCTCCTCCACCTCCGTCTGTAATTTGTAACGAAAATTCGGGTTGTTCACCTGAGAAGCCGTGTATTTCAACTACCTCGAATATTTTGAATAATACTACGCGTGACCTCTTAATGTCTGACTCGATGCCTCAAATTACAGAAGCTTCGCCTGAGTCTAATAAAATCATTTCGTCGCCTACTGATACTCATTCCGATTCTGACTCTGATTCAGTTTGCTCTGATGATGTTGACTTAGCTAACAAAATTTTCCTTCCGACTCCTTCTCCGCTTCCTATCTCCGATGGTTTTATTGATCCTGATATTGACGCTCATTTTATGAATATCTCCGGTTCGTGTCGTCTTTGTCATGCTGAAGTCTCATCGTACTTAATCGACGCTCACCTTATTGAATGCACTTCTTTGGATGGTAATTTTCTTAGTGACTTCATTGATAAATTTTCTTCAACCTATTTTTGTGATCCTGAGGATGTTATCAAAGCTGCTAAAACATTTCTGAACTTTCAACTAACTGATTCGACCTGTTTATCTAATGATATATTTAGTGACATTTCAGTATACCGAGTTTTTACTAAGAACATTGAAGATCTTATTGTTAAGTTAGTCGATGATGCTTTAGTTTCCTTAAAACTATCGAAACCTCCTAATTTCCCAAACTTTAATCTGCTATATTATAAGTGAATTATTATTCACTTTCCAAGTCTTTTATATATCTCTCTCTCTCTCTCCCTGAACATTGAACTATTAACTTTCAGTCTACAATATTCTATTTTATTGTTATAATCAACTTGTAAATGACCATTAACGGCATTATTAGTTATCCATTAGGTCCTAAGCAAGTCCCATCACCTGTATGTTCTTTAAATTTGTAATAAAAATCAATAGTGTAGTGTAGTGTAGTGTAGTGTAGTGTAGTGTAGTGTAGTGTAGTGTAGTGTCAGGTGTCAGGTGTCAGGTGTCAGGTGTCAGGTGTCAGGTGTCAGGTGTCAGGTGTCAGGTGTCAGGTGTCAGGTGTCAGGTGTCAGGTGTCAGGTGTCAGGTGTCAGGTGTCAGGTGTCAGGTGTCAGGTGTCAGGTGTCAGGTGTCAGGTGTCAGGTGTCAGGTGTCAGGTGTCAGGTGTCAGGTGTCAGGTGTCAGGTGTCAGGTGTCAGGTGTCAGGTGTCAGGTGTCAGGTGTCAGGTGTCAGGTGTCAGGTGTCAGGTGTCAGGTGTCAGGTGTCAGGTGTCAGGTGTCAGGTGTCAGGTGTCAGGTGTCAGGTGTCAGGTGTCAGGTGTCAGGTGTCAGGTGTCAGGTGTCAGGTGTCAGGTGTCAGGTGTCAGGTGTCAGGTGTCAGGTGTCAGGTGTCAGGTGTCAGGTGTCAGGTGTCAGGTGTCAGGTGTCAGGTGTCAGGTGTCAGGTGTCAGGTGTCAGGTGTCAGGTGTCAGGTGTCAGGTGTCAGGTGTCAGGTGTCAGGTGTCAGGTGTCAGGTGTCAGGTGTCAGGTGTCAGGTGTCAGGTGTCAGGTGTCAGGTGTCAGGTGTCAGGTGTCAGGTGTCAGGTGTCAGGTGTCAGGTGTCAGGTGTCAGGTGTCAGGTGTCAGGTGTCAGGTGTCAGGTGTCAGGTGTCAGGTGTCAGGTGTCAGGTGTCAGGTGTCAGGTGTCAGGTGTCAGGTGTCAGGTGTCAGGTGTCAGGTGTCAGGTGTCAGGTGTCAGGTGTCAGGTGTCAGGTGTCAGGTGTCAGGTGTCAGGTGTCAGGTGTCAGGTGTCAGGTGTCAGGTGTCAGGTGTCAGGTGTCAGGTGTCAGGTGTCAGGTGTCAGGTGTCAGGTGTCAGGTGTCAGGTGTCAGGTGTCAGGTGTCAGGTGTCAGGTGTCAGGTGTCAGGTGTCAGGTGTCAGGTGTCAGGTGTCAGGTGTCAGGTGTCAGGTGTCAGGTGTCAGGTGTCAGGTGTCAGGTGTCAGGTGTCAGGTGTCAGGTGTCAGGTGTCAGGTGTCAGGTGTCAGGTGTCAGGTGTCAGGTGTCAGGTGTCAGGTGTCAGGTGTCAGGTGTCAGGTGTCAGGTGTCAGGTGTCAGGTGTCAGGTGTCAGGTGTC
The DNA here is from genome assembly GCA_964035015.1 of Corallium rubrum. Taxonomy (NCBI): domain Eukaryota; kingdom Metazoa; phylum Cnidaria; class Anthozoa; order Scleralcyonacea; family Coralliidae; genus Corallium; species Corallium rubrum. The sequence goes on from CAXIUP010000126.1 coordinate 110,302, forward strand.
AGGTGTCAGGTGTCAGGTGTCAGGTGTCAGGTGTCAGGTGTCAGGTGTCAGGTGTCAGGTGTCAGGTGTCAGGTGTCAGGTGTCAGGTGTCAGGTGTCAGGTGTCAGGTGTCAGGTGTCAGGTGTCAGGTGTCAGGTGTCAGGTGTCAGGTGTCAGGTGTCAGGTGTCAGGTGTCAGGTGTCAGGTGTCAGGTGTCAGGTGTCAGGTGTCAGGTGTCAGGTGTCAGGTGTCAGGTGTCAGGTGTCAGGTGTCAGGTGTCAGGTGTCAGGTGTCAGGTGTCAGGTGTCAGGTGTCAGGTGTCAGGTGTCAGGTGTCAGGTGTCAGGTGTCAGGTGTCAGGTGTCAGGTGTCAGGTGTCAGGTGTCAGGTGTCAGGTGTCAGGTGTCAGGTGTCAGGTGTCAGGTGTCAGGTGTCAGGTGTCAGGTGTCAGGTGTCAGGTGTCAGGTGTCAGGTGTCAGGTGTCAGGTGTCAGGTGTCAGGTGTCAGGTGTCAGGTGTCAGGTGTCAGGTGTCAGGTGTCAGGTGTCAGGTGTCAGGTGTCAGGTGTCAGGTGTCAGGTGTCAGGTGTCAGGTGTCAGGTGTCAGGTGTCAGGTGTCAGGTGTCAGGTGTCAGGTGTCAGGTGTCAGGTGTCAGGTGTCAGGTGTCAGGTGTCAGGTGTCAGGTGTCAGGTGTCAGGTGTCAGGTGTCAGGTGTCAGGTGTCAGGTGTCAGGTGTCAGGTGTCAGGTGTCAGGTGTCAGGTGTCAGGTGTCAGGTGTCAGGTGTCAGGTGTCAGGTGTCAGGTGTCAGGTGTCAGGTGTCAGGTGTCAGGTGTCAGGTGTCAGGTGTCAGGTGTCAGGTGTCAGGTGTCAGGTGTCAGGTGTCAGGTGTCAGGTGTCAGGTGTCAGGTGTCAGGTGTCAGGTGTCAGGTGTCAGGTGTCAAGTACGCCTCTCTTTAGCTCTGTTTATTTCTGCTTCGTTGGTTTCAATATTTGGTCCCCATTATGTAAATTTTGGATTGTTGGTTTGCTAAGTAATTCGTGAACATTCTACATCAAGTTCTGGATCGATTGATTAATTTCCGTGGCTTTATTTTTGGATTATTTGTTTGACCGTTTGGCCTGTGGCGTATCTGTAGTTCGTGATTTTGTACAAGTATTGTTTCTCCGTGTCACGATTATTTGGTGAGCCAAAATTTCACAGTTCGTTTGGTTTTGGTATTCCTATCTTGTTGTACAAGTTTCACTTCTGTTGGTGTAATCAATTTTGAATTATTTATCATTTCGTGTTTGACCGTTGGAGTTGTTTTGTCTCACTTGACGTCTCCTAGCAGCAGTTATATTTGAATTTTCTCCGTCAATCCGGACTCCGCATTCTAGTTATTCATACCAGTTTTGTTGTCATCGTCCCATTCTTTTATTGGTACTATTTTGGTTGATGCTCATCTTACATATTTTGAATTTTACACAAGTTTGTATCGTGCCGTATAACCGTCAAATATTTATCAAGATCAACTGTCTCCTTCAGATTTCGCTATATACATATACCTCGGAATCTTCGCTTGGTTTTCATCGAATGTTCTTCTTACTGCTATTTTGGAATCGCTTGACATTTCTACGACTACTGTCTGATTTTCGTTTATTTTAGTTCAATTGTTTTTGTTGCATTTTTTCTTTTTATTTGATTCTTATAATAGACTTGCAACACGGGTTTTCCCCGTATGAAGTATCATATTTCCTATGTTATCTTCTTGAGTATTTTGCTGATTACGTCATGTCTTCTCCACGAACTATTCAATCATTTATTTGTCCTGACTGCAATTTTTCATCGTGTTCACAAGCTGGCCTTTGCATTCATCGTACTAAAACTCACAAAATTACTGACACCTCTATTAAATCGGTCTCCATAGTGAGATCATACCCTGAAGGAAAGAATTTTATTTGTTGTCTTTGTGGAAATACCCTCGTCAATTTTCCTAACTTGAAACGTCATTTTAAAAACATTCATCCTGACACTCTTCTTTTGGCATCTGCTCATTGCTTAATATGTAATATGGATTTTTCTAATGCGCAAGCTGTTAGTGTTCATTGCCAACGTGCACATGGTATTTCAAAGAATACTCCACATGTTCAATATTCTCATAGTCCGACCCCAATAATGTCTCAGATTACCGCTCACCATAATGTTACATCTGGTGTTGCAACCCGCCTTTCAACCAGACCTGTTCGCAAAAAACGTTCTTCCAAACAACGATCTTCGACTTGTACAGATCAATCCTCCTTGCCATCCTCTGTCCAACAACCGTCAAGTCCACTTGTTGATCTTATCTTGGCCCCAAACCAGTCATCTTCATTACCAGATCTCCGTGATTCGTGTTCAACTCATCGTATACCTCATGTCTCCAATTTGGTCTTCTCTCCTTCCACACAACCACAAACATCACCTGATCCTGAGTCGGATCCTGCCCTTTCATCAACTACTCCGCTTATCACTTTCCTCAATAAATCAATTGAATGCTCTCCTCCCACCATCATTCAGCATCAGACTTCCTCCGCCAATTCTCAACAAACATTGGATTGTCTCAGTTCTTTGCTTCGTATTAACAAGCCTTTTTCATCACCCCGAAATGATCAAGCCTCAAACTCCTTATCGCGTTTCATTCGTGAATGCAATAATATTCCTCCTTCTATTCCTCAACGAGCTCCCAAAACAGTTGGTTTACCTTCTTCACCTATTTCTTCATCAGAAGTCTCTTCCATCCAAACTGTTATTAACGATTCCTCCCGATCCTCGCCTCCTGCACCTAGTCCTTCTCCTAGACGTTACCAAAGACCATCAACTGCTAGACTCTTTTCTCCCTGGTCATCTCCACAACCTCCTCATCGTTCACCTATCGTTACCCAGTCAGATGTCGATGACCTAATTAATTCGACTCTACATTCTTCTGGTGAGATACGTACTCTTTCCTCATTATCGCACCCCACTCCGCCGTCTTCCTTTACTTCTGACAACGATGGAAATCCTTCAACAAATACATGTTCAACTTCTGAGTCGCGATCTTCTCCTGTTAATGATTCTTCTTCTCCTAACATGAATGGTGATGATTTCACACAATCTCAAAATTCACCATCGTCCAGTCCTTCAGAATCACGCTTGAAGAGAAATGCGTTTCGTGAAAAATGGATAACTGCCTTCTCCGGGGACATTCCGTGGTCGGACTTTTGCACCCTCTGCGATGAATTTGCCGTTGAATCTCGATCTCTCGCTCTAGAAATCGCTGCAGAATCTTCATCTTCTTTTCGTCGCCCAAAACCTCTTCCTCGTCGTGATCATCCATCTGGCCGCCGTCCTGCTTTCCGTCATCGACCGCTTTTATCCAATCCCGCCGAAGCACAACGCATTCAAACTTTAAATCGTCATTCTAAGAAAAGAGCTGCTCGGAAAATCCTCTCTCCTAACAGTCCTTTCTACACTGGATCAACAGACAAAGCAGAATCATTCTTTAGAAATACATTTTCCTTTCGTCAATGTGACACTACATCCCTTCAAGACAAATTAAAAGATCTCGTTACACCTGCTCCGAGCGATGACTTCCTCTTTTCACCTCCTTCTTGTGATGAAATCCGTCGAAAACTCTTCTCTGCCGCCAATACCTCTCCTGGGCCTGATCGCGTGGAATATCGTCACTTGAAAAGCATTGACCCATCCTGCTCTATCCTTTCTCTCCTTTTTCAACACTGTTTCAAGCAACGTGATGTTCCTCCAGCCTGGAAGTCTGCGACTACGGTGCTTATCTATAAGAAAGGTAGCACAGAGGATCCTTCCAACTTTAGACCCATTGCCTTAATGTTGTGTCTCTACAAGTTAGTTATGGGAGTCATCGCCAAACGACTAACTTCATGGGCCATTGATCACGATCTTTTATCCCAAGAACACAAGAGTGCACGTCCCAGTGAAGGTTGTTATGAACATACCTTTCTCCTCCAGTCCATCGTAGGTGATGCCGACGTAATCGGAAAAATGTTTTTGTCGCTTGGCTTGATCTTCGCAATGCTTTTGGAAGTATCCCTCATTCTGCTATTACCTCTACCCTTTCCCATATTGGAGTACCACAACCACTAATTGAAATGATCACCAATTCTTATTCTGGAGCAAGCACCAAAATACGCACCCCCACCAGTTTGACCTCTGATATACCAGTTTTATCAGGTGTCAAGCAAGGTTGTCCGTTGAGCCCAATCATTTTCAATTTGACCATCGACATCATTTTACGTGCAATTAAACAAAAAGCTTCAGACATTGGTCCTGCTAAACTCCATGGTATACCTGTCTCTGTCTTTGCTTATGCTGATGATCTTGTCATAATCTCCAGAAATAAAGACCGACTCCAGAAACTCTTAGATGCTGCTTCTTCCACTGCGACAACCCTTGGTTTATCCTTCAGACCTGATAAGTGCGCCTCTATCAGCCTCACCTGTTCCAGATCTAATCATTCTGAATCTTCTTTTGAACTTAATGAATTCATCGTCCAGAATAATTCCATTCCTTCACTTGATTGTGAACATCCTTACAAATACCTTGGTGTTCCTATTGGCCTAATCCATGACCCAGATAACATATCTGATTTGGTTCAAAACCTTTCACGTGATTTGGACAATATTGAGAAATCCCTTTTAGCTCCTTGGCAGAAGTTAGACATGATTCGTACCTTCCTTCAACCTTCCTTAACATTCGCCCTTCGTGCTGGATACCCGAAAAAAGAACATCTTCGTGAATATCGTTCAACTCTCATTTCCACCATCCGTAGAATATGTTCTCTACCATCTCGAGCTTCTGCTTCCTACATCTTCGCTCACAAACGCGCTGGTGGTCTTGGCCTCCTTGATCCAATCCTTGAAGCTGATGTTCAAGCAATAATTCATTCGGCTAAGATTCTATCTTCCTCCGACCCGACTGTAATTCACATTGCTAATGCTGAATTAAACGAAACCGTCCGACATGCCTCCCGATCTAATCCTACTTCTGCTCTGAAATCCAACTACCTGTCCAGCCTTCCTGATGATCGTTTAAACAACATGCATTACCGCATTCAATCGTTGTGGACCCGAGTCCGCAAATCCACTCGTAACCTTGGTATTGAAATTAAATTCAATGACAATGGTCTTCCTGTCCTTTCGTCTCAAAACTCTGGTTCTGTTCTTGGTAAAGAAGCCAGTCGTTTCCTGCATTTCCATGTTCAAGACCGATTCGCTTCTACTCTATTTGCTCTTCCTGATCAAGGGAAAGTTGCTCGGGCGCTTACCACCGACACCTTCGCCAATAGTTCTACTTGGCAATACAATGGCCTCAATATCCGTTTCAGAGACTGGCGTTTCATCCATCGTGCTCGACTCAATTGCCTTCCACTCAATAATGTCAAGAGTCGGTGGTCTAATGCCAGCCCAAAATGTCGCCGTTGTACTTCAGATGAGACCCTTCCTCATGTCTTGTGTCACTGCCTGCCTAACATGCCTAGTATTCTTCGCAGACACAACACCATAGTAGACCGTATCACCAACGCCGTTCAACATGGTACCATTACTACCGACAAACAAGTTCGTGCTGCCAACTCTCGTTTACGTCCTGACATCATTGTTGAGGAGGGCAATAAAGTTCTAATTATTGATGTTTGTTGCCCCTTTGACAATAACGCTGAAGCCCTTCGTGATGCTGAATATCGCAAAATCACGAAATACGAAGGGCTGAAGCAATTTTTCATTGGTCAAGGAAAGCAATGCGATGTCTTTGGTTTTGTGGTTGGTGCTCTTTGCTCTTGGCATCCGGCAAATGAAAATGTCTTACGGCAACTTGGAATGTCGAAAAGATATCGTTCATTGTTCAGGAAACTTTGTTGCACGGACGCAATTCAGGGCTCAACAAACATTTACCGTGAACATCTTGGCCTAACTGAGGACAACTTGGAAGTAGAAGTTGATCCTGAATAAACTGTTTATATTGACTCTTTTTTTTCGTTACATTAGAAACTTTAATTTTATTTTGAACTTCTTTAAACCTATTAATCTATTGTATAAAGTAATTCATGTATATAATTATCTATATTGTATGACCATTAATGGCACTTCTTGTTATCTCGAAGGACTTAATCAAGACCCATCACCTGTAAATTTTAAATTGTAATAAAATCAATAGTGTAGTGTAGTGTAGTGTGGTGTGGTGTGGTGTGGTGTGGTGTGGTGTGGTGTGGTGTGGTGTGGTGTGGTGTGGTGTGGTGTGGTGTGGTGTAGTGTAGTGTAGTGTAGTGTAGACTAAATGGGACATGTATGTCGTAGTTGTATGTCAGCGTTTCGTTTAAAAAAAATTGGCAACAACTTTTCAGTTGCTTTCGGTGACGTTCTTTTGACGTTGTCTGATCATAACTCATAAGATAGCGATTTGTATCAAACTCATATTAATATTTTTTAAGGACTGTGTGCTGTTCCAGTCGAATCACTTGTTCAGCCTGCAAAAAAGCGACTAATAAGAGACTTGGATACCAAACATCTGGGAAAAATCAAAGCAGAGTTGACAAAAGAACCCCACCTTGTATGTAATTTATCACCTGCAATCGGGCTCATTTGCGAAGAACAGTGCAGCAGTCCCGATAAGTTCGACCAAGCTAAATTGGAACGGGGAGAGTATCTTGTTGAAATGTTAGATGGCAATCATTCGTCTTCAGCTATAAAGTATTTGGCTGCAGAATACCCAGATGAACAAAATTTTAAGAAACGAGAAACCATATTATATGCTGGGCTTTCTGACGTCGATGCCTTATACTTAGGCTACCGACAAAACGAGAACACCAAACAAGGGAAAGCTGCAAGTACTTATACTCTTCTTGGTATTATGCGACAACTTTTTTTTATTTCTGGTGGAAGTGAGTCTGGGGACATCCCTATGGACAAAGATGTTCGATCGAGCTGGCATGATTGCCTTAGACACTTGCTCAACGTACAGGTAAAAAAAATTCACTGTTAATATACTAGAAAGTTTATTCTTTAATTCAAACTGTTCAAGTTGCGTGCACAATTTTTGTTTGGGATACTCAGTGACGAGGGGTAAATTTTCTGAAAAGTGTACAAGATTTTTTTTTAAATCCTTTCTCATTGCCAGACATTGGATTTTTGGATTATTCTTGGGTTCACTATACTGTTTACTGCAATGCCCTCGCCTGGCCAACTACTGTAGCGTATCAGGGCATGTACACCGTACTGTCATGAAAGCGCAGGCAAGCACCGGTCTAATTTTCTTCACAAAATCCAGACCGGTTTTAAAGAAAGTTGTCATAAATTTGTACCTGAAATAAATCCTCTAAATTATTGCCGGTTTAAATTACTAAATTAAGGGGTGGTTCTCCCATCCCTTGTCGCAATTTGAGATTCTTTGATCTTGATCTCTTTGATCGCAAAGACCAGGAAACGAACACCAGGATACGCACTCGAAAGTAAACCATAGCACATTGGAAAAGTTTCTATATTGAAAACTTAAAGCATCGTGACGTTAGCAGTTGATGGATATCAAAATCGCCAAAATTGGTCCATTAGTTAGGAGACACAGTACAGTACATGCTTACATGTTGTACCTGAGTTTTTTTGCGAAGCCAACAGCCAACCGTTCGGAATGCCTTCGAACATCAACCTTTGTAGCCAACCGTTCGATATTTTGACCACACCGTTTGAACGATTACGAAAATCACTTTCGAAACCGTTCGACCCCGTTCGCACACCGGTTCGAACGCCGTTCTGCCAACGCTGTTTTCCCCCCATAGAGGGTCGTGTAACCTGTCGTCTATAGTTATCAGTATCAGTTATGCCTATATACATATAGTCATGTATAGCAGAAAAATTAACTTCGGTCAACTGTTACGAATTTTACAACCAACAGCAACACATTCTGAATATTCGTTATTTATATATATATATATATATATATATATATATATATATTTTTAGGGTCGAAACCTCTTCAACAAGTATGGCACACACTTATTTCTAGCTAGCCTGCCAAAACAACCTTGGTGCCAGCTAGAAAAATTCTAAAGAAAATGCCCACCATAAAAGTATGCAAGTTTAACCCCCTACAAGGATTGAAAGGGAACGACTCTCTTAGCCTGATCACAAATTTACTTCAAAAGCTGAACAGCCAAGCAATGTCGTTTAAGGAACTGAAAGATGAAATAAGGTTGAACAAATTTGTTGTCTTGAACTTAAAGTCAATTGTGTGTACGTGCATGTGTGTACGTGTATACGAGTGAACCTATGATAATGTGTGTATGTGTGATATGGTGTCTGTGTTTGTGATAATGTGTATCGGTGTGATAATGTTGATAATGTGTATAATATGTGTGCTATGTGTATGTATATGTATGCATGCATATACGTGATAATGTAGCTACTATCTAAATCCATACAGCAGTACAACTGTCCTTGCACTATGCATGCTAAGATACAACATTTACGTTTTAGAAGGCAAAGAACAAGAAAACAGTCGAGGTCAAGATCAGCAAGGAAGCTAGCCCTACTAAAGCTGGTGTGACTCTATTAAAAGTCGAAATAAACAAAGATCACATCAACCAAACAGACGTAGAGAAAATTGTCAAAGAAGTGAAAGCGGAACTCCAAAGTATGGCCGTGAAAGGTAGAAAGGTAAAACAGTTAGATTTAGAGCAAGCTGAAATTGAAAAGAAAGAACAGAATTTGGAAGATTTACCAGTTAATTATTGTGAAGAAAGGTCGTTAGTTGAAGCCTTAGCACAGGAAGAAACTGAAACGGACTTATTAGATAGCTGGGAAGAAATGTCAGTTGAAGACTTAGCACAGGAAAAAACTGAAACGGACTTATTAGATAGCTGGGAAGAAATGCCAGTTGAAAATGTTACTAAAGAAAAAGCTAATGAAGATTCGCATCGCCAACATGAAGCTGAAGAATTAGGTGAAATGACAGTAGATATTACTAGTTCAGCAATAGATGAAGCTGAACAGGAATCGGTTGATAAGCCTGAAGTGATCGATGATGAAAATGAAAATGATGATGAACAGGAGATTCTGTTAGAGCATTATTACGCCGTTGATTATCTAACTAAGTTTTATATTGGTAGAGTGTTAGCAATAGAAGAAAACAATTGTGTAAGAGTGAAGTTTCTGTATGGTTACGGAGCTAGAACTTACCATTGGCCTACCAGGGAAGATACGGCTATTGTACATAAGAGTGCTATATTTTTTGGTCCAGTAAATCTTATTGGTTTCCGAAAACCATTTTCTGTCCAGGAACAGATAGAAATTGAACATGAATTTAAGAAAATCCGAAAATCTGAAAAAGAATCTACTCGATTGTAAATTAAGGGCACGACTTTGAGATTACATTATTATTGAAGATTACATTATTGTATTTGAAATTCAGTAGACTCTTTCTTTCTGATAAATAAACATTATCTTTTATAGTTTTTTACGGCTTGTTGTAATCACACTCTAAACCATGCAGCTGTGTTAATTATTGCTTTAAGCTTTACAAAAATAAATTATTTTAACCATAAGAAATTTTACTATTTGAGTTATTTGAGTTTTCTCATGTGTTTTTTTCTCGGTTTTCCTTATATATTAGTTTTCCATATTATATATTACGTAGTTAATAATTAGACGTGAATTTGATCATTTGGTCAATATCATCACAACTTTGTGACTAAAAGTGAATTCCGATAAACCGATTAGGTGCATGTGGACAACGGAGACTGATTTTTGGTAACAGATTGAGACACCCAGGCCATGTCCACGCTATGAGTTTAGTCATAGCGTTTTTATATTGTTCTCGGTTCTCAGGGGAGCAGAAAACAATGGTCTCATAACCTGAAACGATATGAAAACGCTAGGAAAATGTATACGTGTGGATGGGGTCTCCTATCACAAGTGATGTTGCGAATATAATGTGACTCAATGTCATAACAAACCTAAAGTATAACATACACTGCCCGCTGGCATTGCTCATGCTGGAAATCTGGAAGCGCAGTCTTGTCATGAAAATGATCTTAGAAGTAATATGTATATATTCTACACTCGAATTTTCCTTCACCATAAATCCCTAGAACATGATATGTAATCGAGGGAAATGCCCAATATTACTTCTAATAAACCCAATTATCTTCTGGCATTACCACCTTTATGTATACAGAACTCGCGATCAAGCTCTCGGCAACGGCCTCCGTGGCTCATGGGTTCAATTCCTGCCGGAAGGGCCTGTGTAGTTGCATTTTTCGCAACTGGTCCCAGTTTGGTCTTATAAAATGTATATATTCTACACTCGAATTTTCCTTCACCATAAATCCCTAGAACATGAAAATGATAGCCGCGGCACACATTTTAATAATTTCGTTTCTTGTTGGTGTTAATATTTTAAGTGTTAATTAGATTTTTTCGATGTCAAATTGACTCTATCAGCTTTAAAATTAGCTTGCAAATAAAGTTTGTCTGGCTTGTCATGTCCGGTGACAAAGCGGGCTAATGGCACCAATTAGTACTTTTTAATTTCATGTTTTGCATAAATAAACCTAATTCTACAATTATATTAAGCTAAGAATCTGAAATTTATGTGAAATTAACGAAACATTCGTAAAACTAGCAAACAACCTTTTAAAGGTATAAATGTATTCAAAATGGGAGACGAAAAAAACACGCGCAAAATTGTGTTTATTGACACTTTGGTCTTTGTCGCCATCGAGACAAAAAAAAAAGCCGGATAGGCGGAAATGCATTACAGTTCTCCTTGATTAATAAACAATATTCCACACTGCACAACTCAGTTGATACGACACAAAATCAAAAGGATATGTCTGCAATTTGTGACGATACAACATGGAAAGTAAATTGAGACTATAAGTCCGTGACGATGAAAGACCTACTATGCAGATAACATTACTAGTAAGTCGATGTTATATGGTGTGTTGTGTCTTATAGTTAACGAACGTATTTATAAAGTCCTGTTGGCCAGTTAAAAAATTGTCACCATTGTTATTACTACATTGTACAATGAAATGTGGCGTTTAGATTGCGTTTTCAAATAACGTCTTTCTTGCACTTTTAGGCTGTACTTAGCGTAAATTCAAATTGAACGATTTAGTTGAACAGATATTCAAAAAAGTTCGTTTAATATGTTGGGGGGAGGCCGGTTAACTGAATGTCGAAGCGTGGCATATACTGTCGCGAAAAAAATGTTTCCTTTCAAGCTTTAATGCCATAAAGATGTAACATCAACTTTCTGTTTTCAAAAAGCTCGGAAGCTTATAAATATACACAATTTTTATTATATTACTTTTATAGTTAAATCGAGCCAAGCCTGTAGCGGAATTATTACCACTTTACATATCTTCTCGAAATCGCAAAAGGCCCTGGTTCGTTGCCCTGGTTCGTTGTAGACATCACATTATTAACTATATGTTTGCATGTATTATTCTTCGCCATTTGTACGATAGCGCTTGTTTAATAGGAACGAGAAAAAATGTGTCAAAGCGATATCCGACTAGTACTCTTTTTTCATTGCTTTGCCTTGGCAGTTGCCACTTTGACCACAAGATAATTGTTCTCAACATTAACAAGAAGTTTCTTAATCCCTTGACTTTTGGCTTATGGCTTAACAAACGTTGGTCATAACAGATCAGTCACTTGCTGTATGGCGGTAGCGAACACATCTTGGCTGATCTTACGACAAGCCGTGACGGGCCATAATATTTCCAGTCAAGCACTTCTAAATCGCAGATAAACAAATATTCCCTGCGTATGCACAGTACTTTTAAGCAGGGGCGAACCCTGCATGGATGGTGTGTGAAAGTGTCAACCCCCCCCCCCCCTGACACACACACAGTGCATGGTCTCCGCATTCTCCGAGTACATTGGGGATATTGGGGGATATGTTAAAGATAGTGGGCAATAGTATGGGTATTAGGGGATATTCATTGGTAAAAACAAGATCAAGATACCTCCTGCTGGCAAAATTACTGAACAATAACTAAGTCTGTGAACATACTGAACATGTCCAAGAAAGAACACTTGACTTCGAACAACTTGATCAGACATTAGGATAAGCGAAGAACGAAAACATGAAAATTAGCATTTTATTAATAGCACGCATCATCAACCGCGCAAGGCCTGATGGGTTGACGTAATAGCATGACGGCTGGCCTAAAATCAGTGCAGTGTGT